>CAWVNO010001754.1:0-98785 GCA_963930645.1 Salticus scenicus | reverse complement strand
TTACGCAGACCTTCGGCAGCCGTTCCTACGCTCCGAAAATTTTTTTCGAGTTTCACATGCCCATCTTCAAACGACGATTCCAAAGCAACTAAAAGAGCCTAAAGATCGCAATCACTTTCAGAATCTGCCAAATATATTCTAGTTTCATAATAAAACAATCGGGAAGTTTGCACGTTGAACCATTTGGCCCGGGGGGCCTTTTTACGCAGACCTTCGACAGCCGTTCCTACGCTCCGAAAATTTTTTTCGAGTTTCACATGCCCATCTTCAAACGACGATTCCCAAGCAACTAAAAGAGCCTAACGATCGCAATCACTTTCAGAATCTGCGAAATATATTCTAGTTTCATAATAACACCATCGGGAAGTTTGCACGTTGAACCATTTGGCCCGGGGGCCTTTTTACGCAGACCTTCGGCAGCCGTTCCTACGCTCCGAAAATTTTTTTCGAGTTTCACATGCCCATCTTCAAACGACGATTCCAAAGCAACTAAAAGAGCCTAAAGATCGCAATCACTTTCAGAATCTGCCAAATATATTCTAGTTTCATAATAAAACAATCGGGAAGTTTGCACGTTGAACCATTTGGCCCGGGGGGCCTTTTTACGCAGACCTTCGGCAGCCGTTCCTACGCTCCGAAAATTTTTTTCGAGTTTCACATGCCCATCTTCAAACGACGATTCCCAAGCAACTAAAAGAGCCTAACGATCGCAATCACTTTCAGAATCTGCGAAATATATTCTAGTTTCATAATAACACCATCGGGAAGTTTGCACGTTGAACCATTTGGCCCGGGGGCCTTTTTACGCAGACCTTCGGCAGCCGTTCCTACGCTCCGAAAATTTTTTTCGAGTTTCACATGCCCATCTTCAAACGACGATTCCAAAGCAACTAAAAGAGCCTAAAGATCGCAATCACTTTCAGAATCTGCCAAATATATTCTAGTTTCATAATAAAACAATCGGGAAGTTTGCACGTTGAACCATTTGGCCCGGGGGGCCTTTTTACGCAGACCTTCGGCAGCCGTTCCTACGCTCCGAAAATTTTTTTCGAGTTTCACATGCCCATCTTCAAACGACGATTCCCAAGCAACTAAAAGAGCCTAACGATCGCAATCACTTTCAGAATCTGCGAAATATATTCTAGTTTCATAATAACACCATCGGGAAGTTTGCACGTTGAACCATTTGGCCCGGGGGGCCTTTTTACGCAGACCTTCGGCAGCCGTTCCTACGCTCCGAAAATTTTTTTCGAGTTTCACATGCCCATCTTCAAACGACGATTCCCAAGCAACTAAAAGAGCCTAACGATCGCAATCACTTTCAGAATCTGCGAAATATATTCTAGTTTCATAATAACACCATCGGGAAGTTTGCACGTTGAACCATTTGGCCCGGGGGCCTTTTTACGCAGACCTTCGGCAGCCGTTCCTACGCTCCGAAAATTTTTTTCGAGTTTCACATGCCCATCTTCAAACGACGATTCCAAAGCAACTAAAAGAGCCTAAAGATCGCAATCACTTTCAGAATCTGCCAAATATATTCTAGTTTCATAATAAAACAATCGGGAAGTTTGCACGTTGAACCATTTGGCCCGGGGGGCCTTTTTACGCAGACCTTCGGCAGCCGTTCCTACGCTCCGAAAATTTTTTTCGAGTTTCACATGCCCATCTTCAAACGACGATTCCCAAGCAACTAAAAGAGCCTAACGATCGCAATCACTTTCAGAATCTGCGAAATATATTCTAGTTTCATACTAACACCATCGGGAAGTTTGCACGTTGAACCATTTGGCCCGGGGGGCCTTTTTACGCAGACCTTCGGCAGCCGTTCCTACGCTCCGAAAATTTTTTTCGAGTTTCACATGCCCATCTTCAAACGACGATTCCCAAGCAACTAAAAGAGCCTAACGATCGCAATCACTTTCAGAATCTGCGAAATATATTCTAGTTTCATAATAACACCATCGGGAAGTTTGCACGTTGAACCATTTGGCCCGGGGGCCTTTTTACGCAGACCTTCGGCAGCCGTTCCTACGCTCCGAAAATTTTTTTCGAGTTTCACATGCCCATCTTCAAACGACGATTCCAAAGCAACTAAAAGAGCCTAAAGATCGCAATCACTTTCAGAATCTGCCAAATATATTCTAGTTTCATAATAAAACAATCGGGAAGTTTGCACGTTGAACCATTTGGCCCGGGGGGCCTTTTTACGCAGACCTTCGGCAGCCGTTCCTACGCTCCGAAAATTTTTTTCGAGTTTCACATGCCCATCTTCAAACGACGATTCCCAAGCAACTAAAAGAGCCTAACGATCGCAATCACTTTCAGAATCTGCGAAATATATTCTAGTTTCATAATAACACCATCGGGAAGTTTGCACGTTGAACCATTTGGCCCGGGGGCCTTTTTACGCAGACCTTCGGCAGCCGTTCCTACGCTCCGAAAATTTTTTTCGAGTTTCACATGCCCATTTTCAAACGACGATTCCAAAGCAACTAAAAGAGCCTAAAGATCGCAATCACTTTCAGAATCTGCCAAATATATTCTAGTTTCATAATAAAACAATCGGGAAGTTTGCACGTTGAACCATTTGGCCCGGGGGGCCTTTTTACGCAGACCTTCGGCAGCCGTTCCTACGCTCCGAAAATTTTTTTCGAGTTTCACATGCCCATCTTCAAACGACGATTCCCAAGCAACTAAAAGAGCCTAACGATCGCAATCACTTTCAGAATCTGCGAAATATATTCTAGTTTCATAATAACACCATCGGGAAGTTTGCACGTTGAACCATTTGGCCCGGGGGGCCTTTTTACGCAGACCTTTGGCAGCCGTTCCTACGCTCCGAAAATTTTTTTCGAGTTTCACATGCCCATCTTCAAACGACGATTCCCAAGCAACTAAAAGAGCCTAACGATCGCAATCACTTTCAGAATCTGCGAAATATATTCTAGTTTCATAATAACACCATCGGGAAGTTTGCACGTTGAACCATTTGGCCCGGGGGGCCTTTTTACGCAGACCTTCGGCAGCCGTTCCTACGCTCCGAAAATTTTTTTCGAGTTTCACATGCCCATCTTCAAACGACGATTCCAAAGCAACTAAAAGAGCCTAAAGATCGCAATCACTTTCAGAATCTGCCAAATATATTCTAGTTTCATAATAAAACAATCGGGAAGTTTGCACGTTGAACCATTTGGCCCGGGGGGCCTTTTTACGCAGACCTTCGGCAGCCGTTCCTACGCTCCGAAAATTTTTTTCGAGTTTCACATGCCCATCTTCAAACGACGATTCCCAAGCAACTAAAAGAGCCTAACGATCGCAATCACTTTCAGAATCTGCGAAATATATTCTAGTTTCATAATAACACCATCGGGAAGTTTGCACGTTGAACCATTTGGCCCGGGGGCCTTTTTACGCAGACCTTCGGCAGCCGTTCCTACGCTCCGAAAATTTTTTTCGAGTTTCACATGCCCATCTTCAAACGACGATTCCAAAGCAACTAAAAGAGCCTAAAGATCGCAATCACTTTCAGAATCTGCCAAATATATTCTAGTTTCATAATAAAACAATCGGGAAGTTTGCACGTTGAACCATTTGGCCCGGGGGGCCTTTTTACGCAGACCTTCGGCAGCCGTTCCTACGCTCCGAAAATTTTTTTCGAGTTTCACATGCCCATCTTCAAACGACGATTCCCAAGCAACTAAAAGAGCCTAACGATCGCAATCACTTTCAGAATCTGCGAAATATATTCTAGTTTCATAATAACACCATCGGGAAGTTTGCACGTTGAACCATTTGGCCCGGGGGGCCTTTTTACGCAGACCTTCGGCAGCCGTTCCTACGCTCCGAAAATTTTTTTCGAGTTTCACATGCCCATCTTCAAACGACGATTCCCAAGCAACTAAAAGAGCCTAACGATCGCAATCACTTTCAGAATCTGCGAAATATATTCTAGTTTCATAATAACACCATCGGGAAGTTTGCACGTTGAACCATTTGGCCCGGGGGGCCTTTTTACGCAGACCTTCGGCAGCCGTTCCTACGCTCCGAAAATTTTTTTCGAGTTTCACATGCCCATCTTCAAACGACGATTCCAAAGCAACTAAAAGAGCCTAAAGATCGCAATCACTTTCAGAATCTGCCAAATATATTCTAGTTTCATAATAAAACAATCGGGAAGTTTGCACGTTGAACCATTTGGCCCGGGGGGCCTTTTTACGCAGACCTTCGGCAGCCGTTCCTACGCTCCGAAAATTTTTTTCGAGTTTCACATGCCCATCTTCAAACGACGATTCCCAAGCAACTAAAAGAGCCTAACGATCGCAATCACTTTCAGAATCTGCGAAATATATTCTAGTTTCATAATAACACCATCGGGAAGTTTGCACGTTGAACCATTTGGCCCGGGGGCCTTTTTACGCAGACCTTCGGCAGCCGTTCCTACGCTCCGAAAATTTTTTTCGAGTTTCACATGCCCATCTTCAAACGACGATTCCAAAGCAACTAAAAGAGCCTAAAGATCGCAATCACTTTCAGAATCTGCCAAATATATTCTAGTTTCATAATAAAACAATCGGGAAGTTTGCACGTTGAACCATTTGGCCCGGGGGGCCTTTTTACGCAGACCTTCGGCATCCGTTCCTACGCTCCGAAAATTTTTTTCGAGTTTCACATGCCCATCTTCAAACGACGATTCCCAAGCAACTAAAAGAGCCTAACGATCGCAATCACTTTCAGAATCTGCGAAATATATTCTAGTTTCATAATAACACCATCGGGAAGTTTGCACGTTGAACCATTTGGCCCGGGGGGCCTTTTTACGCAGACCTTCGGCAGCCGTTCCTACGCTCCGAAAATTTTTTTCGAGTTTCACATGCCCATCATCAAACGACGATTCCCAAGCAACTAAAAGAGCCTAACGATCGCAATCACTTTCAGAATCTGCGAAATATATTCTAGTTTCATAATAACACCATCGGGAAGTTTGCACGTTGAACCATTTGGCCCGGGGGGCCTTTTTACGCAGACCTTCGGCAGCCGTTCCTACGCTCCGAAAATTTTTTTCGAGTTTCACATGCCCATCTTCAAACGACGATTCCAAAGCAACTAAAAGAGCCTAAAGATCGCAATCACTTTCAGAATCTGCGAAATATATTCTAGTTTCATAATAACACCATCGGGAAGTTTGCACGTTGAACCATTTGGCCCGGGGGCCTTTTTACGCAGACCTTCGGCAGCCGTTCCTACGCTCCGAAAATTTTTTTCGAGTTTCACATGCCCATCTTCAAACGACGATTCCAAAGCAACTAAAAGAGCCTAAAGATCGCAATCACTTTCAGAATCTGCCAAATATATTCTAGTTTCATAATAAAACAATCGGGAAGTTTGCACGTTGAACCATTTGGCCCGGGGGGCCTTTTTACGCAGACCTTCGGCAGCCGTTCCTACGCTCCGAAAATTTTTTTCGAGTTTCACATGCCCATCTTCAAACGACGATTCCCAAGCAACTAAAAGAGCCTAACGATCGCAATCACTTTCAGAATCTGCGAAATATATTCTAGTTTCATACTAACACCATCGGGAAGTTTGCACGTTGAACCATTTGGCCCGGGGGGCCTTTTTACGCAGACCTTCGGCAGCCGTTCCTACGCTCCGAAAATTTTTTTCGAGTTTCACATGCCCATCTTCAAACGACGATTCCCAAGCAACTAAAAGAGCCTAACGATCGCAATCACTTTCAGAATCTGCGAAATATATTCTAGTTTCATAATAACACCATCGGGAAGTTTGCACGTTGAACCATTTGGCCCGGGGGGCCTTTTTACGCAGACCTTCGGCAGCCGTTCCTACGCTCCGAAAATTTTTTTCGAGTTTCACATGCCCATCTTCAAACGACGATTCCAAAGCAACTAAAAGAGCCTAAAGATCGCAATCACTTTCAGAATCTGCCAAATATATTCTAGTTTCATAATAAAACAATCGGGAAGTTTGCACGTTGAACCATTTGGCCCGGGGGGCCTTTTTACGCAGACCTTCGGCAGCCGTTCCTACGCTCCGAAAATTTTTTTCGAGTTTCACATGCCCATCTTCAAACGACGATTCCCAAGCAACTAAAAGAGCCTAACGATCGCAATCACTTTCAGAATCTGCGAAATATATTCTAGTTTCATAATAACACCATCGGGAAGTTTCCACGTTGAACCATTTGGCCCGGGGGCCTTTTTACGCAGACCTTCGGCAGCCGTTCCTACGCTCCGAAAATTTTTTTCGAGTTTCACATGCCCATCTTCAAACGACGATTCCAAAGCAACTAAAAGAGCCTAAAGATCGCAATCACTTTCAGAATCTGCCAAATATATTCTAGTTTCATAATAAAACAATCGGGAAGTTTGCACGTTGAACCATTTGGCCCGGGGGGCCTTTTTACGCAGACCTTCGGCAGCCGTTCCTACGCTCCGAAAATTTTTTTCGAGTTTCACATGCCCATCTTCAAACGACGATTCCCAAGCAACTAAAAGAGCCTAACGATCGCAATCACTTTCAGAATCTGCGAAATATATTCTAGTTTCATAATAACACCATCGGGAAGTTTGCACGTTGAACCATTTGGCCCGGGGGGCCTTTTTACGCAGACCTTCGGCAGCCGTTCCTACGCTCCGAAAATTTTTTTCGAGTTTCACATGCCCATCTTCAAACGACGATTCCCAAGCAACTAAAAGAGCCTAACGATCGCAATCACTTTCAGAATCTGCGAAATATATTCTAGTTTCATAATAACACCATCGGGAAGTTTGCACGTTGAACCATTTGGCCCGGGGGGCCTTTTTACGCAGACCTTCGGCAGCCGTTCCTACGCTCCGAAAATTTTTTTCGAGTTTCACATGCCCATCTTCAAACGACGATTCCCAAGCAACTAAAAGAGCCTAACGATCGCAATCACTTTCAGAATCTGCGAAATATATTCTAGTTTCATAATAACACCATCGGGAAGTTTGCACGTTGAACCATTTGGCCCGGGGGGCCTTTTTACATAGACCTTCGGCAGCCGTTCCTACGCTCCGAAAATTTTTTTCGAGTTTCACATGCCCATCTTCAAACGACGATTCCCAAGCAACTAAAAGAGCCTAACGATCGCAATCACTTTCAGAATCTGCGAAATATATTCTAGTTTCATAATAACACCATCGGGAAGTTTGCACGTTGAACCATTTTGCCCGGGGGGCCTTTTTACGCAGACCTTCGGCAGCCGTTCCTACGCTCCGAAATTTTTTTCGAGTTTCACATGCCCATCTTCAAACGACGATTCCAAAGCAACTAAAAGAGCCTAAAGATCGCAATCACTTTCAGAATCTGCCAAATATATTCTAGTTTCATAATAAAACAATCGGGAAGTTTGCACGTTGAACCATTTGGCCCGGGGGGCCTTTTTACGCAGACCTTCGGCAGCCGTTCCTACGCTCCGAAAATTTTTTTCGAGTTTCACATGCCCATCTTCAAACGACGATTCCCAAGCAACTAAAAGAGCCTAACGATCGCAATCACTTTCAGAATCTGCGAAATATATTCTAGTTTCATAATAACACCATCGGGAAGTTTGCACGTTGAACCATTTGGCCCGGGGGCCTTTTTACGCAGACCTTCGGCAGCCGTTCCTACGCTCCGAAAATTTTTTTCGAGTTTCACATGCCCATCTTCAAACGACGATTCCAAAGCAACTAAAAGAGCCTAAAGATCGCAATCACTTTCAGAATCTGCCAAATATATTCTAGTTTCATAATAAAACAATCGGGAAGTTTGCACGTTGAACCATTTGGCCCGGGGGGCCTTTTTACGCAGACCTTCGGCAGCCGTTCCTACGCTCCGAAAATTTTTTTCGAGTTTCACATGCCCATCTTCAAACGACGATTCCCAAGCAACTAAAAGAGCCTAACGATCGCAATCACTTTCAGAATCTGCGAAATATATTCTAGTTTCATAATAACACCATCGGGAAGTTTGCACGTTGAACCATTTGGCCCGGGGGGCCTTTTTACGCAGACCTTCGGCAGCCGTTCCTACGCTCCGAAAATTTTTTTCGAGTTTCACATGCCCATCTTCAAACGACGATTCCCAAGCAACTAAAAGAGCCTAACGATCGCAATCACTTTCAGAATCTGCGAAATATATTCTAGTTTCATAATAACACCATCGGGAAGTTTGCACGTTGAACCATTTGGCCCGGGGGGCCTTTTTACGCAGACCTTCGGCAGCCGTTCCTACGCTCCGAAAATTTTTTTCGAGTTTCACATGCCCATCTTCAAACGACGATTCCAAAGCAACTAAAAGAGCCTAAAGATCGCAATCACTTTCAGAATCTGCCAAATATATTCTAGTTTCATAATAAAACAATCGGGAAGTTTGCACGTTGAACCATTTGGCCCGGGGGGCCTTTTTACGCAGACCTTCGGCAGCCGTTCCTACGCTCCGAAAATTTTTTTCGAGTTTCACATGCCCATCTTCAAACGACGATTCCCAAGCAACTAAAAGAGCCTAACGATCGCAATCACTTTCAGAATCTGCGAAATATATTCTAGTTTCATAATAACACCATCGGGAAGTTTGCACGTTGAACCATTTGGCCCGGGGGCCTTTTTACGCAGACCTTCGGCAGCCGTTCCTACGCTCCGAAAATTTTTTTCGAGTTTCACATGCCCATCTTCAAACGACGATTCCAAAGCAACTAAAAGAGCCTAAAGATCGCAATCACTTTCAGAATCTGCCAAATATATTCTAGTTTCATAATAAAACAATCGGGAAGTTTGCACGTTGAACCATTTGGCCCGGGGGGCCTCTTTACGCAGACCTTCGGCAGCCGTTCCTACGCTCCGAAAATTTTTTTCGAGTTTCACATGCCCATCTTCAAACGACGATTCCCAAGCAACTAAAAGAGCCTAACGATCGCAATCACTTTCAGAATCTGCGAAATATATTCTAGTTTCATAATAACACCATCGGGAAGTTTGCACGTTGAACCATTTGGCCCGGGGGGCCTTTTTACGCAGACCTTCGGCAGCCGTTCCTACGCTCCGAAAATTTTTTTCGAGTTTCACATGCCCATCTTCAAACGACGATTCCCAAGCAACTAAAAGAGCCTAACGATCGCAATCACTTTCAGAATCTGCGAAATATATTCTAGTTTCATAATAACACCATCGGGAAGTTTGCACGTTGAATCATTTGGCCCGGGGGGCCTTTTTACGCAGACCTTCGGCAGCCGTTCCTACGCTCCGAAAATTTTTTTCGAGTTTCACATGCCCATCTTCAAACGACGATTCCAAAGCAACTAAAAGAGCCTAAAGATCGCAATCACTTTCAGAATCTGCCAAATATATTCTAGTTTCATAATAAAACAATCGGGAAGTTTGCACGTTGAACCATTTGGCCCGGGGGGCCTTTTTACGCAGACCTTCGGCAGCCGTTCCTACGCTCCGAAAATTTTTTTCGAGTTTCACATGCCCATCTTCAAACGACGATTCCCAAGCAACTAAAAGAGCCTAACGATCGCAATCACTTTCAGAATCTGCGAAATATATTCTAGTTTCATAATAACACCATCGGGAAGTTTGCACGTTGAACCATTTGGCCCGGGGGCCTTTTTACGCAGACCTTCGGCAGCCGTTCCTACGCTCCGAAAATTTTTTTCGAGTTTCACATGCCCATCTTCAAACGACGATTCCAAAGCAACTAAAAGAGCCTAAAGATCGCAATCACTTTCAGAATATGCCAAATATATTCTAGTTTCATAATAAAACAATCGGGAAGTTTGCACGTTGAACCATTTGGCCCGGGGGGCCTTTTTACGCAGACCTTCGGCAGCCGTTCCTACGCTCCGAAAATTTTTTTCGAGTTTCACATGCCCATCTTCAAACGACGATTCCAAAGCAACTAAAAGAGCCTAAAGATCGCAATCACTTTCAGAATCTGCCAAATATATTCTAGTTTCATAATAAAACAATCGGGAAGTTTGCACGTTGAACCATTTGGCCCGGGGGGCCTTTTTACGCAGACCTTCGGCAGCCGTTCCTACGCTCCGAAAATTTTTTTCGAGTTTCACATGCCCATCTTCAAACGACGATTCCCAAGCAACTAAAAGAGCCTAACGATCGCAATCACTTTCAGAATCTGCGAAATATATTCTAGTTTCATAATAACACCATCGGGAAGTTTGCACGTTGAACCATTTGGCCCGGGGGGCCTTTTTACGCAGACCTTCGGCAGCCGTTCCTACGCTCCGAAAATTTTTTTCGAGTTTCACATGCCCATCTACAAACGACGATTCCAAAGCAACTAAAAGAGCCTAAAGATCGCAATCACTTTCAGAATCTGCCAAATATATTCTAGTTTCATAATAAAACAATCGGGAAGTTTGCACGTTGAACCATTTGGCCCGGGGGGCCTTTTTACGCAGACCTTCGGCAGCCGTTCCTACGCTCCGAAAATTTTTTTCGAGTTTCACATGCCCATCTTCAAACGACGATTCCAAAGCAACTAAAAGAGCCTAACGATCGCAATCACTTTCAGAATCTGCCAAATATATTCTAGTTTCATAATAAAACAATCGGGAAGTTTGCACGTTGAACCATTTGGCCCGGGGGGCCTTTTTACGCAGACATTCGGCAGCCGTTCCTACGCTCCGAAAATTTTTTTCGAGTTTCACATGCCCATCTTCAAACGACGATTCCAAAGCAACTAAAAGAGCCTAACGATCGCAATCACTTTCAGAATCTGCGAAATATATTCTAGTTTCATAATAACACCATCGGGAAGTTTGCACGTTGAACCATTTGGCCCGGGGGGCCTTTTTACGCAGACCTTCGGCAGCCGTTCCTACGCTCCGAAAATTTTTTTCGAGTTTCACATGCCCATCTTCAAACGACGATTCCAAAGCAACTAAAAGAGCCTAAAGATCGCAATCACTTTCAGAATCTGCCAAATATATTCTAGTTTCATAATAAAACAATCGGGAAGTTTGCACGTTGAACCATTTGGCCCGGGGGGCCTTTTTACGCAGACCTTCGGCAGCCGTTCCTACGCTCCGAAAATTTTTTTCGAGTTTCACATGCCCATCTTCAAACGACGATTCCCAAGCAACTAAAAGAGCCTAACGATCGCAATCACTTTCAGAATCTGCGAAATATATTCTAGTTTCATAATAACACCATCGGGAAGTTTGCACGTTGAACCATTTGGCCCGGGGGGCCTTTTTACGCAGACCTTCGGCAGCCGTTCCTACGCTCCGAAAATTTTTTTCGAGTTTCACATGCCCATCTTCAAACGACGATTCCAAAGCAACTAAAAGAGCCTAAAGATCGCAATCACTTTCAGAATCTGCCAAATATATTCTAGTTTCATAATAAAACAATCGGGAAGTTTGCACGTTGAACCATTTGGCCCGGGGGGCCTTTTTACGCAGACCTTCGGCAGCCGTTCCTACGCTCCGAAAATTTTTTTCGAGTTTCACATGCCCATCTTCAAACGACGATTCCAAAGCAACTAAAAGAGCCTAACGATCGCAATCACTTTCAGAATCTGCGAAATATATTCTAGTTTCATAATAACACCATCGGGAAGTTTGCACGTTGAACCATTTGGCCCGGGGGGCCTTTTTACGCAGACCTTCGGCAGCCGTTCCTACGCTCCGAAAATTTTTTTCGAGTTTCACATGCCCATCTTCAAACGACGATTCCAAAGCAACTAAAAGAGCCTAAAGATCGCAATCACTTTCAGAATCTGCCAAATATATTCTAGTTTCATAATAAAACAATCGGGAAGTTTGCACGTTGAACCATTTGGCCCGGGGGGCCTTTTTACGCAGACCTTCGGCAGCCGTTCCTACGCTCCGAAAATTTTTTTCGAGTTTCACATGCCCATCTTCAAACGACGATTCCCAAGCAACTAAAAGAGCCTAACGATCGCAATCACTTTCAGAATCTGCGAAATATATTCTAGTTTCATAATAACACCATCGGGAAGTTTGCACGTTGAACCATTTGGCCCGGGGGGCCTTTTTACGCAGACCTTCGGCAGCCGTTCCTACGCTCCGAAAATTTTTTTCGAGTTTCACATGCCCATCTTCAAACGACGATTCCAAAGCAACTAAAAGAGCCTAAAGATCGCAATCACTTTCAGAATCTGCCAAATATATTCTAGTTTCATAATAAAACAATCGGGAAGTTTGCACGTTGAACTATTTGGCCCGGGGGGCCTTTTTACGCAGACCTTCGGCAGCCGTTCCTACGCTCCGAAAATTTTTTTCGAGTTTCACATGCCCATCTTCAAACGACGATTCCAAAGCAACTAAAAGAGCCTAACGATCGCAATCACTTTCAGAATCTGCGAAATATATTCTAGTTTCATAATAACACCATCGGGAAGTTTGCACGTTGAACCATTTGGCCCGGGGGGCCTTTTTACGCAGACCTTCGGCAGCCGTTCCTACGCTCCGAAAATTTTTTTCGAGTTTCACATGCCCATCTTCAAACGACGATTCCAAAGCAACTAAAAGAGCCTAAAGATCGCAATCACTTTCAGAATCTGCCAAATATATTCTAGTTTCATAATAAAACAATCGGGAAGTTTGCACGTTGAACCATTTGGCCCGGGGGGCCTTTTTACGCAGACCTTCGGCAGCCGTTCCTACGCTCCGAAAATTTTTTTCGAGTTTCACATGCCCATCTTCAAACGACGATTCCAAAGCAACTAAAAGAGCCTAACGATCGCAATCACTTTCAGAATCTGCGAAATATATTCTAGTTTCATAATAACACCATCGGGAAGTTTGCACGTTGAACCATTTGGCCCGGGGGGCCTTTTTACGCAGACCTTCGGCAGCCGTTCCTACGCTCCGAAAATTTTTTTCGAGTTTCACATGCCCATCTTCAAACGACGATTCCAAAGCAACTAAAAGAGCCTAAAGATCGCAATCACTTTCAGAATCTGCCAAATATATTCTAGTTTCATAATAAAACAATCGGGAAGTTTGCACGTTGAACCATTTGGCCCGGGGGGCCTTTTTACGCAGACCTTCGGCAGCCGTTCCTACGCTCCGAAAATTTTTTTCGAGTTTCACATGCCCATCTTCAAACGACGATTCCCAAGCAACTAAAAGAGCCTAACGATCGCAATCACTTTCAGAATCTGCGAAATATATTCTAGTTTCATAATAACACCATCGGGAAGTTTGCACGTTGAACCATTTGGCCCGGGGGCCTTTTTACGCAGACCTTCGGCAGCCGTTCCTACGCTCCGAAAATTTTTTTCGAGTTTCACATGCCCATCTTCAAACGACGATTCCAAAGCAACTAAAAGAGCCTAAAGATCGCAATCACTTTCAGAATCTGCCAAATATATTCTAGTTTCATAATAAAACAATCGGGAAGTTTGCACATTGAACCATTTGGCCCGGGGGGCCTTTTTACGCAGACCTTCGGCAGCCGTTCCTACGCTCCGAAAATTTTTTTCGAGTTTCACATGCCCATCTTCAAACGACGATTCCCAAGCAACTAAAAGAGCCTAACGATCGCAATCACTTTCAGAATCTGCGAAATATATTCTAGTTTCATAATAACACCATCGGGAAGTTTGCACGTTGAACCATTTGGCCCGGGGGGCCTTTTTACGCAGACCTTCGGCAGCCGTTCCTACGCTCCGAAAATTTTTTTCGAGTTTCACATGCCCATCTTCAAACGACGATTCCCAAGCAACTAAAAGAGCCTAACGATCGCAATCACTTTCAGAATCTGCGAAATATATTCTAGTTTCATAATAACACCATCGGGAAGTTTGCACGTTGAACCATTTGGCCCGGGGGGCCTTTTTACGCAGACCTTCGGCAGCCGTTCCTACGCTCCGAAAATTTTTTTCGAGTTTCACATGCCCATCTTCAAACGACGATTCCAAAGCAACTAAAAGAGCCTAAAGATCGCAATCACTTTCAGAATCTGCCAAATATATTCTAGTTTCATAATAAAACAATCGGGAAGTTTGCACGTTGAACCATTTGGCCCGGGGGGCCTTTTTACGCAGACCTTCGGCAGCCGTTCCTACGCTCCGAAAATTTTTTTCGAGTTTCACATGCCCATCTTCAAACGACGATTCCCAAGCAACTAAAAGAGCCTAACGATCGCAATCACTTTCAGAATCTGCGAAATATATTCTAGTTTCATAATAAAACAATCGGGAAGTTTGCACGTTGAACCATTTGGCCCGGGGGGCCTTTTTACGCAGACCTTCGGCAGCCGTTCCTACGCTCCGAAAATTTTTTTCGAGTTTCACATGCCCATCTTCAAACGACGATTCCAAAGCAACTAAAAGAGCCTAACGATCGCAATCACTTTCAGAATCTGCGAAATATATTCTAGTTTCATAATAACACCATCGGGAAGTTTGCACGTTGAACCATTTGGCCCGGGGGGCCTTTTTACGCAGACCTTCGGCAGCCGTTCCTACGCTCCGAAAATTTTTTTCGAGTTTCACATGCCCATCTTCAAACGACGATTCCAAAGCAACTAAAAGAGCCTAAAGATCGCAATCACTTTCAGAATCTGCCAAATATATTCTAGTTTCATAATAAAACAATCGGGAAGTTTGCACGTTGAACCATTTGGCCCGGGGGGCCTTTTTACGCAGACCTTCGGCAGCCGTTCCTACGCTCCGAAAATTTTTTTCGAGTTTCACATGCCCATCTTCAAACGACGATTCCAAAGCAACTAAAAGAGCCTAACGATCGCAATCACTTTCAGAATCTGCGAAATATATTCTAGTTTCATAATAACACCATCGGGAAGTTTGCACGTTGAACCATTTGGCCCGGGGGGCCTTTTTACGCAGACCTTCGGCAGCCGTTCCTACGCTCCGAAAATTTTTTTCGAGTTTCACATGCCCATCTTCAAACGACGATTCCAAAGCAACTAAAAGAGCCTAAAGATCGCAATCACTTTCAGAATCTGCCAAATATATTCTAGTTTCATAATAAAACAATCGGGAAGTTTGCACGTTGAACCATTTGGCCCGGGGGGCCTTTTTACGCAGACCTTCGGCAGCCGTTCCTACGCTCCGAAAATTTTTTTCGAGTTTCACATGCCCATCTTCAAACGACGATTCCCAAGCAACTAAAAGAGCCTAACGATCGCAATCACTTTCAGAATCTGCGAAATATATTCTAGTTTCATAATAACACCATCGGGAAGTTTGCACGTTGAACCATTTGGCCCGGGGGCCTTTTTACGCAGACCTTCGGCAGCCGTTCCTACGCTCCGAAAATTTTTTTCGAGTTTCACATGCCCATCTTCAAACGACGATTCCAAAGCAACTAAAAGAGCCTAAAGATCGCAATCACTTTCAGAATCTGCCAAATATATTCTAGTTTCATAATAAAACAATCGGGAAGTTTGCACGTTGAACCATTTGGCCCGGGGGGCCTTTTTACGCAGACCTTCGGCAGCCGTTCCTACGCTCCGAAAATTTTTTTCGAGTTTCACATGCCCATCTTCAAACGACGATTCCCAAGCAACTAAAAGAGCCTAAAGATCGCAATCACTTTCAGAATCTGCCAAATATATTCTAGTTTCATAATAACACCATCGGGAAGTTTGCACGTTGAACCATTTGGCCCGGGGGGCCTTTTTACGCAGACCTTCGGCAGCCGTTCCTACGCTCCGAAAATTTTTTTCGAGTTTCACATGCCCATCTTCAAACGACGATTCCCAAGCAACTAAAAGAGCCTAACGATCGCAATCACTTTCAGAATCTGCGAAATATATTCTAGTTTCATAATAACACCATCGGGAAGTTTGCACGTTGAACCATTTGGCCCGGGGGGCCTTTTTACGCAGACCTTCGGCAGCCGTTCCTACGCTCCGAAAATTTTTTTCGAGTTTCACATGCCCATCTTCAAACGACGATTCCAAAGCAACTAAAAGAGCCTAAAGATCGCAATCACTTTCAGAATCTGCCAAATATATTCTAGTTTCATAATAAAACAATCGGGAAGTTTGCACGTTGAACCATTTAGCCCGGGGGGCCTTTTTACGCAGACCTTCGGCAGCCGTTCCTACGCTCCGAAAATTTTTTTCGAGTTTCACATGCCCATCTTCAAACGACGATTCCCAAGCAACTAAAAGAGCCTAACGATCGCAATCACTTTCAGAATCTGCGAAATATATTCTAGTTTCATAATAACACCATCGGGAAGTTTGCACGTTGAACCATTTGGCCCGGGGGCCTTTTTACGCAGACCTTCGGCAGCCGTTCCTACGCTCCGAAAATTTTTTTCGAGTTTCACATGCCCATCTTCAAACGACGATTCCAAAGCAACTAAAAGAGCCTAAAGATCGCAATCACTTTCAGAATCTGCCAAATATATTCTAGTTTCATAATAAAACAATCGGGAAGTTTGCACGTTGAACCATTTGGCCCGGGGGGCCTTTTTACGCAGACCTTCGGCAGCCGTTCCTACGCTCCGAAAATTTTTTTCGAGTTTCACATGCCCATCTTCAAACGACGATTCCCAAGCAACTAAAAGAGCCTAACGATCGCAATCACTTTCAGAATCTGCGAAATATATTCTAGTTTCATAATAACACCATCGGGAAGTTTGCACGTTGAACCATTTGGCCCGGGGGCCTTTTTACGCAGACCTTCGGCAGCCGTTCCTACGCTCCGAAAATTTTTTTCGAGTTTCACATGCCCATCTTCAAACGACGATTCCAAAGCAACTAAAAGAGCCTAAAGATCGCAATCACTTTCAGAATCTGCCAAATATATTCTAGTTTCATAATAAAACAATCGGGAAGTTTGCACGTTGAACCATTTGGCCCGGGGGGCCTTTTTACGCAGACCTTCGGCAGCCGTTCCTACGCTCCGAAAATTTTTTTCGAGTTTCACATGCCCATCTTCAAACGACGATTCCCAAGCAACTAAAAGAGCCTAACGATCGCAATCACTTTCAGAATCTGCGAAATATATTCTAGTTTCATAATAACACCATCGGGAAGTTTGCACGTTGAACCATTTGGCCCGGGGGGCCTTTTTACGCAGACCTTCGGCAGCCGTTCCTACGCTCCGAAAATTTTTTTCGAGTTTCACATGCCCATCTTCAAACGACGATTCCCAAGCAACTAAAAGAGCCTAACGATCGCAATCACTTTCAGAATCTGCGAAATATATTCTAGTTTCATAATAACACCATCGGGAAGTTTGCACGTTGAACCATTTGGCCCGGGGGCCTTTTTACGCAGACCTTCGGCAGCCGTTCCTACGCTCCGAAAATTTTTTTCGAGTTTCACATGCCCATCTTCAAACGACGATTCCAAAGCAACTAAAAGAGCCTAAAGATCGCAATCACTTTCAGAATCTGCCAAATATATTCTAGTTTCATAATAAAACAATCGGGAAGTTTGCACGTTGAACCATTTGGCCCGGGGGGCCTTTTTACGCAGACCTTCGGCAGCCGTTCCTACGCTCCGAAAATTTTTTTCGAGTTTCACATGCCCATCTTCAAACGACGATTCCCAAGCAACTAAAAGAGCCTAACGATCGCAATCACTTTCAGAATCTGCGAAATATATTCTAGTTTCATAATAACACCATCGGGAAGTTTGCACGTTGAACCATTTGGCCCGGGGGCCTTTTTACGCAGACCTTCGGCAGCCGTTCCTACGCTCCGAAAATTTTTTTCGAGTTTCACATGCCCATCTTCAAACGACGATTCCAAAGCAACTAAAAGAGCCTAAAGATCGCAATCACTTTCAGAATATGCCAAATATATTCTAGTTTCATAATAAAACAATCGGGAAGTTTGCACGTTGAACCATTTGGCCCGGGGGGCCTTTTTACGCAGACCTTCGGCAGCCGTTCCTACGCTCCGAAAATTTTTTTCGAGTTTCACATGCCCATCTTCAAACGACGATTCCAAAGCAACTAAAAGAGCCTAACGATCGCAATCACTTTCAGAATCTGCGAAATATATTCTAGTTTCATAATAACACCATCGGGAAGTTTGCACGTTGAACCATTTGGCCCGGGGGCCTTTTTACGCAGACCTTCGGCAGCCGTTCCTACGCTCCGAAAATTTTTTTCGAGTTTCACATGCCCATCTTCAAACGACGATTCCAAAGCAACTAAAAGAGCCTAAAGATCGCAATCACTTTCAGAATCTGCCAAATATATTCTAGTTTCATAATAAAACAATCGGGAAGTTTGCACGTTGAACCATTTGGCCCGGGGGGCCTTTTTACGCAGACCTTCGGCAGCCGTTCCTACGCTCCGAAAATTTTTTTCGAGTTTCACATGCCCATCTTCAAACGACGATTCCCAAGCAACTAAAAGAGCCTAACGATCGCAATCACTTTCAGAATCTGCGAAATATATTCTAGTTTCATACTAACACCATCGGGAAGTTTGCACGTTGAACCATTTGGCCCGGGGGGCCTTTTTACGCAGACCTTCGGCAGCCGTTCCTACGCTCCGAAAATTTTTTTCGAGTTTCACATGCCCATCTTCAAACGACGATTCCCAAGCAACTAAAAGAGCCTAACGATCGCAATCACTTTCAGAATCATCGAAATATATTCTAGTTTCATAATAACACCATCGGGAAGTTTGCACGTTGAACCATTTGGCCCGGGGGCCTTTTTACGCAGACCTTCGGCAGCCGTTCCTACGCTCCGAAAATTTTTTTCGAGTTTCACATGCCCATCTTCAAACGACGATTCCAAAGCAACTAAAAGAGCCTAAAGATCGCAATCACTTTCAGAATCTGCCAAATATATTCTAGTTTCATAATAAAACAATCGGGAAGTTTGCACGTTGAACCATTTGGCCCGGGGGGCCTTTTTACGCAGACCTTCGGCAGCCGTTCCTACGCTCCGAAAATTTTTTT
This sequence comes from Salticus scenicus, assembly GCA_963930645.1. Lineage (NCBI taxonomy): Eukaryota > Metazoa > Arthropoda > Arachnida > Araneae > Salticidae > Salticus > Salticus scenicus. The sequence goes on along the minus strand of CAWVNO010001754.1, from coordinate 79,866 downwards.
CGAGTTTCACATGCCCATCTTCAAACGACGATTCCCAAGCAACTAAAAGAGCCTAACGATCGCAATCACTTTCAGAATCTGCGAAATATATTCTAGTTTCATAATAACACCATCGGGAAGTTTGCACGTTGAACCATTTGGCCCGGGGGCCTTTTTACGCAGACCTTCGGCAGCCGTTCCTACGCTCCGAAAATTTTTTTCGAGTTTCACATGCCCATTTTCAAACGACGATTCCAAAGCAACTAAAAGAGCCTAAAGATCGCAATCACTTTCAGAATCTGCCAAATATATTCTAGTTTCATAATAAAACAATCGGGAAGTTTGCACGTTGAACCATTTGGCCCGGGGGGCCTTTTTACGCAGACCTTCGGCAGCCGTTCCTACGCTCCGAAAATTTTTTTCGAGTTTCACATGCCCATCTTCAAACGACGATTCCCAAGCAACTAAAAGAGCCTAACGATCGCAATCACTTTCAGAATCTGCGAAATATATTCTAGTTTCATAATAACACCATCGGGAAGTTTGCACGTTGAACCATTTGGCCCGGGGGGCCTTTTTACGCAGACCTTCGGCAGCCGTTCCTACGCTCCGAAAATTTTTTTCGAGTTTCACATGCCCATCTTCAAACGACGATTCCCAAGCAACTAAAAGAGCCTAACGATCGCAATCACTTTCAGAATCTGCGAAATATATTCTAGTTTCATAATAACACCATCGGGAAGTTTGCACGTTGAACCATTTGGCCCGGGGGGCCTTTTTACGCAGACCTTCGGCAGCCGTTCCTACGCTCCGAAAATTTTTTTCGAGTTTCACATGCCCATCTTCAAACGACGATTCCAAAGCAACTAAAAGAGCCTAAAGATCGCAATCACTTTCAGAATCTGCCAAATATATTCTAGTTTCATAATAAAACAATCGGGAAGTTTGCACGTTGAACCATTTGGCCCGGGGGGCCTTTTTACGCAGACCTTCGGCAGCCGTTCCTACGCTCCGAAAATTTTTTTCGAGTTTCACATGCCCATCTTCAAACGACGATTCCCAAGCAACTAAAAGAGCCTAACGATCGCAATCACTTTCAGAATCTGCGAAATATATTCTAGTTTCATAATAACACCATCGGGAAGTTTGCACGTTGAACCATTTGGCCCGGGGGCCTTTTTACGCAGACCTTCGGCAGCCGTTCCTACGCTCCGAAAATTTTTTTCGAGTTTCACATGCCCATCTTCAAACGACGATTCCAAAGCAACTAAAAGAGCCTAAAGATCGCAATCACTTTCAGAATCTGCCAAATATATTCTAGTTTCATAATAAAACAATCGGGAAGTTTGCACGTTGAACCATTTGGCCCGGGGGGCCTTTTTACGCAGACCTTCGGCAGCCGTTCCTACGCTCCGAAAATTTTTTTCGAGTTTCACATGCCCATCTTCAAACGACGATTCCCAAGCAACTAAAAGAGCCTAACGATCGCAATCACTTTCAGAATCTGCGAAATATATTCTAGTTTCATAATAACACCATCGGGAAGTTTGCACGTTGAACCATTTGGCCCGGGGGGCCTTTTTACGCAGACCTTCGGCAGCCGTTCCTACGCTCCGAAAATTTTTTTCGAGTTTCACATGCCCATCTTCAAACGACGATTCCCAAGCAACTAAAAGAGCCTAACGATCGCAATCACTTTCAGAATCTGCGAAATATATTCTAGTTTCATAATAACACCATCGGGAAGTTTGCACGTTGAACCATTTGGCCCGGGGGGCCTTTTTACGCAGACCTTCGGCAGCCGTTCCTACGCTCCGAAAATTTTTTTCGAGTTTCACATGCCCATCTTCAAACGACGATTCCAAAGCAACTAAAAGAGCCTAAAGATCGCAATCACTTTCAGAATCTGCCAAATATATTCTAGTTTCATAATAAAACAATCGGGAAGTTTGCACGTTGAACCATTTGGCCCGGGGGGCCTTTTTACGCAGACCTTCGGCAGCCGTTCCTACGCTCCGAAAATTTTTTTCGAGTTTCACATGCCCATCTTCAAACGACGATTCCCAAGCAACTAAAAGAGCCTAACGATCGCAATCACTTTCAGAATCTGCGAAATATATTCTAGTTTCATAATAACACCATCGGGAAGTTTGCACGTTGAACCATTTGGCCCGGGGGCCTTTTTACGCAGACCTTCGGCAGCCGTTCCTACGCTCCGAAAATTTTTTTCGAGTTTCACATGCCCATCTTCAAACGACGATTCCAAAGCAACTAAAAGAGCCTAAAGATCGCAATCACTTTCAGAATCTGCCAAATATATTCTAGTTTCATAATAAAACAATCGGGAAGTTTGCACGTTGAACCATTTGGCCCGGGGGGCCTTTTTACGCAGACCTTCGGCAGCCGTTCCTACGCTCCGAAAATTTTTTTCGAGTTTCACATGCCCATCTTCAAACGACGATTCCCAAGCAACTAAAAGAGCCTAACGATCGCAATCACTTTCAGAATCTGCGAAATATATTCTAGTTTCATAATAACACCATCGGGAAGTTTGCACGTTGAACCATTTGGCCCGGGGGGCCTTTTTACGCAGACCTTCGGCAGCCGTTCCTACGCTCCGAAAATTTTTTTCGAGTTTCACATGCCCATCATCAAACGACGATTCCCAAGCAACTAAAAGAGCCTAACGATCGCAATCACTTTCAGAATCTGCGAAATATATTCTAGTTTCATAATAACACCATCGGGAAGTTTGCACGTTGAACCATTTGGCCCGGGGGGCCTTTTTACGCAGACCTTCGGCAGCCGTTCCTACGCTCCGAAAATTTTTTTCGAGTTTCACATGCCCATCTTCAAACGACGATTCCCAAGCAACTAAAAGAGCCTAACGATCGCAATCACTTTCAGAATCTGCGAAATATATTCTAGTTTCATAATAACACCATCGGGAAGTTTGCACGTTGAACCATTTGGCCCGGGGGCCTTTTTACGCAGACCTTCGGCAGCCGTTCCTACGCTCCGAAAATTTTTTTCGAGTTTCACATGCCCATCTTCAAACGACGATTCCAAAGCAACTAAAAGAGCCTAAAGATCGCAATCACTTTCAGAATCTGCCAAATATATTCTAGTTTCATAATAAAACAATCGGGAAGTTTGCACGTTGAACCATTTGGCCCGGGGGGCCTTTTTACGCAGACCTTCGGCAGCCGTTCCTACGCTCCGAAAATTTTTTTCGAGTTTCACATGCCCATCTTCAAACGACGATTCCCAAGCAACTAAAAGAGCCTAACGATCGCAATCACTTTCAGAATCTGCGAAATATATTCTAGTTTCATACTAACACCATCGGGAAGTTTGCACGTTGAACCATTTGGCCCGGGGGGCCTTTTTACGCAGACCTTCGGCAGCCGTTCCTACGCTCCGAAAATTTTTTTCGAGTTTCACATGCCCATCTTCAAACGACGATTCCCAAGCAACTAAAAGAGCCTAACGATCGCAATCACTTTCAGAATCTGCGAAATATATTCTAGTTTCATAATAACACCATCGGGAAGTTTGCACGTTGAACCATTTGGCCCGGGGGGCCTTTTTACGCAGACCTTCGGCAGCCGTTCCTACGCTCCGAAAATTTTTTTCGAGTTTCACATGCCCATCTTCAAACGACGATTCCAAAGCAACTAAAAGAGCCTAAAGATCGCAATCACTTTCAGAATCTGCCAAATATATTCTAGTTTCATAATAAAACAATCGGGAAGTTTGCACGTTGAACCATTTGGCCCGGGGGGCCTTTTTACGCAGACCTTCGGCAGCCGTTCCTACGCTCCGAAAATTTTTTTCGAGTTTCACATGCCCATCTTCAAACGACGATTCCCAAGCAACTAAAAGAGCCTAACGATCGCAATCACTTTCAGAATCTGCGAAATATATTCTAGTTTCATAATAACACCATCGGGAAGTTTGCACGTTGAACCATTTGGCCCGGGGGCCTTTTTACGCAGACCTTCGGCAGCCGTTCCTACGCTCCGAAAATTTTTTTCGAGTTTCACATGCCCATCTTCAAACGACGATTCCAAAGCAACTAAAAGAGCCTAAAGATCGCAATCACTTTCAGAATCTGCCAAATATATTCTAGTTTCATAATAAAACAATCGGGAAGTTTGCACGTTGAACCATTTGGCCCGGGGGGCCTTTTTACGCAGACCTTCGGCAGCCGTTCCTACGCTCCGAAAATTTTTTTCGAGTTTCACATGCCCATCTTCAAACGACGATTCCCAAGCAACTAAAAGAGCCTAACGATCGCAATCACTTTCAGAATCTGCGAAATATATTCTAGTTTCATAATAACACCATCGGGAAGTTTGCACGTTGAACCATTTGGCCCGGGGGGCCTTTTTACGCAGACCTTCGGCAGCCGTTCCTACGCTCCGAAAATTTTTTTCGAGTTTCACATGCCCATCTTCAAACGACGATTCCCAAGCAACTAAAAGAGCCTAACGATCGCAATCACTTTCAGAATCTGCGAAATATATTCTAGTTTCATAATAACACCATCGGGAAGTTTGCACGTTGAACCATTTGGCCCGGGGGGCCTTTTTACGCAGACCTTCGGCAGCCGTTCCTACGCTCCGAAAATTTTTTTCGAGTTTCACATGCCCATCTTCAAACGACGATTCCCAAGCAACTAAAAGAGCCTAACGATCGCAATCACTTTCAGAATCTGCGAAATATATTCTAGTTTCATAATAACACCATCGGGAAGTTTGCACGTTGAACCATTTGGCCCGGGGGGCCTTTTTACATAGACCTTCGGCAGCCGTTCCTACGCTCCGAAAATTTTTTTCGAGTTTCACATGCCCATCTTCAAACGACGATTCCCAAGCAACTAAAAGAGCCTAACGATCGCAATCACTTTCAGAATCTGCGAAATATATTCTAGTTTCATAATAACACCATCGGGAAGTTTGCACGTTGAACCATTTTGCCCGGGGGGCCTTTTTACGCAGACCTTCGGCAGCCGTTCCTACGCTCCGAAAATTTTTTTCGAGTTTCACATGCCCATCTTCAAACGACGATTCCAAAGCAACTAAAAGAGCCTAAAGATCGCAATCACTTTCAGAATCTGCCAAATATATTCTAGTTTCATAATAAAACAATCGGGAAGTTTGCACGTTGAACCATTTGGCCCGGGGGGCCTTTTTACGCAGACCTTCGGCAGCCGTTCCTACGCTCCGAAAATTTTTTTCGAGTTTCACATGCCCATCTTCAAACGACGATTCCCAAGCAACTAAAAGAGCCTAACGATCGCAATCACTTTCAGAATCTGCGAAATATATTCTAGTTTCATAATAACACCATCGGGAAGTTTGCACGTTGAACCATTTGGCCCGGGGGCCTTTTTACGCAGACCTTCGGCAGCCGTTCCTACGCTCCGAAAATTTTTTTCGAGTTTCACATGCCCATCTTCAAACGACGATTCCAAAGCAACTAAAAGAGCCTAAAGATCGCAATCACTTTCAGAATCTGCCAAATATATTCTAGTTTCATAATAAAACAATCGGGAAGTTTGCACGTTGAACCATTTGGCCCGGGGGGCCTTTTTACGCAGACCTTCGGCAGCCGTTCCTACGCTCCGAAAATTTTTTTCGAGTTTCACATGCCCATCTTCAAACGACGATTCCCAAGCAACTAAAAGAGCCTAACGATCGCAATCACTTTCAGAATCTGCGAAATATATTCTAGTTTCATAATAACACCATCGGGAAGTTTGCACGTTGAACCATTTGGCCCGGGGGGCCTTTTTACGCAGACCTTCGGCAGCCGTTCCTACGCTCCGAAAATTTTTTTCGAGTTTCACATGCCCATCTTCAAACGACGATTCCCAAGCAACTAAAAGAGCCTAACGATCGCAATCACTTTCAGAATCTGCGAAATATATTCTAGTTTCATAATAACACCATCGGGAAGTTTGCACGTTGAACCATTTGGCCCGGGGGGCCTTTTTACGCAGACCTTCGGCAGCCGTTCCTACGCTCCGAAAATTTTTTTCGAGTTTCACATGCCCATCTTCAAACGACGATTCCAAAGCAACTAAAAGAGCCTAAAGATCGCAATCACTTTCAGAATCTGCCAAATATATTCTAGTTTCATAATAAAACAATCGGGAAGTTTGCACGTTGAACCATTTGGCCCGGGGGGCCTTTTTACGCAGACCTTCGGCAGCCGTTCCTACGCTCCGAAAATTTTTTTCGAGTTTCACATGCCCATCTTCAAACGACGATTCCCAAGCAACTAAAAGAGCCTAACGATCGCAATCACTTTCAGAATCTGCGAAATATATTCTAGTTTCATAATAACACCATCGGGAAGTTTGCACGTTGAACCATTTGGCCCGGGGGCCTTTTTACGCAGACCTTCGGCAGCCGTTCCTACGCTCCGAAAATTTTTTTCGAGTTTCACATGCCCATCTTCAAACGACGATTCCAAAGCAACTAAAAGAGCCTAAAGATCGCAATCACTTTCAGAATCTGCCAAATATATTCTAGTTTCATAATAAAACAATCGGGAAGTTTGCACGTTGAACCATTTGGCCCGGGGGGCCTCTTTACGCAGACCTTCGGCAGCCGTTCCTACGCTCCAAAAATTTTTTCGAGTTTCACATGCCCATCTTCAAACGACGATTCCCAAGCAACTAAAAGAGCCTAACGATCGCAATCACTTTCAGAATCTGCGAAATATATTCTAGTTTCATAATAACACCATCGGGAAGTTTGCACGTTGAACCATTTGGCCCGGGGGGCCTTTTTACGCAGACCTTCGGCAGCCGTTCCTACGCTCCGAAAATTTTTTTCGAGTTTCACATGCCCATCTTCAAACGACGATTCCCAAGCAACTAAAAGAGCCTAACGATCGCAATCACTTTCAGAATCTGCGAAATATATTCTAGTTTCATAATAACACCATCGGGAAGTTTGCACGTTGAATCATTTGGCCCGGGGGGCCTTTTTACGCAGACCTTCGGCAGCCGTTCCTACGCTCCGGAAATTTTTTTCGAGTTTCACATGCCCATCTTCAAACGACGATTCCAAAGCAACTAAAAGAGCCTAAAGATCGCAATCACTTTCAGAATCTGCCAAATATATTCTAGTTTCATAATAAAACAATCGGGAAGTTTGCACGTTGAACCATTTGGCCCGGGGGGCCTTTTTACGCAGACCTTCGGCAGCCGTTCCTACGCTCCGAAAATTTTTTTCGAGTTTCACATGCCCATCTTCAAACGACGATTCCCAAGCAACTAAAAGAGCCTAACGATCGCAATCACATTCAGAATCTGCGAAATATATTCTAGTTTCATAATAACACCATCGGGAAGTTTGCACGTTGAACCATTTGGCCCGGGGGCCTTTTTACGCAGACCTTCGGCAGCCGTTCCTACGTTCCGAAAATTTTTTTCGAGTTTCACATGCCCATCTTCAAACGACGATTCCAAAGCAACTAAAAGAGCCTAAAGATCGCAATCACTTTCAGAATATGCCAAATATATTCTAGTTTCATAATAAAACAATCGGGAAGTTTGCACGTTGAACCATTTGGCCCGGGGGGCCTTTTTACGCAGACCTTCGGCAGCCGTTCCTACGCTCCGAAAATTTTTTTCGAGTTTCACATGCCCATCTTCAAACGACGATTCCAAAGCAACTAAAAGAGCCTAAAGATCGCAATCACTTTCAGAATCTGCCAAATATATTCTAGTTTCATAATAAAACAATCGGGAAGTTTGCACGTTGAACCATTTGGCCCGGGGGGCCTTTTTACGCAGACCTTCGGCAGCCGTTCCTACGCTCCGAAAATTTTTTTCGAGTTTCACATGCCCATCTTCAAACGACGATTCCCAAGCAACTAAAAGAGCCTAACGATCGCAATCACTTTCAGAATCTGCGAAATATATTCTAGTTTCATAATAACACCATCGGGAAGTTTGCACGTTGAACCATTTGGCCCGGGGGGCCTTTTTACGCAGACCTTCGGCAGCCGTTCCTACGCTCCGAAAATTTTTTTCGAGTTTCACATGCCCATCTTCAAACGACGATTCCAAAGCAACTAAAAGAGCCTAAAGATCGCAATCACTTTCAGAATCTGCCAAATATATTCTAGTTTCATAATAAAACAATCGGGAAGTTTGCACGTTGAACCATTTGGCCCGGGGGCCTTTTTACGCAGACCTTCGGCAGCCGTTCCTACGCTCCGAAAATTTTTTTCGAGTTTCACATGCCCATCTTCAAACGACGATTCCAAAGCAACTAAAAGAGCCTAACGATCGCAATCACTTTCAGAATCTGCCAAATATATTCTAGTTTCATAATAAAACAATCGGGAAGTTTGCACGTTGAACCATTTGGCCCGGGGGGCCTTTTTACGCAGACCTTCGGCAGCCGTTCCTACGCTCCGAAAATTTTTTTCGAGTTTCACATGCCCATCTTCAAACGACGATTCCAAAGCAACTAAAAGAGCCTAACGATCGCAATCACTTTCAGAATCTGCGAAATATATTCTAGTTTCATAATAACACCATCGGGAAGTTTGCACGTTGAACCATTTGGCCCGGGGGCCTTTTTACGCAGACCTTCGGCAGCCGTTCCTACGCTCCGAAAATTTTTTTCGAGTTTCACATGCCCATCTTCAAACGACGATTCCAAAGCAACTAAAAGAGCCTAAAGATCGCAATCACTTTCAGAATCTGCCAAATATATTCTAGTTTCATAATAAAACAATCGGGAAGTTTGCACGTTGAACCATTTGGCCCGGGGGGCCTTTTTACGCAGACCTTCGGCAGCCGTTCCTACGCTCCGAAAATTTTTTTCGAGTTTCACATGCCCATCTTCAAACGACGATTCCCAAGCAACTAAAAGAGCCTAACGATCGCAATCACTTTCAGAATCTGCGAAATATATTCTAGTTTCATAATAACACGATCGGGAAGTTTGCACGTTGAACCATTTGGCCCGGGGGGCCTTTTTACGCAGACCTTCGGCAGCCGTTCCTACGCTCCGAAAATTTTTTTCGAGTTTCACATGCCCATCTTCAAACGACGATTCCAAAGCAACTAAAAGAGCCTAAAGATCGCAATCACTTTCAGAATCTGCCAAATATATTCTAGTTTCATAATAAAACAATCGGGAAGTTTGCACGTTGAACCATTTGGCCCGGGGGGCCTTTTTACGCAGACCTTCGGCAGCCGTTCCTACGCTCCGAAAATTTTTTTCGAGTTTCACATGCCCATCTTCAAACGACGATTCCCAAGCAACTAAAAGAGCCTAACGATCGCAATCACTTTCAGAATCTGCGAAATATATTCTAGTTTCATAAATAACACCATCGGGAAGTTTGCACGTTGAACCATTTGGCCCGGGGGGCCTTTTTACGCAGACCTTCGGCAGCCGTTCCTACGCTCCGAAAATTTTTTTCGAGTTTCACATGCCCATCTTCAAACGACGATTCCAAAGCAACTAAAAGAGCCTAAAGATCGCAATCACTTTCAGAATCTGCCAAATATATTCTAGTTTCATAATAAAACAATCGGGAAGTTTGCACGTTGAACCATTTGGCCCGGGGGGCCTTTTTACGCAGACCTTCGGCAGCCGTTCCTACGCTCCGAAAATTTTTTTCGAGTTTCACATGCCCATCTTCAAACGACGATTCCCAAGCAACTAAAAGAGCCTAACGATCGCAATCACTTTCAGAATCTGCGAAATATATTCTAGTTTCATAATAACACCATCGGGAAGTTTGCACGTTGAACCATTTGGCCCGGGGGGCCTTTTTACGCAGACCTTCGGCAGCCGTTCCTACGCTCCGAAAATTTTTTTCGAGTTTCACATGCCCATCTTCAAACGACGATTCCAAAGCAACTAAAAGAGCCTAAAGATCGCAATCACTTTCAGAATCTGCCAAATATATTCTAGTTTCATAATAAAACAATCGGGAAGTTTGCACGTTGAACCATTTGGCCCGGGGGGCCTTTTACGCAGACCTTCGGCAGCCGTTCCTACGCTCCGAAAATTTTTTCGAGTTTCACATGCCCATCTTCAAACGACGATTCCCAAGCAACTAAAAGAGCCTAACGATCGCAATCACTTTCAGAATCTGCGAAATATATTCTAGTTTCATAATAACACCATCGGGAAGTTTGCACGTTGAACCATTTGGCCCGGGGGGCCTTTTTACGCAGACCTTCGGCAGCCGTTCCTACGCTCCGAAAATTTTTTTCGAGTTTCACATGCCCATCTTCAAACGACGATTCCAAAGCAACTAAAAGAGCCTAAAGATCGCAATCACTTTCAGAATCTGCCAAATATATTCTAGTTTCATAATAAAACAATCGGGAAGTTTGCACGTTGAACCATTTGGCCCGGGGGGCCTTTTTACGCAGACCTTCGGCAGCCGTTCCTACGCTCCGAAAATTTTTTTCGAGTTTCACATGCCCATCTTCAAACGACGATTCCCAAGCAACTAAAAGAGCCTAACGATCGCAATCACTTTCAGAATCTGCGAAATATATTCTAGTTTCATAATAACACCATCGGGAAGTTTGCACGTTGAACCATTTGGCCCGGGGGGCCTTTTTACGCAGACCTTCGGCAGCCGTTCCTACGCTCCGAAAATTTTTTTCGAGTTTCACATGCCCATCTTCAAACGACGATTCCAAAGCAACTAAAAGAGCCTAAAGATCGCAATCACTTTCAGAATCTGCCAAATATATTCTAGTTTCATAATAAAACAATCGGGAAGTTTGCACGTTGAACCATTTGGCCCGGGGGGCCTTTTTACGCAGACCTTCGGCAGCCGTTCCTACGCTCCGAAAATTTTTTTCGAGTTTCACATGCCCATCTTCAAACGACGATTCCCAAGCAACTAAAAGAGCCTAACGATCGCAATCACTTTCAGAATCTGCGAAATATATTCTAGTTTCATAATAACACCATCGGGAAGTTTGCACGTTGAACCATTTGGCCCGGGGGGCCTTTTTACGCAGACCTTCGGCAGCCGTTCCTACGCTCCGAAAATTTTTTTCGAGTTTCACATGCCCATCTTCAAACGACGATTCCAAAGCAACTAAAAGAGCCTAAAGATCGCAATCACTTTCAGAATCTGCCAAATATATTCTAGTTTCATAATAAAACAATCGGGAAGTTTGCACGTTGAACCATTTGGCCCGGGGGGCCTTTTTACGCAGACCTTCGGCAGCCGTTCCTACGCTCCGAAAATTTTTTTCGAGTTTCACATGCCCATCTTCAAACGACGATTCCCAAGCAACTAAAAGAGCCTAACGATCGCAATCACTTTCAGAATCTGCGAAATATATTCTAGTTTCATAATAACACCATCGGGAAGTTTGCACGTTGAACCATTTGGCCCGGGGGCCTTTTTACGCAGACCTTCGGCAGCCGTTCCTACGCTCCGAAAATTTTTTCGAGTTTCACATGCCCATCTTCAAACGACGATTCCAAAGCAACTAAAAGAGCCTAAAGATCGCAATCACTTTCAGAATCTGCCAAATATATTCTAGTTTCATAATAAAACAATCGGGAAGTTTGCACGTTGAACCATTTGGCCCGGGGGGCCTTTTTACGCAGACCTTCGGCAGCCGTTCCTACGCTCCGAAAATTTTTTCGAGTTTCACATGCCCATCTTCAAACGACGATTCCCAAGCAACTAAAAGAGCCTAACGATCGCAATCACTTTCAGAATCTGCGAAATATATTCTAGTTTCATAATAACACCATCGGGAAGTTTGCACGTTGAACCATTTGGCCCGGGGGGCCTTTTTACGCAGACCTTCGGCAGCCGTTCCTACGCTCCGAAAATTTTTTCGAGTTTCACATGCCCATCTTCAAACGACGATTCCAAAGCAACTAAAAGAGCCTAAAGATCGCAATCACTTTCAGAATCTGCCAAATATATTCTAGTTTCATAATAAAACAATCGGGAAGTTTGCACGTTGAACCATTTGGCCCGGGGGGCCTTTTTACGCAGACCTTCGGCAGCCGTTCCTACGCTCCGAAAATTTTTTTCGAGTTTCACATGCCCATCTTCAAACGACGATTCCCAAGCAACTAAAAGAGCCTAACGATCGCAATCACTTTCAGAATCTGCGAAATATATTCTAGTTTCATAATAACACCATCGGGAAGTTTGCACGTTGAACCATTTGGCCCGGGGGGCTTTTTACGCAGACCTTCGGCAGCCGTTCCTACGCTCCGAAAATTTTTTTCGAGTTTCACATGCCCATCTTCAAACGACGATTCCAAGCAACTAAAAGAGCCTAACGATCGCAATCACTTTCAGAATCTGCGAAATATATTCTAGTTTCATAATAACACCATCGGGAAGTTTGCACGTTGAACCATTTGGCCCGGGGGGCCTTTTTACGCAGACCTTCGGCAGCCGTTCCTACGCTCCGAAAATTTTTTCGAGTTTCACATGCCCATCTCCAAACGACGATTCCAAAGCAACTAAAAGAGCCTAAAGATCGCAATCACTTTCAGAATCTGCGAAATATATTCTAGTTTCATAATAAAACAATCGGGAAGTTTGCACGTTGAACCATTTGGCCCGGGGGGCCTTTTTACGCAGACCTTCGGCAGCCGTTCCTACGCTCCGAAAATGTTTTTCGAGTTTCACATGCCCATCTTCAAACGACGATTCCCAAGCAACTAAAAGAGCCTAACGATCGCAATCACTTTCAGAATCTGCGAAATATATTCTAGTTTCATAATAACACCATCGGGAAGTTTGCACGTTAAACCATTTGGCCCGGGGGGCCTTTTTACGCAGACCTTCGGCAGCCGTTCCTACGCTCCGAAAATTTTTTTCGAGTTTCACATACCCATCTTCAAACGACGATTCCAAAGCAACTAAAAGAGCCTAAAGATCGCAATCACTTTCAGAATCTGCCAAATATATTCTAGTTTCATAATAAAACAATCGGGAAGTTTGCACGTTGAACCATTTGGCCCGGGGGGCCTTTTTACGCAGACCTTCGGCAGCCGTTCCTACGCTCCGAAAATTTTTTTCGAGTTTCACATGCCCATCTTCAAACGACGATTCCCAAGCAACTAAAAGAGCCTAACGATCGCAATCACTTTCAGAATCTGCGAAATATATTCTAGTTTCATAATAACACCATCGGGAAGTTTGCACGTTGAACCATTTGGCCCGGGGGGCCTTTTTACGCAGACCTTCGGCAGCCGTTCCTACGCTCCGAAAATTTTTTTCGAGTTTCACATGCCCATCTTCAAACGACGATTCCAAAGCAACTAAAAGAGCCTAAAGATCGCAATCACTTTCAGAATCTGCCAAATATATTCTAGTTTCATAATAAAACAATCGGGAAGTTTGCACGTTGAACCATTTGGCCCGGGGGGCCTTTTTACGCAGACCTTCGGCAGCCGTTCCTACGCTCCGAAAATTTTTTTCGAGTTTCACATGCCCATCTTCAAACGACGATTCCCAAGCAACTAAAAGAGCCTAACGATCGCAATCACTTTCAGAATCTGCGAAATATATTCTAGTTTCATAATAACACCATCGGGAAGTTTGCACGTTGAACCATTTGGCCCGGGGGGCCTTTTTACGCAGACCTTCGGCAGCCGTTCCTACGCTCCGAAAATTTTTTTCGAGTTTCACATGCCCATCTTCAAACGACGATTCCAAAGCAACTAAAAGAGCCTAAAGATCGCAATCACTTTCAGAATCTGCCAAATATATTCTAGTTTCATAATAAAACAATCGGGAAGTTTGCACGTTGAACCATTTGGCCCGGGGGGCCTTTTTACGCAGACCTTCGGCAGCCGTTCCTACGCTCCGAAAATTTTTTTCGAGTTTCACATGCCCATCTTCAAACGACGATTCCCAAGCAACTAAAAGAGCCTAACGATCGCAATCACTTTCAGAATCTGCGAAATATATTCTAGTTTCATAATAACACCATCGGGAAGTTTGCACGTTGAACCATTTGGCCCGGGGGGCCTTTTTACGCAGACCTTCGGCAGCCGTTCCTACGCTCCGAAAATTTTTTCGAGTTTCACATGCCCATCTTCAAACGACGATTCCAAAGCAACTAAAAGAGCCTAAAGATCGCAATCACATTCAGAATCTGCCAAATATATTCTAGTTTCATAATAAAACAATCGGGAAGTTTGCACGTTGAACCATTTGGCCCGGGGGGCCTTTTTACGCAGACCTTCGGCAGCCGTTCCTACGCTCCGAAAATTTTTTTCGAGTTTCACATGCCCATCTTCAAACGACGATTCCCAAGCAACTAAAAGAGCCTAACGATCGCAATCACTTTCAGAATCTGCGAAATATATTCTAGTTTCATAATAACACCATCGGGAAGTTTGCACGTTGAACCATTTGGCCCGGGGGGCCTTTTTACGCAGACCTTCGGCAGCCGTTCCTACGCTCCGAAAATTTTTTTCGAGTTTCACATGCCCATCTTCAAACGACGATTCCAAAGCAACTAAAAGAGCCTAAAGATCGCAATCACTTTCAGAATCTGCCAAATATATTCTAGTTTCATAATAAAACAATCGGGAAGTTTGCACGTTGAACCATTTGGCCCGGGGGGCCTTTTTACGCAGACCTTCGGCAGCCGTTCCTACGCTCCGAAAATTTTTTTCGAGTTTCACATGCCCATCTTCAAACGACGATTCCCAAGCAACTAAAAGAGCCTAACGATCGCAATCACTTTCAGAATCTGCGAAATATATTCTAGTTTCATAATAACACCATCGGGAAGTTTGCACGTTGAACCATTTGGCCCGGGGGGCTTTTTACGCAGACCTTCGGCAGCCGTTCCTACGCTCCGAAATTTTTTTCGAGTTTCACATGCCCATCTTCAAACGACGATTCCAAAGCAACTAAAGAGCCTAAAGATCGCAATCACTTTCAGAATCTGCCAAATATATTCTAGTTTCATAATAAAACAATCGGGAAGTTTGCACGTTGAACCATTTGGCCCGGGGGGCCTTTTTACGCAGACCTTCGGCAGCCGTTCCTACGCTCCGAAAATTTTTTTCGAGTTTCACATGCCCATCTTCAAACGACGATTCCCAAGCAACTAAAAGAGCCTAACGATCGCAATCACTTTCAGAATCTGCGAAATATATTCTAGTTTCATAATAACACCATCGGGAAGTTTGCACGTTGAACCATTTGGCCCGGGGGGCCTTTTTACGCAGACCTTCGGCAGCCGTTCCTACGCTCGAAAATTTTTTTCGAGTTTCACATGCCCATCTTCAAACGACGATTCCAAAGCAACTAAAAGAGCCTAAAGATCGCAATCACTTTCAGAATCTGCCAAATATATTCTAGTTTCATAATAAAACAATCGGGAAGTTTGCACGTTGAACCATTTGGCCCGGGGGGCCTTTTTACGCAGACCTTCGGCAGCCGTTCCTACGCTCCGAAAATTTTTTTCGAGTTTCACATGCCCATCTTCAAACGACGATTCCCAAGCAACTAAAAGAGCCTAACGATCGCAATCACTTTCAGAATCTGCGAAATATATTCTAGTTTCATAATAACACCATCGGGAAGTTTGCACGTTGAACCATTTGGCCCGGGGGGCCTTTTTACGCAGACCTTCGGCAGCCGTTCCTACGCTCCGAAAATTTTTTTCGAGTTTCACATGCCCATCTTCAAACGACGATTCCAAGCAACTAAAAGAGCCTAACGATCGCAATCACTTTCAGAATCTGCGAAATATATTCTAGTTTCATAATAACACCATCGGCAAGTTTGCACGTTGAACCATTTGGCCCGGGGGGCCTTTTTACGCAGACCTTCGGCAGCCGTTCCTACGCTCCGAAAATGTTTTTCGAGTTTCACATGCCCATCTTCAAACGACGATTCCAAAGCAACTAAAAGAGCCTAAAGATCGCAATCACTTTCAGAATCTGCGAAATATATTCTAGTTTCATAATAACACCATCGGCAAGTTTGCACGTTGAACCATTTGGCCCGGGGGGCCTTTTTACGCAGACCTTCGGCAGCCGTTCCTACGCTCCGAAAATTTTTTTCGAGTTTCACATGCCCATCTTCAAACGACGATTCCAAAGCAACTAAAAGAGCCTAAAGATCGCAATCACTTTCAGAATCTGCCAAATATATTCTAGTTTCATAATAAAACAATCGGGAAGTTTGCACGTTGAACCATTTGGCCCGGGGGGCCTTTTTACGCAGACCTTCGGCAGCCGTTCCTACGCTCCGAAAATTTTTTTCGAGTTTCACATGCCCATCTTCAAACGACGATTCCCAAGCAACTAAAAGAGCCTAAAGATCGCAATCACTTTCAGAATCTGCGAAATATATTCTAGTTTCATAATAACACCATCGGGAAGTTTGCACGTTGAACCATTTGGCCCGGGGGGCCTTTTTACGCAGACCTTCGGCAGCCGTTCCTACGCTCCGAAAATTTTTTTCGAGTTTCACATGCCCATCTTCAAACGACGATTCCAAAGCAACTAAAAGAGCCTAAAGATCGCAATCACTTTCAGAATCTGCCAAATATATTCTAGTTTCATAATAAAACAATCGGGAAGTTTGCACGTTGAACCATTTGGCCCGGGGGGCCTTTTTACGCAGACCTTCGGCAGCCGTTCCTACGCTCCGAAAATTTTTTTCGAGTTTCACATGCCCATCTTCAAACGACGATTCCCAAGCAACTAAAAGAGCCTAACGATCGCAATCACTTTCAGAATCTGCGAAATATATTCTAGTTTCATAATAACACCATCGGGAAGTTTGCACGTTGAACCATTTGGCCCGGGGGGCCTTTTTACGCAGACCTTCGGCAGCCGTTCCTACGCTCCGAAAATTTTTTTCGAGTTTCACATGCCCATCTTCAAACGACGATTCCAAAGCAACTAAAAGAGCCTAAAGATCGCAATCACTTTCAGAATCTGCCAAATATATTCTAGTTTCATAATAACACCATCGGGAAGTTTGCACGTTGAACCATTTGGCCCGGGGGGCCTTTTTACGCAGACCTTCGGCAGCCGTTCCTACGCTCCGAAAATTTTTTTCGAGTTTCACATGCCCATCTTCAAACGACGATTCCCAAGCAACTAAAAGAGCCTAACGATCGCAATCACTTTCAGAATCTGCGAAATATATTCTAGTTTCATAATAACACCATCGGGAAGTTTGCACGTTGAACCATTTGGCCCGGGGGGCCTTTTTACGCAGACCTTCGGCAGCCGTTCCTACGCTCCGAAAATTTTTTTCGAGTTTCACATGCCCATCTTCAAACGACGATTCCAAAGCAACTAAAAGAGCCTAAAGATCGCAATCACTTTCAGAATCTGCCAAATATATTCTAGTTTCATAATAACACCATCGGGAAGTTTGCACGTTGAACCATTTGGCCCGGGGGGCCTTTTTACGCAGACCTTCGGCAGCCGTTCCTACGCTCCGAAAATTTTTTTCGAGTTTCACATGCCCATCTTCAAACGACGATTCCAAAGCAACTAAAAGAGCCTAAAGATCGCAATCACTTTCAGAATCTGCCAAATATATTCTAGTTTCATAATAAAACAATCGGGAAGTTTGCACGTTGAACCATTTGGCCCGGGGGCCTTTTTACGCAGACCTTCGGCAGCCGTTCCTACGCTCCGAAAATTTTTTTCGAGTTTCACATGCCCATCTTCAAACGACGATTCCCAAGCAACTAAAAGAGCCTAAAGATCGCAATCACTTTCAGAATCTGCGAAATATATTCTAGTTTCATAATAACACCATCGGGAAGTTTGCACGTTGAACCATTTGGCCCGGGTGGCCTTTTTACGCAGACCTTCGGCAGCCGTTCCTACGCTCCGAAAATTTTTTTCGAGTTTCACATGCCCATCTTCAAACGACGATTCCAAAGCAACTAAAAGAGCCTAAAGATCGCAATCACTTTCAGAATCTGCCAAATATATTCTAGTTTCATAATAAAACCATCGGGAAGTTTGCACGTTGAACCATTTGGCCCGGGGGCCTTTTTACGCAGACCTTCGGCAGCCGTTCCTACGCTCCGAAAATTTTTTTCGAGTTTCACATGCCCATCTTCAAACGACGATTCCAAGCAACTAAAAGAGCCTAACGATCGCAATCACTTTCAGAATCTGCGAAATATATTCTAGTTTCATAATAACACCATCGGGAAGTTTGCACGTTGAACCATTTGGCCCGGGGGGCCTTTTTACGCAGACCTTCGGCAGCCGTTCCTACGCTCCGAAAATTTTTTTCGAGTTTCACATGCCCATCTTTAAACGACGATTCCAAAGCAACTAAAAGAGCCTAAAGATCGCAATCACTTTCAGAATCTGCCAAATATATTCTAGTTTCATAATAAAACAATCGGGAAGTTTGCACGTTGAACCATTTGGCCCGGGGGGCCTTTTTACGCAGACCTTCGGCAGCCGTTCCTACGCTCCGAAAATTTTTTTCGAGTTTCACATGCCCATCTTCAAACGACGATTCCCAAGCAACTAAAAGAGCCTAACGATCGCAATCACTTTCAGAATCTGCGAAATATATTCTAGTTTCATAATAACACCATCGGGAAGTTTGCACGTTGAACCATTTGGCCCGGGGGGCCTTTTTACGCAGACCTTCGGCAGCCGTTCCTACGCTCCGAAAATTTTTTTCGAGTTTCACATGCCCATCTTCAAACGACGATTCCAAAGCAACTAAAAGAGCCTAAAGATCGCAATCACTTTCAGAATCTGCCAAATATATTCTAGTTTCATAATAACACCATCGGGAAGTTTGCACGTTGAACCATTTGGCCCGGGGGGCCTTTTTACGCAGACCTTCGGCAGCCGTTCCTACGCTCCGAAAATTTTTTTCGAGTTTCACATGCCCATCTTCAAACGACGATTCCCAAGCAACTAAAAGAGCCTAACGATCGCAATCACTTTCAGAATCTGCGAAATATATTCTAGTTTCATAATAACACCATCGGGAAGTTTGCACGTTGAACCATTTGGCCCGGGGGGCCTTTTTACGCAGACCTTCGGCAGCCGTTCCTACGCTCCGAAAATTTTTTTCGAGTTTCACATGCCCATCTTCAAACGACGATTCCAAAGCAACTAAAAGAGCCTAAAGATCGCAATCACTTTCAGAATCTGCCAAATATATTCTAGTTTCATAATAAAACAATCGGGAAGTTTGCACGTTGAACCATTTGGCCCGGGGGGCCTTTTTACGCAGACCTTCGGCAGCCGTTCCTACGCTCCGAAAATTTTTTTCGAGTTTCACATGCCCATCTTCAAACGACGATTCCAAAGCAACTAAAAGAGCCTAAAGATCGCAATCACTTTCAGAATCTGCCAAATATATTCTAGTTTCATAATAAAACAATCGGGAAGTTTGCACGTTGAACCATTTGGCCCGGGGGGCCTTTTTACGCAGACCTTCGGCAGCCGTTCCTACGCTCCGAAAATTTTTTTCGAGTTTCACATGCCCATCTTCAAACGACGATTCCAAAGCAACTAAAAGAGCCTAAAGATCGCAATCACTTTCAGAATCTGCGAAATATATTCTAATTTCATAATAACACCATCGGGAAGTTTGCACGTTGAACCATTTGGCCCGGGGGGCCTTTTTACGCAGACCTTCGGCAGCCGTTCCTACGCTCCGAAAATTTTTTTCGAGTTTCACATGCCCATCTTCAAACGACGATTCCAAAGCAACTAAAAGAGCCTAAAGATCGCAATCACTTTCAGAATCTGCCAAATATATTCTAGTTTCATAATAAAACAATCGGGAAGTTTGCACGTTGAACCATTTGGCCCGGGGGGCCTTTTTACGCAGACCTTCGGCAGCCGTTCCTACGCTCCGAAAATTTTTTTCGAGTTTCACATGCCCATCTTCAAACGACGATTCCCAAGCAACTAAAAGAGCCTAACGATCGCAATCACTTTCAGAATCTGCGAAATATATTCTAGTTTCATAATAACACCATCGGGAAGTTTGCACGTTGAACCATTTGGCCCGGGGGGCCTTTTTACGCAGACCTTCGGCAGCCGTTCCTACGCTCCGAAAATTTTTTTCGAGTTTCACATGCCCATCTTCAAACGACGATTCCAAAGCAACTAAAAGAGCCTAAAGATCGCAATCACTTTCAGAATCTGCCAAATATATTCTAGTTTCATAATAAAACAATCGGGAAGTTTGCACGTTGAACCATTTGGCCCGGGGGGCCTTTTTACGCAGACCTTCGGCAGCCGTTCCTACGATCCGAAAATTTTTTTCGAGTTTCACATGCCCATCTTCAAACGACGATTCCCAAGCAACTAAAAGAGCCTAAAGATCGCAATCACTTTCAGAATCTGCGAAATATATTCTAGTTTCATAATAACACCATCGGGAAGTTTGCACGTTGAACCATTTGGCCCGGGGGGCCTTTTTACGCAGACCTTCGGCAGCCGTTCCTACGCTCCGAAAATTTTTTTCGAGTTTCACATGCCCATCTTCAAACGACGATTCCCAAGCAACTAAAAGAGCCTAACGATCGCATCACTTTCAGAATCTGCGAAATATATTCTAGTTTCATAATAACACCATCGGGAAGTTTGCACGTTGAACCATTTGGCCCGGGGGGCCTTTTTACGCAGACCTTCGGCAGCCGTTCCTACGCTACGAAATTTTTTTTCGAGTTTCACATGCCCATCTTCAAACGACGATTCCAAAGCAACTAAAAGAGCCTAAAGATCGCAATCACTTTCAGAATCTGCCAAATATATTCTAGTTTCATAATAACACCATCGGAAGTTTGCACGTTGAACCATTTGGCCCGGGGGCCTTTTTACGCAGACCTTCGGCAGCCGTTCCTACGCTACGAAATTTTTTTTCGAGTTTCACATGCCCATCTTCAAACGACGATTCCAAAGCAACTAAAAGAGCCTAAAGATCGCAATCACTTTCAGAATCTGCGAAATATATTCTAGTTTCATAATAACACCATCGGGAAGTTTGCACGTTGAACCATTTGGCCCGGGGGGCCTTTTTACGCAGACCTTCGGCAGCCGTTCCTACGCTCCGAAAATTTTTTTCGAGTTTCACATGCCCATCTTCAAACGACGATTCCCAAGCAACTAAAAGAGCCTAAAGATCGCAATCACTTTCAGAATCTGCCAAATATATTCTAGTTTCATAATAAAACAATCGGGAAGTTTGCACGTTGAACCATTTGGCCCGGGGGGCCTTTTTACGCAGACCTTCGGCAGCCGTTCCTACGCTCCGAAAATTTTTTTCGAGTTTCACATGCCCATCTTCAAACGACGATTCCCAAGCAACTAAAAGAGCCTAACGATCGCAATCACTTTCAGAATCTGCCAAATATATTCTAGTTTCATAATAAACACAATCGGGAAGTTTGCACGTTGAACCATTTGGCCCGGGGGGCCTTTTTACGCAGACCTTCGGCAGCCGTTCCTACGCTCCGAAAATTTTTTTCGAGTTTCACATGCCCATCTTCAAACGACGATTCCAAAGCAACTAAAAGAGCCTAAAGATCGCAATCACTTTCAGAATCTGCCAAATATATTCTAGTTTCATAATAAAACAATCGGGAAGTTTGCACGTTGAACCATTTGGCCCGGGGGGCCTTTTTACGCAGACCTTCGGCAGCCGTTCCTACGCTCCGAAAATTTTTTTCGAGTTTCACATGCCCATCTTCAAACGACGATTCCCAAGCAACTAAAAGAGCCTAACGATCGCAATCACTTTCAGAATCTGCCAAATATATTCTAGTTTCATAATAACACCATCGGGAAGTTTGCACGTTGAACCATTTGGCCCGGGGGGCCTTTTTACGCAGACCTTCGGCAGCCGTTCCTACGCTCCGAATTTTTTTTCGAGTTTCACATGCCCATCTTCAAACGACGATTCCCAAGCAACTAAAAGAGCCTAACGATCGCAATCACTTTCAGAATCTGCGAAATATATTCTAGTTTCATAATAACACCATCGGGAAGTTTGCACGTTGAACCATTTGGCCCGGGGGGCCTTTTTACGCAGACCTTCGGCAGCCGTTCCTACGCTCCGAAAATTTTTTTCGAGTTTCACATGCCCATCTTCAAACGACGATTCCAAAGCAACTAAAAGAGCCTAAAGATCGCAATCACTTTCAGAATCTGCCAAATATATTCTAGTTTCATAATAAAACAATCGGGAAGTTTGCACGTTGAACCATTTGGCCCGGGGGGCCTTTTTACGCAGACCTTCGGTAGCCGTTCCTACGCTCCGAAAATTTTTTTCGAGTTTCACATGCCCATCTTCAAACGACGATTCCCAAGCAACTAAAAGAGCCTAACGATCGCAATCACTTTCAGAATCTGCGAAATATATTCTAGTTTCATAATAACACCATCGGGAAGTTTGCACGTTGAACCATTTGGCCCGGGGGGCCTTTTTACGCAGACCTTCGGCAGCCCGTTCCTACGCTCCGAAAATTTTTTTCGAGTTTCACATGCCCATCTTCAAACGACGATTCCAAAGCAACTAAAAGAGCCTAAAGATCGCAATCACTTTCAGAATCTGCCAAATATATTCTAGTTTCATAATAAAACAATCGGGGAAGTTTGCACGTTGAACCATTTGGCCCGGGGGGCCTTTTTACGCAGACCTTCGGCAGCCGTTCCTACGCTCCGAAAATTTTTTTCGAGTTTCACATGCCCATCTTCAAACGACGATTCCCAAGCAACTAAAAGAGCCTAACGATCGCAATCACTTTCAGAATCTGCGAAATATATTCTAGTTTCATAATAACACCATCGGGAAGTTTGCACGTTGAACCATTTGGCCCGGGGGGCCTTTTTACGCAGACCTTCGGCAGCCGTTCCTACGCTCCGAAAATTTTTTTCGAGTTTCACATGCCCATCTTCAAACGACGATTCCAAAGCAACTAAAAGAGCCTAAAGATCGCAATCACTTTCAGAATCTGCCAAATATATTCTAGTTTCATAATAAAACAATCGGGAAGTTTGCACGTTGAACCATTTGGCCCGGGGGGCCTTTTTACGCAGACCTTCGGCAGCCGTTCCTACGCTCCGAAAATTTTTTTCGAGTTTCACATGCCCATCTTCAAACGACGATTCCCAAGCAACTAAAAGAGCCTAACGATCGCAATCACTTTCAGAATCTGCGAAATATATTCTAGTTTCATAATAAACAATTCGGGAAGTTTGCACGTTGAACCATTTGGCCCGGGGGGCCTTTTTACGCAGACCTTCGGCAGCCGTTCCTACGCTCCGAAAATTTTTTTCCGAGTTTCACATGCCCATCTTCAAACGACGATTCCAAAGCAACTAAAAGAGCCTAAAGATCGCAATCACTTTCAGAATCTGCCAAATATATTCTAGTTTCATAATAAACAATCGGGAAGTTTGCACGTTGAACCATTTGGCCCGGGGGGCCTTTTTACGCAGACCTTCGGCAGCCGTTCCTACGCTCCGAAAATTTTTTTCGAGTTTCACATGCCCATCTTCAAACGACGATTCCCAAGCAACTAAAAGAGCCTAACGATCGCAATCACTTTCAGAATCTGCGAAATATATTCTAGTTTCATAATAACACCATCGGGAAGTTTGCACGTTGAACCATTTGGCCCGGGGGGCCTTTTTACGCAGACCTTCGGCAGCCGTTCCTACGCTCCGAAAATTTTTTTCGAGTTTCACATGCCCATCTTCAAACGACGATTCCAAAGCAACTAAAAGAGCCTAAAGATCGCAATCACTTTCAGAATCTGCCAAATATATTCTAGTTTCATAATAAAACAATCGGGAAGTTTGCACGTTGAACCATTTGGCCCGGGGGGCCTTTTTACGCAGACCTTCGGCAGCCGTTCCTACGCTCCGAAAATTTTTTTCGAGTTTCACATGCCCATCTTCAAACGACGATTCCCAAGCAACTAAAAGAGCCTAACGATCGCAATCACTTTCAGAATCTGCGAAATATATTCTAGTTTCATAATAAAACAATCGGGAAGTTTGCACGTTGAACCATTTGGCCCGGGGGGCCTTTTTACGCAGACCTTCGGCAGCCGTTCCTACGCTCCGAAAATTTTTTTCGAGTTTCACATGCCCATCTTCAAACGACGATTCCAAAGCAACTAAAAGAGCCTAAAGATCGCAATCACTTTCAGAATCTGCCAAATATATTCTAGTTTCATAATAACACCATCGGGAAGTTTGCACGTTGAACCATTTGGCCCGGGGGGCCTTTTTACGCAGACCTTCGGCAGCCGTTCCTACGCTCCGAAAATTTTTTTCGAGTTTCACATGCCCATCTTCAAACGACGATTCCCAAGCAACTAAAAGAGCCTAACGATCGCAATCACTTTCAGAATCTGCGAAATATATTCTAGTTTCATAATAACACCATCGGGAAGTTTGCACGTTGAACCATTTGGCCCGGGGGGCCTTTTTACGCAGACCTTCGGCAGCCGTTCCTACTCTCCGAAAATTTTTTTCGAGTTTCACATGCCCATCTTCAAACGACGATTCCAAAGCAACTAAAAGAGCCTAAAGATCGCAATCACTTTCAGAATCTGCCAAATATATTCTAGTTTCATAATAAAACAATCGGGAAGTTTGCACGTTGAACCATTTGGCCCGGGGGGCCTTTTTACGCAGACCTTCGGCAGCTGTTCCTACGCTCCGAAAATTTTTTTCGAGTTTCACATGCCCATCTTCAAACGACGACTCCCAAGCAACTAAAAGAGCCTAACGATCGCAATCACTTTCAGAATCTGCGAAATATATTCTAGTTTCATAATAAAACCATCGGGAAGTTTGCACGTTGAACCATTTGGCCCGGGGGGCCTTTTTACGCAGACCTTCGGCAGCCGTTCCTACGCTCCGAAAATTTTTTTCGAGTTTCACATGCCCATCTTCAAACGACGATTCCCAAGCAACTAAAAGAGCCTAACGATCGCAATCACTTTCAGAATCTGCGAAATATATTCTAGTTTCATAATAAAACAATCGGGAAGTTTGCACGTTGAACCATTTGGCCCGGGGGGCCTTTTTACGCAGACCTTCGGCAGCCGTTCCTACGCTCCGAAATTTTTTTTCGAGTTTCACATGCCCATCTTCAAACGACGATTCCCAAGCAACTAAAAGAGCCTAACGATCGCAATCACTTTCAGAATCTGCGAAATATATTCTAGTTTCATAATAACACCATCGGGAAGTTTGCACGTTGAACCATTTGGCCCGGGGGGCCTTTTTACGCAGACCTTCGGCAGCCGTTCCTACGCTCCGAAAATTTTTTTCGAGTTTCACATGCCCATCTTCAAACGACGATTCCAAAGCAACTAAAAGAGCCTAAAGATCGCAATCACTTTCAGAATCTGCCAAATATATTCTAGTTTCATAATAAAACAATCGGGAAGTTTGCACGTTGAACCATTTGGCCCGGGGGGCCTTTTTACGCAGACCTTCGGCAGCCGTTCCTACGCTCCGAAAATTTTTTTCGAGTTTCACATGCCCATCTTCAAACGACGATTCCCAAGCAACTAAAAGAGCCTAACGATCGCAATCACTTTCAGAATCTGCGAAATATATTCTAGTTTCATAATAACACCATCGGGAAGTTTGCACGCTGAACCATTTGGCCCGGGGGGCCTTTTTACGCAGACCTTCGGCAGCCGTTCCTACGCTCCGAAAATTTTTTTCGAGTTTCACATGCCCATCTTCAAACGACGATTCCAAAGCAACTAAAAGAGCCTAAAGATCGCAATCACTTTCAGAATCTGCCAAATATATTCTAGTTTCATAATAAAACAATCGGGAAGTTTGCACGTTGAACCATTTGGCCCGGGGGGCCTTTTTACGCAGACCTTCGGCAGCCGTTCCTACGCTCCGAAAATTTTTTTCGAGTTTCACATGCCCATCTTCAAACGACGATTCCCAAGCAACTAAAAGAGCCTAACGATCGCAATCACTTTCAGAATCTGCGAAATATATTCTAGTTTCATAATAACACCATCGGGAAGTTTGCACGTTGAACCATTTGGCCCGGGGGGCCTTTTTACGCAGACCTTCGGCAGCCGTTCCTACGCTCCGAAAATTTTTTTCGAGTTTCACATGCCATCTTCAAACGACGATTCCAAAGCAACTAAAAGAGCCTAAAGATCGCAATCACTTTCAGAATCTGCCAAATATATTCTAGTTTCATAATAAAACAATCGGGAAGTTTGCACGTTGAACCATTTGGCCCGGGGGCCTTTTTACGCAGACCATCGGCAGCCGTTCCTACGCTCCGAAAATTTTTTTCGAGTTTCACATGCCCATCTTCAAACGACGATTCCCAAGCAACTAAAAGAGCCTAAAGATCGCAATCACTTTCAGAATGTGCCAAATATATTCTAGTTTCATAATAAAACAATCGGGAAGTTTGCACGTTGAACCATTTGGCCCGGGGGGCCTTTTTACGCAGACCTTCGGCAGCCGTTCCTACGCTCCGAAAATTTTTTTCGAGTTTCACATGCCCATCTTCAAACGACGATTCCAAAGCAACTAAAAGAGCCTAAAGATCGCAATCACTTTCAGAATCTGCCAAATATATTCTAGTTTCATAATAAAACAATCGGGAAGTTTGCACGTTGAACCATTTGGCCCGGGGGGCTTTTTTACGCAGACCTTCGGCAGCCGTTCCTACGCTCCGAAAATTTTTTTCGAGTTTCACATGCCCATCTTCAAACGACGATTCCCAAGCAACTAAAAGAGCCTAACGATCGCAATCACTTTCAGAATCTGCGAAATATATTCTAGTTTCATAATAACACCATCGGGAAGTTTGCACGTGGAACCATTTGGCCCGGGGGGCCTTTTTACGCAGACCTTCGGCAGCCGTTCCTACGCTCCGAAAATTTTTTTCGAGTTTCACATGCCCATCTTCAAACGACGATTCCCAAGCAACTAAAAGAGCCTAACGATCGCAATCACTTTCAGAATCTGCGAAATATATTCTAGTTTCATAATAACACCATCGGGAAGTTTGCACGTTGAACCATTTGGCCCGGGGGGCCTTTTACGCAGACCTTCGGCAGCCGTTCCTACGCCTCCGAAAATTTTTTTCGAGTTTCACATGCCCATCTTCAAACGACGATTCCAAAGCAACTAAAAGAGACCTAAAGACGCAATCACTTTCAGAATCTGCCAAATATATTCTAGTTTCATAATAAAACAATCGGGAAGTTTGCACGTTGAACCATTTGGCCCGGGGGGCCTTTTTACGCAGACCTTCGGCAGCCGTTCCTACGCTCCGAAAATTTTTTTCGAGTTTCACATGCCCATCTTCAAACGACGATTCCCAAGCAACTAAAAGAGCCTAACGATCGCAATCACTTTCAGAATCTGCGAAATATATTCTAGTTTCATAATAACACCATCGGGAAGTTTGCACGTTGAACCATTTGGCCCGGGGGGCCTTTTTACGCAGACCTTCGGCAGCCGTTCCTACGCTCCGAAAATTTTTTTCGAGTTTCACATGCCCATCTTCAAACGACGATTCCAAAGCAACTAAAAGAGCCTAAAGATCGCAATCACTTTCAGAATCTGCCAAATATATTCTAGTTTCATAATAAAACAATCGGGAAGTTTGCACGTTGAACCATTTGGCCCGGGGGCCTTTTTACGCAGACCTTCGGCAGCCGTTCCTACGCTCCGAAAATTTTTTTCGAGTTTCACATGCCCATCTTCAAACGACGATTCCCAAGCAACTAAAAGAGCCTAACGATCGCAATCACTTTCAGAATCTGCGAAATATATTCTAGTTTCATAATAACACCATCGGGAAGTTTGCACGTTGAACCATTTGGCCCGGGGGGCCTTTTTACGCAGACCTTCGGCAGCCGTTCCTACGCTCCGAAAATTTTTTTCGAGTTTCACATGCCCATCTTCAAACGACGATTCCAAAGCAACTAAAAGAGCCTAAAGATCGCAATCACTTTCAGAATCTGCCAAATATATTCTAGTTTCATAATAAAACAATCGGGAAGTTTGCACGTTGAACCATTTGGCCCGGGGGGCCTTTTTACGCAGACCTTCGGCAGCCGTTCCTACGCTCCGAAAATTTTTTTCGAGTTTCACATGCCCATCTTCAAACGACGATTCCCAAGCAACTAAAAGAGCCTAACGATCGCAATCACTTTCAGAATCTGCGAAATATATTCTAGTTTCATAATAACACCATCGGGAAGTTTGCACGTTGAACCATTTGGCCCGGGGGGCCTTTTTACGCAGACCTTCGGCAGCCGTTCCTACGCTCCGAAAATTTTTTTCGAGTTTCACATGCCCATCTTCAAACGACGATTCCAAAGCAACTAAAAGAGCCTAAAGATCGCAATCACTTTCAGAATCTGCCAAATATATTCTAGTTTCATAATAAAACAATCGGGAAGTTTGCACGTTGAACCATTTGGCCCGGGGGGCCTTTTTACGCAGACCTTCGGCAGCCGTTCCTACGCTCCGAAAATTTTTTTCGAGTTTCACATGCCCATCTTCAAACGACGATTCCCAAGCAACTAAAAGAGCCTAACGATCGCAATCACTTTCAGAATCTGCGAAATATATTCTAGTTTCATAATAACACCATCGGGAAGTTTGCACGTTGAACCATTTGGCCCGGGGGGCCTTTTTACGCAGACCTTCGGCAGCCGTTCCTACGCTCCGAAAATTTTTTTCGAGTTTCACATGCCCATCTTCAAACGACGATTCCAAAGCAACTAAAAGAGCCTAAAGATCGCAATCACTTTCAGAATCTGCCAAATATATTCTAGTTTCATAATAAAACAATCGGGAAGTTTGCACGTTGAACCATTTGGCCCGGGGGGCCTTTTTACGCAGACCTTCGGCAGCCGTTCCTACGCTCCGAAAATTTTTTTCGAGTTTCACATGCCCATCTTCAAACGACGATTCCCAAGCAACTAAAAGAGCCTAACGATCGCAATCACTTTCAGAATCTGCGAAATATATTCTAGTTTCATAATAACACCATCGGGAAGTTTGCACGTTGAACCATTTGGCCCGGGGGGCCTTTTTACGCAGACCTTCGGCAGCCGTTCCTACGCTCCGAAAATTTTTTTCGAGTTTCACATGCCCATCTTCAAACGACGATTCCAAAGCAACTAAAAGAGCCTAAAGATCGCAATCACTTTCAGAATCTGCCAAATATATTCTAGTTTCATAATAAAACAATCGGGAAGTTTGCACGTTGAACCATTTGGCCCGGGGGGCCTTTTTACGCAGACCTTCGGCAGCCGTTCCTACGCTCCGAAAATTTTTTTCGAGTTTCACATGCCCATCTTCAAACGACGATTCCCAAGCAACTAAAAGAGCCTAACGATCGCAATCACTTTCAGAATCTGCGAAATATATTCTAGTTTCATAATAACACCATCGGGAAGTTTGCACGTTGAACCATTTGGCCCGGGGGGCCTTTTTACGCAGACCTTCGGCAGCCGTTCCTACGCTCCGAAAATTTTTTTCGAGTTTCACATGCCCATCTTCAAACGACGATTCCAAAGCAACTAAAAGAGCCTAAAGATCGCAATCACTTTCAGAATCTGCCAAATATATTCTAGTTTCATAATAAAACAATCGGGAAGTTTGCACGTTGAACCATTTGGCCCGGGGGGCCTTTTTACGCAGACCTTCGGCAGCCGTTCCTACGCTCCGAAAATTTTTTTCGAGTTTCACATGCCCATCTTCAAACGACGATTCCCAAGCAACTAAAAGAGCCTAACGATCGCAATCACTTTCAGAATCTGCGAAATATATTCTAGTTTCATAATAACACCATCGGGAAGTTTGCACGTTGAACCATTTGGCCCGGGGGGCCTTTTTACGCAGACCTTCGGCAGCCGTTCCTACGCTCCGAAAATTTTTTTCGAGTTTCACATGCCCATCTTCAAACGACGATTCCAAAGCAACTAAAAGAGCCTAAAGATCGCAATCACTTTCAGAATCTGCCAAATATATTCTAGTTTCATAATAAAACAATCGGGAAGTTTGCACGTTGAACCATTTGGCCCGGGGGGCCTTTTTACGCAGACCTTCGGCAGCCGTTCCTACGCTCCGAAAATTTTTTTCGAGTTTCACATGCCCATCTTCAAACGACGATTCCCAAGCAACTAAAAGAGCCTAACGATCGCAATCACTTTCAGAATCTGCGAAATATATTCTAGTTTCATAATAACACCATCGGGAAGTTTGCACGTTGAACCATTTGGCCCGGGGGGCCTTTTTACGCAGACCTTCGGCAGCCGTTCCTACGCTCCGAAAATTTTTTTCGAGTTTCACATGCCCATCTTCAAACGACGATTCCAAAGCAACTAAAAGAGCCTAAAGATCGCAATCACTTTCAGAATCTGCCAAATATATTCTAGTTTCATAATAAAACAATCGGGAAGTTTGCACGTTGAACCATTTGGCCCGGGGGGCCTTTTTACGCAGACCTTCGGCAGCCGTTCCTACGCTCCGAAAATTTTTTTCGAGTTTCACATGCCCATCTTCAAACGACGATTCCCAAGCAACTAAAAGAGCCTAACGATCGCAATCACTTTCAGAATCTGCGAAATATATTCTAGTTTCATAATAACACCATCGGGAAGTTTGCACGTTGAACCATTTGGCCCGGGGGGCCTTTTTACGCAGACCTTCGGCAGCCGTTCCTACGCTCCGAAAATTTTTTTCGAGTTTCACATGCCCATCTTCAAACGACGATTCCAAAGCAACTAAAAGAGCCTAAAGATCGCAATCACTTTCAGAATCTGCCAAATATATTCTAGTTTCATAATAAAACAATCGGGAAGTTTGCACGTTGAACCATTTGGCCCGGGGGGCCTTTTTACGCAGACCTTCGGCAGCCGTTCCTACGCTCCGAAAATTTTTTTCGAGTTTCACATGCCCATCTTCAAACGACGATTCCCAAGCAACTAAAAGAGCCTAACGATCGCAATCACTTTCAGAATCTGCGAAATATATTCTAGTTTCATAATAACACCATCGGGAAGTTTGCACGTTGAACCATTTGGCCCGGGGGGCCTTTTTACGCAGACCTTCGGCAGCCGTTCCTACGCTCCGAAAATTTTTTTCGAGTTTCACATGCCCATCTTCAAACGACGATTCCAAAGCAACTAAAAGAGCCTAAAGATCGCAATCACTTTCAGAATCTGCCAAATATATTCTAGTTTCATAATAAAACAATCGGGAAGTTTGCACGTTGAACCATTTGGCCCGGGGGGCCTTTTTACGCAGACCTTCGGCAGCCGTTCCTACGCTCCGAAAATTTTTTTCGAGTTTCACATGCCCATCTTCAAACGACGATTCCCAAGCAACTAAAAGAGCCTAACGATCGCAATCACTTTCAGAATCTGCGAAATATATTCTAGATTCATAATAACACCATCGGGAAGTTTGCACGTTGAACCGTTTGGCCCGGGGGGCCTTTTTACGCAGACCTTCGGCAGCCGTTCCTACGCTCCGAAAATTTTTTTCGAGTTTCACATGCCCATCTTCAAACGACGATTCCAAAGCAACTAAAAGAGCCTAAAGATCGCAATCACTTTCAGAATCTGCCAAATATATTCTAGTTTCATAATAAAACAATCGGGAAGTTTGCACGTTGAACCGTTTGGCCCGGGGGGCCTTTTTACGCAGACCTTCGGCAGCCGTTCCTACGCTCCGAAAATTTTTTTCGAGTTTCACATGCCCATCTTCAAACGACGATTCCCAAGCAACTAAAAGAGCCTAAAGATCGCAATCACTTTCAGAATCTGCCAAATATATTCTAGTTTCATAATAAAACAATCGGGAAGTTTGCACGTTGAACCATTTGGCCCGGGGGGCCTTTTTACGCAGACCTTCGGCAGCCGTTCCTACGCTCCGAAAATTTTTTTCGAGTTTCACATGCCCATCTTCAAACGACGATTCCAAAGCAACTAAAAGAGCCTAAAGATCGCAATCACTTTCAGAATCTGCCAAATATATTCTAGTTTCATAATAAAACAATCGGGAAGTTTGCACGTTGAACCATTTGGCCCGGGGGGCCTTTTTACGCAGACCTTCGGCAGCCGTTCCTACGCTCCGAAAATTTTTTTCGAGTTTCACATGCCCATCTTCAAACGACGATTCCCAAGCAACTAAAAGAGCCTAACGATCGCAATCACTTTCAGAATCTGCGAAATATATTCTAGTTTCATAATAACACCATCGGGAAGTTTGCACGTTGAAACATTTGGCCCGGGGGGCCTTTTTACGCAGACCTTCGGCAGCCGTTCCTACGCTCCGAAAATTTTTTTCGAGTTTCACATGCCCATCTTCAAACGACGATTCCAAAGCAACTAAAAGAGCCTAAAGATCGCAATCACTTTCAGAATCTGCCAAATATATTCTAGTTTCATAATAAAACAATCGGGAAGTTTGCACGTTGAACCATTTGGCCCGGGGGGCCTTTTTACGCAGACCTTCGGCAGCCGTTCCTACGCCCCGAAAATTTTTTTCGAGTTTCACATGCCCATCTTCAAACGACGATTCCCAAGCAACTAAAAGAGCCTAACGATCGCAATCACTTTCAGAATCTGCGAAATATATTCTAGTTTCATAATAACACCATCGGGAAGTTTGCACGTTGAACCATTTGGCCCGGGGGGCCTTTTTACGCAGACCTTCGGCAGCCGTTCCTACGCTCCGAAAATTTTTTTCGAGTTTCACATGCCCATCTTCAAACGACGATTCCAAAGCAACTAAAAGAGCCTAAAGATCGCAATCACTTTCAGAATCTGCCAAATATATTCTAGTTTCATAATAAAACAATCGGGAAGTTTGCACGTTGAACCATTTGGCCCGGGGGGCCTTTTTACGCAGACCTTCGGCAGCCGTTCCTACGCTCCGAAAATGTTTTTCGAGTTTCACATGCCCATCTTCAAACGACGATTCCCAAGCAACTAAAAGAGCCTAACGATCGCAATCACTTTCAGAATCTGCGAAATATATTCTAGTTTCATAATAAAACAATCGGGAAGTTTGCACGTTGAACCATTTGGCCCGGGGGGCCTTTTTACGCAGACCTTCGGCAGCCGTTCCTACGCTCCGAAAATTTTTTTCGAGTTTCACATGCCCATCTTCAAACGACGATTCCAAAGCAACTAAAAGAGCCTAAAGATCGCAATCACTTTCAGAATCTGCCAAATATATTCTAGTTTCATAATAAAACAATCGGGAAGTTTGCACGTTGAACCATTTGCCCCGGGGGGCCTTTTTACGCAGACCTTCGGCAGCCGTTCCTACGCTCCGAAAATTTTTTTCGAGTTTCACATGCCCATCTTCAAACGACGATTCCCAAGCAACTAAAAGAGCCTAACGATCGCAATCACTTTCAGAATCTGCGAAATATATTCTAGTTTCATAATAACACCATCGGGAAGTTTGCACGTTGAACCATTTGGCCGGGGGGCCTTTTTACGCAGACCTTCGGCAGCCGTTCCTACGCTCCGAAAATTTTTTTCGAGTTTCACATGCCCATCTTCAAACGACGATTCCAAAGCAACTAAAAGAGCCTAAAGATCGCAATCACTTTCAGAATCTGCCAAATATATTCTAGTTTCATAATAAAACAATCGGGAAGTTTGCACGTTGAACCATTTGGCCCGGGGGCCTTTTTACGCAGACCTTCGGCAGCCGTTCCTACGCTCCGAAAATTTTTTTCGAGTTTCACATGCCCATCTTCAAACGACGATTCCCAAGCAACTAAAAGAGCCTAACGATCGCAATCACTTTCAGAATCTCCCAAATATATTCTAGTTTCATAATAACACCATCGGGAAGTTTGCACGTTGAACCATTTGGCCCGGGGGGCCTTTTTACGCAGACCTTCGGCAGCCGTTCCTATGCTCCGAAAATTTTTTTCGAGTTTCACATGCCCATCTTCAAACGACGATTCCCAAGCAACTAAAAGAGCCTAACGATCGCAATCACTTTCAGAATCTGCGAAATATATTCTAGTTTCATAATAACACCATCGGGAAGATTGCACGTTGAACCATTTGGCCCGGGGGGCCTTTTTACGCAGACCTTCGGCAGCCGTTCCTACGCTCCGAAAATTTTTTTCGAGTTTCACATGCCCATCTTCAAACGACGATTCCCAAGCAACTAAAAGAGCCTAACGATCGCAATCACTTTCAGAATCTGCGAAATATATTCTAGTTTCATAATAACACCATCGGGAAGTTTGCACGTTGAACCATTTGGCCCGGGGGGCCTTTTTACGCAGACCTTCGGCAGCCGTTCCTACGCTCCGAAAATTTTTTTCGAGTTTCACATGCCCATCTTCAAACGACGATTCCAAAGCAACTAAAAGAGCCTAAAGATCGCAATCACTTTCAGAATCTGCCAAATATATTCTAGTTTCATAATAAAACAATCGGGAAGTTTGCACGTTGAACCATTTGGCCCGGGGGGCCTTTTTACGCAGACCTTCGGCAGCCGTTCCTACGCTCCGAAAATTTTTTTCGAGTTTCACATGCCCATCTTCAAACGACGATTCCAAAGCAACTAAAAGAGCCTAACGATCGCAATCACTTTCAGAATCTGCGAAATATATTCTAGTTTCATAATAACACCATCGGGAAGTTTGCACGTTGAACCATTTGGCCCGGGGGGCCTTTTTACGCAGACCTTCGGCAGCCGTTCCTACGCTCCGAAAATTTTTTTCGAGTTTCACATGCCCATCTTCAAACGACGATTCCAAAGCAACTAAAAGAGCCTAAAGATCGCAATCACTTTCAGAATCTGCCAAATATATTCTAGTTTCATAATAAAACAATCGGGAAGTTTGCACGTTGAACCATTTGGCCCGGGGGGCCTTTTTACGCAGACCTTCGGCAGCCGTTCCTACGCTCCGAAAATTTTTTTCGAGTTTCACATGCCCATCTTCAAACGACGATTCCCAAGCAACTAAAAGAGCCTAACGATCGCAATCACTTTCAGAATCTGCGAAATATATTCTAGTTTCATAATAACACCATCGGGAAGTTTGCACGTTGAACCATTTGGCCCGGGGGGCCTTTTTACGCAGACCTTCGGCAGCCGTTCCTACGCTCCGAAAATTTTTTTCGAGTTTCACATGCCCATCTTCAAACGACGATTCCAAAGCAACTAAAAGAGCCTAAAGATCGCAATCACTTTCAGAATCTGCCAAATATATTCTAGTTTCATAATAAAACAATCGGGAAGTTTGCACGTTGAACCATTTGGCCCGGGGGGCCTTTTTACGCAGATCTTCGGCAGCCGTTCCTACGCTCCGAAAATTTTTTTCGAGTTTCACATGCCCATCTTCAAACGACGATTCCCAAGCAACTAAAAGAGCCTAACGATCGCAATCACTTTCAGAATCTGCGAAATATATTCTAGTTTCATAATAACACCATCGGGAAGTTTGCACGTTGAACCATTTGGCCCGGGGGGCCTTTTTACGCAGACCTTCGGCAGCCGTTCCTACGCTCCGAAAATTTTTTTCGAGTTTCACATGCCCATCTTCAAACGACGATTCCAAAGCAACTAAAAGAGCCTAAAGATCGCAATCACTTTCAGAATCTGCCAAATATATTCTAGTTTCATAATAAAACAATCGGGAAGTTTGCACGTTGAACCATTTGGCCCGGGGGGCCTTTTTACGCAGACCTTCGGCAGCCGTTCCTACGCTCCGAAAATTTTTTTCGAGTTTCACATGCCCATCTTCAAACGACGATTCCCAAGCAACTAAAAGAGCCTAACGATCGCAATCACTTTCAGAATCTGCGAAATATATTCTAGTTTCATAATAACACCATCGGGAAGTTTGCACGTTGAACCATTTGGCCCGGGGGGCCTTTTTACGCAGACCTTCGGCAGCCGTTCCTACGCTCCGAAAATTTTTTTCGAGTTTCACATGCCCATCTTCAAACGACGATTCCAAAGCAACTAAAAGAGCCTAAAGATCGCAATCACTTTCAGAATCTGCCAAATATATTCTAGTTTCATAATAAAACAATCGGGAAGTTTGCACGTTGAACCATTTGGCCCGGGGGGCCTTTTTACGCAGACCTTCGGCAGCCGTTCCTACGCTCCGAAAATTTTTTTCGAGTTTCACATGCCCATCTTCAAACGACGATTCCCAAGCAACTAAAAGAGCCTAACGATCGCAATCACTTTCAGAATCTGCGAAATATATTCTAGTTTCATAATAACACCATCGGGAAGTTTGCACGTTGAACCATTTGGCCCGGGGGGCCTTTTTACGCAGACCTTCGGCAGCCGTTCCTACGCTCCGAAAATTTTTTTCGAGTTTCACATGCCCATCTTCAAACGACGATTCCAAAGCAACTAAAAGAGCCTAAAGATCGCAATCACTTTCAGAATCTGCCAAATATATTCTAGTTTCATAATAAAACAATCGGGAAGTTTGCACGTTGAACCATTTGGCCCGGGGGGCCTTTTTACGCAGACCTTCGGCAGCCGTTCCTACGCTCCTAAAATTTTTTTCGAGTTTCACATGCCCATCTTCAAACGACGATTCCCAAGCAACTAAAAGAGCCTAACGATCGCAATCACTTTCAGAATCTGCGAAATATATTCTAGTTTCATAATAACACCATCGGGAAGTTTGCACGTTGAACCATTTGGCCCGGGGGGCCTTTTTACGCAGACCTTCGGCAGCCGTTCCTACGCTCCGAAAATTTTTTTCGAGTTTCACATGCCCATCTTCAAACGACGATTCCAAAGCAACTAAAAGAGCCTAAAGATCGCAATCACTTTCAGAATCTGCCAAATATATTCTAGTTTCATAATAAAACAATCGGGAAGTTTGCACGTTGAACCATTTGGCCCGGGGGGCCTTTTTACGCAGATCTTCGGCAGCCTTTCCTACGCTCCGAAAATTTTTTTCGAGTTTCACATGCCCATCTTCAAACGACGATTCCCAAGCAACTAAAAGAGCCTAACGATCGCAATCACTTTCAGAATCTGCGAAATATATTCTAGTTTCATAATAACACCATCGGGAAGTTTGCACGTTGAACCATTTGGCCCGGGGGGCCTTTTTACGCAGACCTTCTGCAGCCGTTCCTACGCTCCGAAAATTTTTTTCGAGTTTCACATGCCCATCTTCAAACGACGATTCCAAAGCAACTAAAAGAGCCTAAAGATCGCAATCACTTTCAGAATCTGCCAAATATATTCTAGTTTCATAATAAAACAATCGGGAAGTTTGCACGTTGAACCATTTGGCCCGGGGGGCCTTTTTACGCAGACCTTCGGCAGCCGTTCCTACGCTCCGAAAATTTTTTTCGAGTTTCACATGCCCATCTTCAAACGACGATTCCCAAGCAACTAAAAGAGCCTAACGATCGCAATCACTTTCAGAATCTGCGAAATATATTCTAGTTTCATAATAACACCATCGGGAAGTTTGCACGTTGAACCATTTGGCCCGGGGGGCCTTTTTACGCAGACCTTCGGCAGCCGTTCCTACGCTCCGAAAATTTTTTTCGAGTTTCACATGCCCATCTTCAAACGACGATTCCAAAGCAACTAAAAGAGCCTAAAGATCGCAATCACTTTCAGAATCTGCCAAATATATTCTAGTTTCATAATAAAACAATCGGGAAGTTTGCCCGTTGAACCATTTGGCCCGGGGGGCCTTTTTACGCAGACCTTCGGCAGCCGTTCCTACGCTCCGAAAATTTTTTTCGAGTTTCACATGCCCATCTTCAAACGACGATTCCCAAGCAACTAAAAGAGCCTAACGATCGCAATCACTTTCAGAATCTGCGAAATATATTCTAGTTTCATAATAACACCATCGGGAAGTTTGCACGTTGAACCATTTGGCCCGGGGGGCCTTTTTACGCAGACCTTCGGCAGCCGTTCCTACGCTCCGAAAATTTTTTTCGAGTTTCACATGCCCATCTTCAAACGACGATTCCAAAGCAACTAAAAGAGCCTAAAGATCGTAATCACTTTCAGAATCTGCCAAATATATTCTAGTTTCATAATAAAACAATCGGGAAGTTTGCACGTTGAACCATTTGGCCCGGGGGGCCTTTTTACGCAGATCTTCGGCAGCCGTTCCTACGCTCCGAAAATTTTTTTCGAGTTTCACATGCCCATCTTCAAACGACGATTCCCAAGCAACTAAAAGAGCCTAACGATCGCAATCACTTTCAGAATCTGCGAAATATATTCTAGTTTCATAATAACACCATCGGGAAGTTTGCACGTTGAACCATTTGGCCCGGGGGGCCTTTTTACGCAGACCTTCGGCAGCCGTTCCTACGCTCCGAAAATTTTTTTCGAGTTTCACATGCCCATCTTCAAACGACGATTCCAAAGCAACTAAAAGAGCCTAAAGATCGCAATCACTTTCAGAATCTGCCAAATATATTCTAGTTTCATAATAAAACAATCGGGAAGTTTGCACGTTGAACCATTTGGCCCGGGGGGCCTTTTTACGCAGACCTTCGGCAGCCGTTCCTACGCTCCGAAAATTTTTTTCGAGTTTCACATGCCCATCTTCAAACGACGATTCCCAAGCAACTAAAAGAGCCTAACGATCGCAATCACTTTCAGAATCTGCGAAATATATTCTAGTTTCATAATAACACCATCGGGAAGTTTGCACGTTGAACCATTTGGCCCGGGGGGCCTTTTTACGCAGACCTTCGGCAGCCGTTCCTACGCTCCGAAAATTTTTTTCGAGTTTCACATGCCCATCTTCAAACGACGATTCCAAAGCAACTAAAAGAGCCTAAAGATCGCAATCACTTTCAGAATCTGCCAAATATATTCTAGTTTCATAATAAAACAATCGGGAAGTTTGCACGTTGAACCATTTGGCCCGGGGGGCCTTTTTACGCAGACCTTCGGCAGCCGTTCCTACGCTCCGAAAATTTTTTTCGAGTTTCACATGCCCATCTTCAAACGACGATTCCCAAGCAACTAAAAGAGCCTAACGATCGCAATCACTTTCAGAATCTGCGAAATATATTCTAGTTTCATAATAACACCATCGGGAAGTTTGCACGTTGAACCATTTGCCCCGGGGGGCCTTTTTACGCAGACCTTCAGCAGCCGTTCCTACGCTCCGAAAATTTTTTTCGAGTTTCACATGCCCATCTTCAAACGACGATTCCAAAGCAACTAAAAGAGCCTAAAGATCGCAATCACTTTCAGAATCTGCCAAATATATTCTAGTTTCATAATAAAACAATCGGGAAGTTTGCACGTTGAACCATTTGGCCCGGGGGGCCTTTTTACGCAGACCTTCGGCAGCCGTTCCTACGCTCCGAAAATTTTTTTCGAGTTTCACATGCCCATCTTCAAACGACGATTCCCAAGCAACTAAAAGAGCCTAACGATCGCAATCACTTTCAGAATCTGCGAAATATATTCTAGTTTCATAATAACACCATCGGGAAGTTTGCACGTTGAACCATTTGGCCCGGGGGGCCTTTTTACGCAGACCTTCGGCAGCCGTTCCTACGCTCCGAAAATTTTTTTCGAGTTTCACATGCCCATCTTCAAACGACGATTCCAAAGCAACTAAAAGAGCCTAAAGATCGCAATCACTTTCAGAATCTGCCAAATATATTCTAGTTTCATAATAAAACAATCGGGAAGTTTGCACGTTGAACCATTTGGCCCGGGGGGCCTTTTTACGCAGATCTTCGGCAGCCGTTCCTACGCTCCGAAAATTTTTTTCGAGTTTCACATGCCCATCTTCAAACGACGATTCCCAAGCAACTAAAAGAGCCTAACGATCGCAATCACTTTCAGAATCTGCGAAATATATTCTAGTTTCATAATAACACCATCGGGAAGTTTGCACGTTGAACCATTTGGCCCGGGGGGCCTTTTTACGCAGACCTTCGGCAGCCGTTCCTACGCTCCGAAAATTTTTTTCGAGTTTCACATGCCCATCTTCAAACGACGATTCCCAAGCAACTAAAAGAGCCTAACGATCGCAATCACTTTCAGAATCTGCGAAATATATTCTAGTTTCATAATAACACCATCGGGAAGTTTGCACGTTGAACCATTTGGCCCGGGGGGCCTTTTTACGCAGACCTTCGGCAGCCGTTCCTACGCTCCGAAAATTTTTTTCGAGTTTCACATGCCCATCTTCAAACGACGATTCCAAAGCAACTAAAAGAGCCTAAAGATCGCAATCACTTTCAGAATCTGCCAAATATATTCTAGTTTCATAATAAAACAATCGGGAAGTTCGCACGTTGAACCATTTGGCCCGGGGGGCCTTTTTACGCAGACCTTCGGCAGCCGTTCCTACGCTCCGAAAATTTTTTTCGAGTTTCACATGCCCATCTTCAAACGACGATTCCCAAGCAACTAAAAGAGCCTAACGATCGCAATCACTTTCAGAATCTGCGAAATATATTCTAGTTTCATAATAACACCATCGGGAAGTTTGCACGTTGAACCATTTGGCCCGGGGGGCCTTTTTACGCAGACCTTCGGCAGCCGTTCCTACGCTCCGAAAATTTTTTTCGAGTTTCACATGCCCATCTTCAAACGACGATTCCAAAGCAACTAAAAGAGCCTAAAGATCGCAATCACTTTCAGAATCTGCCAAATATATTCTAGTTTCATAATAAAACAATCGGGAAGTTTGCACGTTGAACCATTTGGCCCGGGGGGCCTTTTTACGCAGACCTTCGGCAGCCGTTCCTACGCTCCGAAAATTTTTTTCGAGTTTCACATGCCCATCTTCAAACGACGATTCCCAAGCAACTAAAAGAGCCTAACGATCGCAATCACTTTCAGAATCTGCGAAATATATTCTAGTTTCATAATAACACCATCGGGAAGTTTGCACGTTGAACCATTTGGCCCGGGGGGCCTTTTTACGCAGACCTTCGGCAGCCGTTCCTACGCTCCGAAAATTTTTTTCGAGTTTCACATGCCCATCTTCAAACGACGATTCCAAAGCAACTAAAAGAGCCTAAAGATCGCAATCACTTTCAGAATCTGCCAAATATATTCTAGTTTCATAATAAAACAATCGGGAAGTTTGCACGTTGAACCATTTGGCCCGGGGTTCCTTTTTACGCAGACCTTCGGCAGCCGTTCCTACGCTCCGAAAATTTTTTTCGAGTTTCACATGCCCATCTTCAAACGACGATTCCCAAGCAACTAAAAGAGCCTAACGATCGC
This sequence comes from Salticus scenicus, assembly GCA_963930645.1. Lineage (NCBI taxonomy): Eukaryota > Metazoa > Arthropoda > Arachnida > Araneae > Salticidae > Salticus > Salticus scenicus. The sequence goes on along the minus strand of CAWVNO010001754.1, from coordinate 38,632 downwards.
AATCACTTTCAGAATCTGCGAAATATATTCTAGTTTCATAATAACACCATCGGGAAGTTTTCACGTTGAACCATTTGGCCCGGGGGGCCTTTTTACGCAGACCTTCGGCAGCCGTTCCTACGCTCCGAAAATTTTTTTTGAGTTTCACATGCCCATCTTCAAACGACGATTCCAAAGCAACTAAAAGAGCCTAAAGATCGCAATCACTTTCAGAATCTGCCAAATATATTCTAGTTTCATAATAAAACAATCGGGAAGTTTGCACGTTGAACCATTTGGCCCAGGGGGCCTTTTTACGCAGACCTTCGGCAGCCGTTCCTACGCTCCGAAAATTTTTTTCGAGTTTCACATGCCCATCTTCAAACGACGATTCCCAAGCAACTAAAAGAGCCTAACGATCGCAATCACTTTCAGAATCTGCGAAATATATTCTAGTTTCATAATAACACCATCGGGAAGTTTGCACGTTGAACCATTTGGCCCGGGGGGCCTTTTTACGCAGACCTTCGGCAGCCGTTCCTACGCTCCGAAAATTTTTTTCGAGTTTCACATGCCCATCTTCAAACGACGATTCCAAAGCAACTAAAAGAGCCTAAAGATCGCAATCACTTTCAGAATCTGCCAAATATATTCTAGTTTCATAATAAAACAATCGGGAAGTTTGCACGTTGAACCATTTGGCCCGGGGGACCTTTTTACGCAGACCTTCGGCAGCCGTTCCTACGCTCCGAAAATTTTTTTCGAGTTTCACATGCCCATCTTCAAACGACGATTCCCAAGCAACTAAAAGAGCCTAACGATCGCAATCACTTTCAGAATCTGCGAAATATATTCTAGTTTCATAATAACACCATCGGGAAGTTTGCACGTTGAACCATTTGGCCCGGGGGCCTTTTTACGCAGACCTTCGGCAGCCGTTCCTACGCTCCGAAAATTTTTTTCGAGTTTCACATGCCCATCTTTAAACGACGATTCCAAAGCAACTAAAAGAGCCTAAAGATCGCAATCACTTTCAGAATCTGCCAAATATATTCTAGTTTCATAATAAAACAATCGGGAAGTTTGCACGTTGAACCATTTGGCCCGGGGGGCCTTTTTACGCAGACCTTCGGCAGCCGTTCCTACGCTCCGAAAATTTTTTTCGAGTTTCACATGCCCATCTTCAAACGACGATTCCCAAGCAACTAAAAGAGCCTAACGATCGCAATCACTTTCAGAATCTGCGAAATATATTCTAGTTTCATAATAACACCATCGGGAAGTTTGCACGTTGAACCATTTGGCCCGGGGGGCCTTTTTACGCAGACCTTCGGCAGCCGTTCCTACGCTCCGAAAATTTTTTTCGAGTTTCACATGCCCATCTTCAAACGACGATTCCAAAGCAACTAAAAGAGCCTAAAGATCGCAATCACTTTCAGAATCTGCCAAATATATTCTAGTTTCATAATAAAACAATCGGGAAGTTTGCACGTTGAACCATTTGGCCCGGGGGGCCTTTTTACGCAGACCTTCGGCAGCCGTTCCTACGCTCCGAAAATTTTTTTCGAGTTTCACATGCCCATCTTCAAACGACGATTCCCAAGCAACTAAAAGAGCCTAACGATCGCAATCACTTTCAGAATCTGCGAAATATATTCTAGTTTCATAATAACACCATCGGGAAGTTTGCACGTTGAACCATTTGGCCCGGGGGGCCTTTTTACGCAGACCTTCGGCAGCCGTTCCTACGCTCCGAAAATTTTTTTCGAGTTTCACATGCCCATCTTCAAACGACGATTCCAAAGCAACTAAAAGAGCCTAAAGATCGCAATCACTTTCAGAATCTGCCAAATATATTTTAGTTTCATAATAAAACAATCGGGAAGTTTGCACGTTGAACCATTTGTCCCGGGGGGCCTTTTTACGCAGACCTTCGGCAGCCGTTCCTACGCTCCGAAAATTATTTTCGAGTTTCACATGCCCATCTTCAAACGACGATTCCCAAGCAACTAAAAGAGCCTAACGATCGCAATCACTTTCAGAATCTGCGAAATATATTCTAGTTTCATAATAACACCATCGGGAAGTTTGCACGTTGAACCATTTGGCCCGGGGGGCCTTTTTACGCAGACCTTCGGCAGCCGTTCCTACGCTCCGAAAATTTTTTTCGAGTTTCACATGCCCATCTTCAAACGACGATTCCAAAGCAACTAAAAGAGCCTAAAGATCGCAATCACTTTCAGAATCTGCCAAATATATTCTAGTTTCATAATAAAACAATCGGGAAGTTTGCACGTTGAACCATTTGGCCCGGGGGGCCTTTTTACGCAGACCTTCGGCAGCCGTTCCTACGCTCCGAAAATTTTTTTCGAGTTTCACATGCCCATCTTCAAACGACGATTCCCAAGCAACTAAAAGAGCCTAACGATCGCAATCACTTTCAGAATCTGCGAAATATATTCTAGTTTCATAATAACACCATCGGGAAGTTTGCACGTTGAACCATTTGGCCCGGGGGGCCTTTTTACGCAGACCTTCTGCAGCCGTTCCTACGCTCCGAAAATTTTTTTCGAGTTTCACATGCCAACTTCAAACGACGATTCCAAAGCAACTAAAAGAGCCTAAAGATCGCAATCACTTTCAGAATCTGCCAAATATATTCTAGTTTCATAATAAAACAATCGGGAAGTTTGCACGTTGAACCATTTGGCCCGGGGGGCCTTTTTACGCAGATCTTCGGCAGCCGTTCCTACGCTCCGAAAATTTTTTTCGAGTTTCACATGCCCATCTTCAAACGACGATTCCCAAGCAACTAAAAGAGCCTAACGATCGCAATCACTTTCAGAATCTGCGAAATATATTCTAGTTTCATAATAACACCATCGGGAAGTTTGCACGTTGAACCATTTGGCCCGGGGGGCCTTTTTACGCAGACCTTCGGCAGCCGTTCCTACGCTCCGAAAATTTTTTTCGAGTTTCACATGCCCATCTTCAAACGACGATTCCAAAGCAACTAAAAGAGCCTAAAGATCGCAATCACTTTCAGAATTTGCCAAATATATTCTAGTTTCATAATAAAACAATCGGGAAGTTTGCACGTTGAACCATTTGGCCCGGGGGGCCTTTTTACGCAGACCTTCGGCAGCCGTTCCTACGCTCCGAAAATTTTTTTCGAGTTTCACATGCCCATCTTCAAACGACGATTCCCAAGCAACTAAAAGAGCCTAACGATCGCAATCACTTTCAGAATCTGCGAAATATATTCTAGTTTCATAATAACACCATCGGGAAGTTTGCACGTTGAACCATTTGGCCCGGGGGGCCTTTTTACGCAGACCTTCGGCAGCCGTTCCTACGCTCCGAAAATTTTTTTCGAGTTTCACATGCCCATCTTCAAACGACGATTCCAAAGCAACTAAAAGAGCCTAAAGATCGCAATCACTTTCAGAATCTGCCAAATATATTCTAGTTTCATAATAAAACAATCGGGAAGTTTGCACGTTGAACCATTTGGCCCGGGGGGCCTTTTTACGCAGACCTTCGGCAGCCGTTCCTACGCTCCGAAAATTTTTTTCGAGTTTCACATGCCCATCTTCAAACGACGATTCCCAAGCAACTAAAAGAGCCTAACGATCGCAATCACTTTCAGAATCTGCGAAATATATTCTAGTTTCATAATAACACCATCGGGAAGTTTGCACGTTGAACCATTTGGCCCGGGGGGCCTTTTTACGCAGACCTTCGGCAGCCGTTCCTACGCTCCGAAAATTTTTTTCGAGTTTCACATGCCCATCTTCAAACGACGATTCCAAAGCAACTAAAAGAGCCTAAAGATCGCAATCACTTTCAGAATCTGCCAAATATATTCTAGTTTCATAATAAAACAATCGGGAAGTTTGCACGTTGAACCATTTGGCCCGGGGGGCCTTTTTACGCAGACCTTCGGCAGCCGTTCCTACGCTCCGAAAATTTTTTTCGAGTTTCACATGCCCATCTTCAAACGACGATTCCCAAGCAACTAAAAGAGCCTAACGATCGCAATCACTTTCAGAATCTGCGAAATATATTCTAGTTTCATAATAACACCATCGGGAAGTTTGCACGTTGAACCATTTGGCCCGGGGGGCCTTTTTACGCAGACCTTCGGCAGCCGTTCCTACGCTCCGAAAATTTTTTTCGAGTTTCACATGCCCATCTTCAAACGACGATTCCCAAGCAACTAAAAGAGCCTAACGATCGCAATCACTTTCAGAATCTGCGAAATATATTCTAGTTTCATAATAACACAATCGGGAAGTTTGCACGTTGAACCATTTGGCCCGGGGGGCCTTTTTACGCAGACCTTCGGCAGCCGTTCCTACGCTCCGAAATTTTTTTTCGAGTTTCACATGCCCATCTTCAAACGACGATTCCAAAGCAACTAAAAGAGCCTAAAGATCGCAATCACTTTCAGAATCTGCCAAATATATTCTAGTTTCATAATAAAACAATCGGGAAGTTTGCACGTTGAACCATTTGGCCCGGGGGGCCTTTTTACGCAGACCTTCGGCAGCCGTTCCTACGCTCCGAAAATTTTTTTCGAGTTTCACATGCCCATCTTCAAACGACGATTCCCAAGCAACTAAAAGAGCCTAACGATCGCAATCACTTTCAGAATCTGCGAAATATATTCTAGTTTCATAATAACACCATCGGGAAGTTTGCACGTTGAACCATTTGGCCCGGGGGACCTTTTTACGCAGACCTTCGGCAGCCGTTCCTACGCTCCGAAAATTTTTTTCGAGTTTCACATGCCCATCTTCAAACGACGATTCCCAAGCAACTAAAAGAGCCTAACGATCGCAATCACTTTCAGAATCTGCGAAATATATTCTAGTTTCATAATAACACCATCGGGAAGTTTGCACGTTGAACCATTTGGCCCGGGGGGCCTTTTTACGCAGACCTTCGGCAGCCGTTCCTACGCTCCGAAAATTTTTTTCGAGTTTCACATGCCCATCTTCAAACGACGATTCCAAAGCAACTAAAAGAGCCTAAAGATCGCAATCACTTTCAGAATCTGCCAAATATATTCTAGTTTCATAATAAAACAATCGGGAAGTTTGCACGTTGAACCATTTGGCCCGGGGGGCCTTTTTACGCAGACCTTCGGCAGCCGTTCCTACGCTCCGAAAATTTTTTTCGAGTTTCACATGCCCATCTTCAAACGACGATTCCCAAGCAACTAAAAGAGCCTAACGATCGCAATCACTTTCAGAATCTGCGAAATATATTCTAGTTTCATAATAACACCATCGGGAAGTTTGCACGTTGAACCATTTGGCCCGGGGGGCCTTTTTACGCAGACCTTCGGCAGCCGTTCCTACGCTCCGAAAATTTTTTTCGAGTTTCACATGCCCATCTTCAAACGACGATTCCAAAGCAACTAAAAGAGCCTAAAGATCGCAATCACTTTCAGAATCTGCCAAATATATTCTAGTTTCATAATAAAACAATCGGGAAGTTTGCACGTTGAACCATTTGGCCCGGGGGGCCTTTTTACGCAGACCTTCGGCAGCCGTTCCTACGCTCCGAAAATTTTTTTCGAGTTTCACATGCCCATCTTCAAACGACGATTCCAAAGCAACTAAAAGAGCCTAAAGATCGCAATCACTTTCAGAATCTGCCAAATACATTCTAGTTTCATAATAAAACAATCGGGAAGTTTGCCACGTTGAACCATTTGGCCCGGGGGGCCTTTTTACGCAGACCTTCGGCAGCCGTTCCTATGCTCCGAAAATTTTTTTCGAGTTTCACATGCCCATCTTCAAACGACGATTCCAAAGCAACTAAAAGAGCCTAACGATCGCAATCACTTTCAGAATCTGCGAAATATATTCTAGTTTCATAATAACACCATCGGGAAGTTTGCACGTTGAACCATTTGGCCCGGGGGGCCTTTTTACGCAGACCTTCGGCAGCCGTTCCTACGCTCCGAAAATTTTTTTCGAGTTTCACATGCCCATCTTCAAACGACGATTCCAAAGCAACTAAAAGAGCCTAAAGATCGCAATCACTTTCAGAATCTGCCAAATATATTCTAGTTTCATAATAAAACAATCGGGAAGTTTGCACGTTGAACCATTTGGCCCGGGGGGCCTTTTTACGCAGACCTTCGGCAGCCGTTCCTACGCTCCGAAAATTTTTTTCGAGTTTCACATGCCCATCTTCAAACGACGATTCCCAAGCAACTAAAAGAGCCTAACGATCGCAATCACTTTCAGAATCTGCGAAATATATTCTAGTTTCATAATAACACCATCGGGAAGTTTGCACGTTGAACCATTTGGCCCGGGGAACCTTTTTACGCAGACCTTCGGCAGCCGTTCCTACGCTCCGAAATTTTTTTTCGAGTTTCACATGCCGATCTTCAAACGACGATTCCAAAGCAACTAAAAGAGCCTAAAGATCGCAATCACTTTCAGAATCTGCCAAATATATTCTAGTTTCATAATAAAACAATCGGAAAGTTTGCACGTTGAACCATTTGGCCCGGGGGGCCTTTTTACGCAGACCTTCGGCAGCCGTTCCTACGCTCCGAAAATTTTTTTCGAGTTTCACATGCCCATCTTCAAACGACGATTCCCAAGCAACTAAAAGAGCCTAACGATCGCAATCACTTTCAGAATCTGCGAAATATATTCTAGTTTCATAATAACACCATCGGGAAGTTTGCACGTTGAACCATTTGGCCCGGGGGGCCTTTTTACGCAGACCTTCGGCAGCCGTTCCTACGCTCCGAAAATTTTTTTCGAGTTTCACATGCCCATCTTCAAACGACGATTCCAAAGCAACTAAAAGAGCCTAAAGATCGCAATCACTTTCAGAATCTGCCAAATATATTCTAGTTTCATAATAAAACAATCGGGAAGTTTGCACGTTGAACCATTTGGCCCGGGGGGCCTTTTTACGCAGACCTTCGGCAGCCGTTCCTACGCTCCGAAAATTTTTTTCGAGTTTCACATGCCCATCTTCAAACGACGATTCCCAAGCAACTAAAAGAGCCTAACGATCGCAATCACTTTCAGAATCTGCGAAATATATTCTAGTTTCATAATAACACCATCGGGAAGTTTGCACGTTGAACCATTTGGCCCGGGGGGCCTTTTTCCGCAGACCTTCGGCAGCCGTTCCTACGCTCCGAAAATTTTTTTCGAGTTTCACATGCCCATCTTCAAACGACGATTCCAAAGCAACTAAAAGAGCCTAAAGATCGCAATCACTTTCAGAATCTGCCAAATATATTCTAGTTTCATAATAAAACAATCGGGAAGTTTGCACGTTGAACCATTTGGCCCGGGGGGCCTTTTTACGCAGACCTTCGGCAGCCGTTCCTACGCTCCGAAAATTTTTTTCGAGTTTCACATGCCCATCTTCAAACGACGATTCCAAAGCAACTAAAAGAGCCTAAAGATCGCAATCACTTTCAGAATCTGCCAAATATATTCTAGTTTCATAATAAAACAATCGGGAAGTTTGCACGTTGAACCATTTGGCCCGGGGGGCCTTTTTACGCAGACCTTCGGCAGCCGTTCCTACGCTCCGAAAATTTTTTTCGAGTTTCACATGCCCATCTTCAAACGACGAATCCCAAGCAACTAAAAGAGCCTAACGATCGCAATCACTTTCAGAATCTGCGAAATATATTCTAGTTTCATAATAACACCATCGGGAAGTTTCCACGTTGAACCATTTGGCCCGGGGGGCCTTTTTACGCAGACCTTCGGCAGCCGTTCCTACGCTCCGAAAATTTTTTTCGAGTTTCACATGCCCATCTTCAAACGACGATTCCAAAGCAACTAAAAGAGCCTAAAGATCGCAATCACTTTCAGAATCTGCCAAATATATTCTAGTTTCATAATAAAACAATCGGGAAGTTTGCACGTTGAACCATTTGGCCCGGGGGGCCTTTTTACGCAGACCTTCGGCAGCCGTTCCTACGCTCCGAAAATTTTTTTCGAGTTTCACATGCCCATCTTCAAACGACGATTCCCAAGCAACTAAAAGAGCCTAACGATCGCAATCACTTTCAGAATCTGCGAAATATATTCTAGTTTCATAATAACACCATCGGGAAGTTTGCACGTTGAACCATTTGGCCCGGGGGGCCTTTTTACGCAGACCTTCGGCAGCCGTTCCTACGCTCCGAAAATTTTTTTCGAGTTTCACATGCCCATCTTCAAACGACGATTCCAAAGCAACTAAAAGAGCCTAAAGATCGCAATCACTTTCAGAATCTGCCAAATATATTCTAGTTTCATAATAAAACAATCGGGAAGTTTGCACGTTGAACCATTTGGCCCGGGGGGCCTTTTTACGCAGACCTTCGGCAGCCGTTCCTACGCTCCGAAAATTTTTTTCGAGTTTCACATGCCCATCTTCAAACGACGATTCCCAAGCACCTAAAAGAGCCTAACGATCGCAATCACTTTCAGAATCTGCGAAATATATTCTAGTTTCATAATAACACCATCGGGAAGTTTGCACGTTGAACCATTTGGCCCGGGGGGCCTTTTTACGCAGACCTTCGGCAGCCGTTCCTACGCTCCGAAAATTTTTTTCGAGTTTCACATGCCCATCTTCAAACGACGATTCCAAAGCAACTAAAAGAGCCTAAAGATCGCAATCACTTTCAGAATCTGCCAAATATATTCTAGTTTCATAATAAAACAATCGGGAAGTTTGCACGTTGAACCATTTGGCCCGGGGGGCCTTTTTACGCAGACCTTCGGCAGCCGTTCCTACGCTCCGAAAATTTTTTTCGAGTTTCACATGCCCATCTTCAAACGACGATTCCCAAGCAACTAAAAGAGCCTAACGATCGCAATCACTTTCAGAATCTGCGAAATATATTCTAGTTTCATAATAACACCATCGGGAAGTTTGCACGTTGAACCATTTGGCCGGGGGGCCTTTTTACGCAGACCTTCGGCAGCCGTTCCTACGCTCCGAAAATTTTTTTCGAGTTTCACATGCCCATCTTCAAACGACGATTCCAAAGCAACTAAAAGAGCCTAAAGATCGCAATCACTTTCAGAATCTGCCAAATATATTCTAGTTTCATAATAAAACAATCGGAAAGTTTGCACGTTGAACCATTTGGCCCGGGGGGCCTTTTTACGCAGACCTTCGGCAGCCGTTCCTACGCTCCGAAAATTTTTTTCGAGTTTCACATGCCCATCTTCAAACGACGATTCCCAAGCAACTAAAAGAGCCTAACGATCGCAATCACTTTCAGAATCTGCGAAATATATTCTAGTTTCATAATAACACCATCGGGAAGTTTGCACGTTGAACCATTTGGCCCGGGGGGCCTTTTTACGCAGACCTTCGGCAGCCGTTCCTACGCTCCGAAAATTTTTTTCGAGTTTCACATGCCCATCTTCAAACGACGATTCCGAAGCAACTAAAAGAGCCTAAAGATCGCAATCACTTTCAGAATCTGCCAAATATATTCTAGTTTCATAATAAAACAATCGGGAAGTTTGCACGTTGAACCATTTGGCCCGGGGGGCCTTTTTACGCAGACCTTCGGCAGCCGTTCCTACGCTCCGAAAATTTTTTTTCGAGTTTCACATGCCCATCTTCAAACGACGATTCCCAAGCAACTAAAAGAGCCTAAAGATCGCAATCACTTTCAGAATCTGCCAAATATATTCTAGTTTCATAATAACACCATCGGGAAGTTTGCACGTTGAACCATTTGGCCCGGGGGGCCTTTTTACGCAGACCTTCGGCAGCCGTTCCTACGCTCCGAAAATTTTTTTCGAGTTTCACATGCCCATCTTCAAACGACGATTCCAAAGCAACTAAAAGAGCCTAAAGATCGCAATCACTTTCAGAATCTGCCAAATATATTCTAGTTTCATAATAAAACAATCGGGAAGTTTGCACGTTGAACCATTTGGCCCGGGGGGCCTTTTTACGCAGACCTTCGGCAGCCGTTCCTACGCTCCGAAAATTTTTTTCGAGTTTCACATGCCCATCTTCAAACGACGATTCCCAAGCAACTAAAAGAGCCTAACGATCGCAATCACTTTCAGAATCTGCGAAATATATTCTAGTTTCATAATAACACCATCGGGAAGTTTGCACGTTGAACCATTTGGCCCGGGGGGCCTTTTTACGCAGACCTTCGGCAGCCGTTCCTACGCTCCGAAAATTTTTTTCGAGTTTCACATGCCCATCTTCAAACGACGATTCCAAAGCAACTAAAAGAGCCTAAAGATCGCAATCACTTTCAGAATCTGCCAAATATATTCTAGTTTCATAATAAAACAATCGGGAAGTTTGCACGTTGAACCATTTGGCCCGGGGGGCCTTTTTACGCAGACCTTCGGCAGCCGTTCCTACGCTCCGAAAATTTTTTTCGAGTTTCACATGCCCATCTTCAAACGACGATTCCCAAGCAACTAAAAGAGCCTAACGATCGCAATCACTTTCAGAATCTGCGAAATATATTCTAGTTTCATAATAACACCATCGGGAAGTTTGCACGTTGAACCATTTGGCCCGGGGGGCCTTTTTACGCAGACCTTCGGCAGCCGTTCCTACGCTCCGAAAATTTTTTTCGAGTTTCACATGCCCATCTTCAAACGACGATTCCAAAGCAACTAAAAGAGCCTAAAGATCGCAATCACTTTCAGAATCTGCCAAATATATTCTAGTTTCATAATAAAACAATCGGGAAGTTTGCACGTTGAACCATTTGGCCCGGGGGGCCTTTTTACGCAGACCTTCGGCAGCCGTTCCTACGCTCCGAAAATTTTTTTCGAGTTTCACATGCCCATCTTCAAACGACGATTCCCAAGCAACTAAAAGAGCCTAACGATCGCAATCACTTTCAGAATCTGCGAAATATATTCTAGTTTCATAATAACACCATCGGGAAGTTTGCACGTTGAACCATTTGGCCCGGGGGGCCTTTTTACGCAGACCTTCGGCAGCCGTTCCTACGCTCCGAAAATTTTTTTCGAGTTTCACATGCCCATCTTCAAACGACGATTCCAAAGCAACTAAAAGAGCCTAAAGATCGCAATCACTTTCAGAATCTGCCAAATATATTCTAGTTTCATAATAAAACAATCGGGAAGTTTGCACGTTGAACCATTTGGCCCGGGGGGCCTTTTTACGCAGACCTTCGGCAGCCGTTCCTACGCTCCGAAAATTTTTTTCGAGTTTCACATGCCCATCTTCAAACGACGATTCCCAAGCAACTAAAAGAGCCTAACGATCGCAATCACTTTCAGAATCTGCGAAATATATTCTAGTTTCATAATAACACCATCGGGAAGTTTGCACGTTGAACCATTTGGCCCGGGGGGCCTTTTTACGCAGACCTTCGGCAGCCGTTCCTACGCTCCGAAAATTTTTTTCGAGTTTCACATGCCCATCTTCAAACGACGATTCCAAAGCAACTAAAAGAGCCTAAAGATCGCAATCACTTTCAGAATCTGCCAAATATATTCTAGTTTCATAATAAAACAATCGGGAAGTTTGCACGTTGAACCATTTGGCCCGGGGGGCCTTTTTACGCAGACCTTCGGCAGCCGTTCCTACGCTCCGAAAATTTTTTTCGAGTTTCACATGCCCATCTTCAAACGACGATTCCCAAGCAACTAAAAGAGCCTAACGATCGCAATCACTTTCAGAATCTGCGAAATATATTCTAGTTTCATAATAACACCATCGGGAAGTTTGCACGTTGAACCATTTGGCCCGAGGGGCCTTTTTACGCAGACCTTCGGCAGCCGTTCCTACGCTCCGAAAATTTTTTTCGAGTTTCACATGCCCATCTTCAAACGACGATTCCAAAGCAACTAAAAGAGCCTAAAGATCGCAATCACTTTCAGAATCTGCCAAATATATTCTAGTTTCATAATAAAACAATCGGGAAGTTTGCACGTTGAACCATTTGGCCCGGGGGGCCTTTTTACGCAGACCTTCGGCAGCCGTTCCTACGCTCCGAAAATTTTTTTCGAGTTTCACATGCCCATCTTCAAACGACGATTCCCAAGCAACTAAAAGAGCCTAACGATCGCAATCACTTTCAGAATCTGCGAAATATATTCTAGTTTCATAATAACACCATCGGGAAGTTTGCACGTTGAACCATTTGGCCCGGGGGGCCTTTTTACGCCGACCTTCGGCAGCCGTTCCTACGCTCCGAAAATTTTTTTCGAGTTTCACATGCCCATCTTCAAACGACGATTCCAAAGCAACTAAAAGAGCCTAAAGATCGCAATCACTTTCAGAATCTGCCAAATATATTCTAGTTTCATAATAAAACAATCGGGAAGTTTGCACGTTGAACCATTTGGCCCGGGGGGCCTTTTTACGCAGACCTTCGGCAGCCGTTCCTACGCTCCGAAAATTTTTTTCGAGTTTCACATGCCCATCTTCAAACGACGATTCCCAAGCAACTAAAAGAGCCTAACGATCGCAATCACTTTCAGAATCTGCGAAATATATTCTAGTTTCATAATAACACCATCGGGAAGTTTGCACGTTGAACCATTTGGCCCGGGGGGCCTTTTTACGCAGACCTTCGGCAGCCGTTCCTACGCTCCGAAAATTTTTTTCGAGTTTCACATGCCCATCTTCAAACGACGATTCCCAAGCAACTAAAAGAGCCTAACGATCGCAATCACTTTCAGAATCTGCGAAATATATTCTAGTTTCATAATAAAACAATCGGGAAGTTTGCACGTTGAACCATTTGGCCCGGGGGGCCTTTTTACGCAGACCTTCGGCAGCCGTTCCTACGCTCCGAAAATTTTTTTCGAGTTTCACATGCCCATCTTCAAACGACGATTCCCAAGCAACTAAAAGAGCCTAACGATCGCAATCACTTTCAGAATCTGCGAAATATATTCTAGTTTCATAATAACACCATCGGGAAGTTTGCACGTTGAACCATTTGGCCCGGGGGGCCTTTTTACGCAGACCTTCGGCAGCCGTTCCTACGCTCCGAAAATTTTTTTCGAGTTTCACATGCCCATCTTCAAACGACGATTCCAAAGCAACTAAAAGAGCCTAAAGAGCGCAATCACTTTCAGAATCTGCCAAATATATTCTAGTTTCATAATAAAACAATCGGGAAGTTTGCACGTTGAACCATTTGGCCCGGGGGGCCTTTTTACGCAGACCTTCGGCAGCCGTTCCTACGCTCCGAAAATTTTTTTCGAGTTTCACATGCCCATCTTCAAACGACGATTCCCAAGCAACTAAAAGAGCCTAACGATCGCAATCACTTTCAGAATCTGCGAAATATATTCTAGTTTCATAATAACACCATCGGGAAGTTTGCACGTTGAACCATTTGGCCCGGGGGGCCTTTTTACGCAGACCTTCGGCAGCCGTTCCTACGCTCCGAAAATTTTTTTCGAGTTTCACATGCCCATCTTCAAACGACGATTCCAAAGCAACTAAAACAGCTTAAAGATCGCAATCACTTTCAGAATCTGCCAAATATATTCTAGTTTCATAATAAAACAATCGGGAAGTTTGCACGTTGAACCATTTGGCCCGGGGGGCCTTTTTACGCAGACCTTCGGCAGCCGTTCCTACGCTCCGAAAATTTTTTTCGAGTTTCACATGCCCATCTTCAAACGACGATTCCCAAGCAACTAAAAGAGCCTAACGATCGCAATCACTTTCAGAATCTGCGAAATATATTCTAGTTTCATAATAACACCATCGGGAAGTTTGCACGTTGAACCATTTGGCCCGGGGGGCCTTTTTACGCAGACCTTCGGCAGCCGTTCCTACGCTCCGAAAATTTTTTTCGAGTTTCACATGCCCATCTTCAAACGACGATTCCAAAGCAACTAAAAGAGCCTAAAGATCGCAATCACTTTCAGAATCTGCCAAATATATTCTAGTTTCATAATAAAACAATCGGGAAGTTTGCACGTTGAACCATTTGGCCCGGGGGGCCTTTTTACGCAGACCTTCGGCAGCCGTTCCTACGCTCCGAAAATTTTTTTCGAGTTTCACATGCCCATCTTCAAACGACGATTCCCAAGCAACTAAAAGAGCCTATTGATCGCAATCACTTTCAGAATCTGCGAAATATATTCTAGTTTCATAATAACACCATCGGGAAGTTTGCACGTTGAACCATTTGGCCCGGGGGGCCTTTTTACGCAGACCTTCGGCAGCCGTTCCTACGCTCCGAAAATTTTTTTCGAGTTTCACATGCCCATCTTCAAACGACGATTCCAAAGCAACTAAAAGAGCCTAAAGATCGCAATCACTTTCAGAATCTGCCAAATATATTCTAGTTTCATAATAAAACAATCGGGAAGTTTGCACGCTGAACCATTTGGCCCGGGGGGCCTTTTTACGCAGACCTTCGGCAGCCGTTCCTACGCTCCGAAAATTTTTTTCGAGTTTCACATGCCCATCTTCAAACGACGATTCCCAAGCAACTAAAAGAGCCTAACGATCGCAATCACTTTCAGAATCTGCGAAATATATTCTAGTTTCATAATAACACCATCGGGAAGTTTGCACGTTGAACCATTTGGCCCGGGGGGCCTTTTTACGCAGACCTTCGGCAGCCGTTCCTACGCTCCGAAAATTTTTTTCGAGTTTCACATGCCCATCTTCAAACGACGATTCCAAAGCAACTAAAAGAGCCTAAAGATCGCAATCACTTTCAGAATCTGCCAAATATATTCTAGTTTCATAATAAAACAATCGGGAAGTTTGCACGTTGAACCATTTGGCCCGGGGGGCCTTTTTACGCAGACCTTCGGCAGCCGTTCCTACGCTCCGAAAATTTTTTTCGAGTTTCACATGCCCATCTTCAAACGACGATTCCCAAGCAACTAAAAGAGCCTAACGATCGCAATCACTTTCAGAATCTGCGAAATATATTCTAGTTTCATAATAACACCATCGGGAAGTTTGCACGTTGAACCATTTGGCCCGGGGGGCCTTTTTACGCAGACCTTCGGCAGCCGTTCCTACGCTCCGAAAATTTTTTTCGAGTTTCACATGCCCATCTTCAAACGACGATTCCAAAGCAACTAAAAGAGCCTAAAGATCGCAATCACTTTCAGAATCTGCCAAATATATTCTAGTTTCATAATAAAACAATCGGGAAGTTTGCACGTTGAACCATTTGGCCCGGGGGGCCTTTTTACGCAGACCTTCGGCAGCCGTTCCTACGCTCCGAAAATTTTTTTCGAGTTTCACATGCCCATCTTCAAACGACGATTCCCAAGCAACTAAAAGAGCCTAACGATCGCAATCACTTTCAGAATCTGCGAAATATATTCTAGTTTCATAATAACACCATCGGGAAGTTTGCACGTTGAACCATTTGGCCCGGGGGGCCTTTTTACGCAGACCTTCGGCAGCCGTTCCTACGCTCCGAAAATTTTTTTCGAGTTTCACATGCCCATCTTCAAACGACGATTCCAAAGCAACTAAAAGAGCCTAAAGATCGCAATCACTTTCAGAATCTGCCAAATATATTCTAGTTTCATAATAAAACAATCGGGAAGTTTGCACGTTGAACCATTTGGCCCGGGGGCCTTTTTACGCAGACCTTCGGCAGCCGTTCCTACGCTCCGAAAATTTTTTTCGAGTTTCACATGCCCATCTTCAAACGACGATTCCCAAGCAACTAAAAGAGCCTAACGATCGCAATCACTTTCAGAATCTGCGAAATATATTCTAGTTTCATAATAACACCATCGGGAAGTTTGCACGTTGAACCATTTGGCCCGGGGGGCCTTTTTACGCAGACCTTCGGCAGCCGTTCCTACGCTCCGAAAATTTTTTTCGAGTTTCACATGCCCATCTTCAAACGACGATTCCAAAGCAACTAAAAGAGCCTAAAGATCGCAATCACTTTCAGAATCTGCCAAATATATTCTAGTTTCATAATAAAACAATCGGGAAGTTTGCACGTTGAACCATTTGGCCCGGGGGGCCTTTTTACGCAGACCTTCGGCAGCCGTTCCTACGCTCCGAAAATTTTTTTCGAGTTTCACATGCCCATCTTCAAACGACGATTCCCAAGCAACTAAAAGAGCCTAACGATCGCAATCACTTTCAGAATCTGCGAAATATATTCTAGTTTCATAATAACACCATCGGGAAGTTTGCACGTTGAACCATTTGGCCCGGGGGGCCTTTTTACGCAGACCTTCGGCAGCCGTTCCTACGCTCCGAAAATTTTTTCGAGTTTCACATGCCCATCTTCAAACGACGATTCCAAAGCAACTAAAAGAGCCTAAAGATCGCAATCACTTTCAGAATCTGCCAAATATATTCTAGTTTCATAATAAAACAATCGGGAAGTTTGCACGTTGAACCATTTGGCCCGGGGGGCCTTTTTACGCAGACCTTCGGCAGCCGTTCCTACGCTCCGAAAATTTTTTTCGAGTTTCACATGCCCATCTTCAAACGAGGATTCCCAAGCAACTAAAAGAGCCTAACGATCGCAATCACTTTCAGAATCTGCGAAATATATTCTAGTTTCATAATAAAACAATCGGGAAGTTTGCACGTTGAACCATTTGGCCCGGGGGGCCTTTTTACGCAGACCTTCGGCAGCCGTTCCTACGCTCCGAAAATTTTTTTCGAGTTTCACATGCCCATCTTCAAACGACGATTCCCAAGCAACTAAAAGAGCCTAACGATCGCAATCACTTTCAGAATCTGCGAAATATATTCTAGTTTCATAATAACACCATCGGGAAGTTTGCACGTTGAACCATTTGGCCCGGGGGGCCTTTTTACGCAGACCTTCGGCAGCCGTTCCTACGCTCCGAAAATTTTTTTCGAGTTTCACATGCCCATCTTCAAACGACGATTCCAAAGCAACTAAAAGAGCCTAAAGAGCGCAATCACTTTCAGAATCTGCCAAATATATTCTAGTTTCATAATAAAACAATCGGGAAGTTTGCACGTTGAACCATTTGGCCCGGGGGGCCTTTTTACGCAGACCTTCGGCAGCCGTTCCTACGCTCCGAAAATTTTTTTCGAGTTTCACATGCCCATCTTCAAACGACGATTCCCAAGCAACTAAAAGAGCCTAACGATCGCAATCACTTTCAGAATCTGCGAAATATATTCTAGTTTCATAATAACACCATCGGGAAGTTTGCACGTTGAACCATTTGGCCCGGGGGGCCTTTTTACGCAGACCTTCGGCAGCCGTTCCTACGCTCCGAAAATTTTTTTCGAGTTTCACATGCCCATCTTCAAACGACGATTCCAAAGCAACTAAAAGAGCCTAAAGATCGCAATCACTTTCAGAATCTGCCAAATATATTCTAGTTTCATAATAAAACAATCGGGAAGTTTGCACGTTGAACCATTTGGCCCGGGGGGCCTTTTTACGCAGACCTTCGGCAGCCGTTCCTACGCTCCGAAAATTTTTTTCGAGTTTCACATGCCCATCTTCAAACGACGATTCCCAAGCAACTAAAAGAGCCTAACGATCGCAATCACTTTCAGAATCTGCGAAATATATTCTAGTTTCATAATAACACCATCGGGAAGTTTGCACGTTGAACCATTTGGCCCGGGGGGCCTTTTTACGCAGACCTTCGGCAGCCGTTCCTACGCTCCGAAAATTTTTTTCGAGTTTCACATGCCCATCTTCAAACGACGATTCCAAAGCAACTAAAAGAGCCTAAAGATCGCAATCACTTTCAGAATCTGCCAAATATATTCTAGTTTCATAATAAAACAATCGGGAAGTTTGCACGTTGAACCATTTGGCCCGGGGGGCCTTTTTACGCAGACCTTCGGCAGCCGTTCCTACGCTCCGAAAATTTTTTTCGAGTTTCACATGCCCATCTTCAAACGACGATTCCCAAGCAACTAAAAGAGCCTAACGATCGCAATCACTTTCAGAATCTGCGAAATATATTCTAGTTTCATAATAACACCATCGGGAAGTTTGCACGTTGAACCATTTGGCCCGGGGGGCCTTTTTACGCAGACCTTCGGCAGCCGTTCCTACGCTCCGAAAATTTTTTTCGAGTTTCACATGCCCATCTTCAAACGACGATTCCAAAGCAACTAAAAGAGCCTAAAGATCGCAATCACTTTCAGAATCTGCCAAATATATTCTAGTTTCATAATAAAACAATCGGGAAGTTTGCACGTTGAACCATTTGGCCCGGGGGGCCTTTTTACGCAGACCTTCGGCAGCCGTTCCTACGCTCCGAAAATTTTTTTCGAGTTTCACATGCCCATCTTCAAACGACGATTCCCAAGCAACTAAAAGAGCCTAACGATCGCAATCACTTTCAGAATCTGCGAAATATATTCTAGTTTCATAATAACACCATCGGGAAGTTTGCACGTTGAACCATTTGGCCCGAGGGGCCTTTTTACGCAGACCTTCGGCAGCCGTTCCTACGCTCCGAAAATTTTTTTCGAGTTTCACATGCCCATCTTCAAACGACGATTCCAAAGCAACTAAAAGAGCCTAAAGATCGCAATCACTTTCAGAATCTGCCAAATATATTCTAGTTTCATAATAAAACAATCGGGAAGTTTGCACGTTGAACCATTTGGCCCGGGGGGCCTTTTTACGCAGACCTTCGGCAGCCGTTCCTACGCTCCGAAAATTTTTTTCGAGTTTCACATGCCCATCTTCAAACGACGATTCCCAAGCAACTAAAAGAGCCTAACGATCGCAATCACTTTCAGAATCTGCGAAATATATTCTAGTTTCATAATAACACCATCGGGAAGTTTGCACGTTGAACCATTTGGCCCGGGGGGCCTTTTTACGCCGACCTTCGGCAGCCGTTCCTACGCTCCGAAAATTTTTTTCGAGTTTCACATGCCCATCTTCAAACGACGATTCCAAAGCAACTAAAAGAGCCTAAAGATCGCAATCACTTTCAGAATCTGCCAAATATATTCTAGTTTCATAATAAAACAATCGGGAAGTTTGCACGTTGAACCATTTGGCCCGGGGGGCCTTTTTACGCAGACCTTCGGCAGCCGTTCCTACGCTCCGAAAATTTTTTTCGAGTTTCACATGCCCATCTTCAAACGACGATTCCCAAGCAACTAAAAGAGCCTAACGATCGCAATCACTTTCAGAATCTGCGAAATATATTCTAGTTTCATAATAACACCATCGGGAAGTTTGCACGTTGAACCATTTGGCCCGGGGGGCCTTTTTACGCAGACCTTCGGCAGCCGTTCCTACGCTCCGAAAATTTTTTTCGAGTTTCACATGCCCATCTTCAAACGACGATTCCCAAGCAACTAAAAGAGCCTAACGATCGCAATCACTTTCAGAATCTGCGAAATATATTCTAGTTTCATAATAAAACAATCGGGAAGTTTGCACGTTGAACCATTTGGCCCGGGGGGCCTTTTTACGCAGACCTTCGGCAGCCGTTCCTACGCTCCGAAAATTTTTTTCGAGTTTCACATGCCCATCTTCAAACGACGATTCCCAAGCAACTAAAAGAGCCTAACGATCGCAATCACTTTCAGAATCTGCGAAATATATTCTAGTTTCATAATAACACCATCGGGAAGTTTGCACGTTGAACCATTTGGCCCGGGGGGCCTTTTTACGCAGACCTTCGGCAGCCGTTCCTACGCTCCGAAAATTTTTTTCGAGTTTCACATGCCCATCTTCAAACGACGATTCCAAAGCAACTAAAAGAGCCTAAAGAGCGCAATCACTTTCAGAATCTGCCAAATATATTCTAGTTTCATAATAAAACAATCGGGAAGTTTGCACGTTGAACCATTTGGCCCGGGGGGCCTTTTTACGCAGACCTTCGGCAGCCGTTCCTACGCTCCGAAAATTTTTTTCGAGTTTCACATGCCCATCTTCAAACGACGATTCCCAAGCAACTAAAAGAGCCTAACGATCGCAATCACTTTCAGAATCTGCGAAATATATTCTAGTTTCATAATAACACCATCGGGAAGTTTGCACGTTGAACCATTTGGCCCGGGGGGCCTTTTTACGCAGACCTTCGGCAGCCGTTCCTACGCTCCGAAAATTTTTTTCGAGTTTCACATGCCCATCTTCAAACGACGATTCCAAAGCAACTAAAACAGCTTAAAGATCGCAATCACTTTCAGAATCTGCCAAATATATTCTAGTTTCATAATAAAACAATCGGGAAGTTTGCACGTTGAACCATTTGGCCCGGGGGGCCTTTTTACGCAGACCTTCGGCAGCCGTTCCTACGCTCCGAAAATTTTTTTCGAGTTTCACATGCCCATCTTCAAACGACGATTCCCAAGCAACTAAAAGAGCCTAACGATCGCAATCACTTTCAGAATCTGCGAAATATATTCTAGTTTCATAATAACACCATCGGGAAGTTTGCACGTTGAACCATTTGGCCCGGGGGGCCTTTTTACGCAGACCTTCGGCAGCCGTTCCTACGCTCCGAAAATTTTTTTCGAGTTTCACATGCCCATCTTCAAACGACGATTCCAAAGCAACTAAAAGAGCCTAAAGATCGCAATCACTTTCAGAATCTGCCAAATATATTCTAGTTTCATAATAAAACAATCGGGAAGTTTGCACGTTGAACCATTTGGCCCGGGGGGCCTTTTTACGCAGACCTTCGGCAGCCGTTCCTACGCTCCGAAAATTTTTTTCGAGTTTCACATGCCCATCTTCAAACGACGATTCCCAAGCAACTAAAAGAGCCTATTGATCGCAATCACTTTCAGAATCTGCGAAATATATTCTAGTTTCATAATAACACCGTCGGGAAGTTTGCACGTTGAACCATTTGGCCCGGGGGGCCTTTTTACGCAGACCTTCGGCAGCCGTTCCTACGCTCCGAAAATTTTTTTCGAGTTTCACATGCCCATCTTCAAACGACGATTCCAAAGCAACTAAAAGAGCCTAAAGATCGCAATCACTTTCAGAATCTGCCAAATATATTCTAGTTTCATAATAAAACAATCGGGAAGTTTGCACGCTGAACCATTTGGCCCGGGGGGCCTTTTTACGCAGACCTTCGGCAGCCGTTCCTACGCTCCGAAAATTTTTTTCGAGTTTCACATGCCCATCTTCAAACGACGATTCCCAAGCAACTAAAAGAGCCTAACGATCGCAATCACTTTCAGAATCTGCGAAATATATTCTAGTTTCATAATAACACCATCGGGAAGTTTGCACGTTGAACCATTTGGCCCGGGGGGCCTTTTTACGCAGACCTTCGGCAGCCGTTCCTACGCTCCGAAAATTTTTTTCGAGTTTCACATGCCCATCTTCAAACGACGATTCCAAAGCAACTAAAAGAGCCTAAAGATCGCAATCACTTTCAGAATCTGCCAAATATATTCTAGTTTCATAATAAAACAATCGGGAAGTTTGCACGTTGAACCATTTGGCCCGGGGGGCCTTTTTACGCAGACCTTCGGCAGCCGTTCCTACGCTCCGAAAATTTTTTTCGAGTTTCACATGCCCATCTTCAAACGACGATTCCCAAGCAACTAAAAGAGCCTAACGATCGCAATCACTTTCAGAATCTGCGAAATATATTCTAGTTTCATAATAACACCATCGGGAAGTTTGCACGTTGAACCATTTGGCCCGGGGGGCCTTTTTACGCAGACCTTCGGCAGCCGTTCCTACGCTCCGAAAATTTTTTTCGAGTTTCACATGCCCATCTTCAAACGACGATTCCAAAGCAACTAAAAGAGCCTAAAGATCGCAATCACTTTCAGAATCTGCCAAATATATTCTAGTTTCATAATAAAACAATCGGGAAGTTTGCACGTTGAACCATTTGGCCCGGGGGGCCTTTTTACGCAGACCTTCGGCAGCCGTTCCTACGCTCCGAAAATTTTTTTCGAGTTTCACATGCCCATCTTCAAACGACGATTCCCAAGCAACTAAAAGAGCCTAACGATCGCAATCACTTTCAGAATCTGCGAAATATATTCTAGTTTCATAATAACACCATCGGGAAGTTTGCACGTTGAACCATTTGGCCCGGGGGGCCTTTTTACGCAGACCTTCGGCAGCCGTTCCTACGCTCCGAAAATTTTTTTCGAGTTTCACATGCCCATCTTCAAACGACGATTCCAAAGCAACTAAAAGAGCCTAAAGATCGCAATCACTTTCAGAATCTGCCAAATATATTCTAGTTTCATAATAAAACAATCGGGAAGTTTGCACGTTGAACCATTTGGCCCGGGGGCCTTTTTACGCAGACCTTCGGCAGCCGTTCCTACGCTCCGAAAATTTTTTTCGAGTTTCACATGCCCATCTTCAAACGACGATTCCCAAGCAACTAAAAGAGCCTAACGATCGCAATCACTTTCAGAATCTGCGAAATATATTCTAGTTTCATAATAACACCATCGGGAAGTTTGCACGTTGAACCATTTGGCCCGGGGGGCCTTTTTACGCAGACCTTCGGCAGCCGTTCCTACGCTCCGAAAATTTTTTTCGAGTTTCACATGCCCATCTTCAAACGACGATTCCAAAGCAACTAAAAGAGCCTAAAGATCGCAATCACTTTCAGAATCTGCCAAATATATTCTAGTTTCATAATAAAACAATCGGGAAGTTTGCACGTTGAACCATTTGGCCCGGGGGGCCTTTTTACGCAGACCTTCGGCAGCCGTTCCTACGCTCCGAAAATTTTTTTCGAGTTTCACATGCCCATCTTCAAACGACGATTCCCAAGCAACTAAAAGAGCCTAACGATCGCAATCACTTTCAGAATCTGCGAAATATATTCTAGTTTCATAATAACACCATCGGGAAGTTTGCACGTTGAACCATTTGGCCCGGGGGGCCTTTTTACGCAGACCTTCGGCAGCCGTTCCTACGCTCCGAAAATTTTTTCGAGTTTCACATGCCCATCTTCAAACGACGATTCCAAAGCAACTAAAAGAGCCTAAAGATCGCAATCACTTTCAGAATCTGCCAAATATATTCTAGTTTCATAATAAAACAATCGGGAAGTTTGCACGTTGAACCATTTGGCCCGGGGGGCCTTTTTACGCAGACCTTCGGCAGCCGTTCCTACGCTCCGAAAATTTTTTTCGAGTTTCACATGCCCATCTTCAAACGACGATTCCCAAGCAACTAAAAGAGCCTAACGATCGCAATCACTTTCAGAATCTGCGAAATATATTCTAGTTTCATAATAACACCATCGGGAAGTTTGCACGTTGAACCATTTGGCCCGGGGGGCCTTTTTACGCAGACCTTCGGCAGCCGTTCCTACGCTCCGAAAATTTTTTTCGAGTTTCACATGCCCATCTTCAAACGACGATTCCAAAGCAACTAAAAGAGCCTAAAGATCGCAATCACTTTCAGAATCTGCCAAATATATTCTAGTTTCATAATAAAACAATCGGGAAGTTTGCACGTTGAACCATTTGGCCCGGGGGGCCTTTTTACGCAGACCTTCGGCAGCCGTTCCTACGCTCCGAAAATTTTTTTCGAGTTTCACATGCCCATCTTCAAACGACGATTCCCAAGCAACTAAAAGAGCCTAACGATCGCAATCACTTTCAGAATCTGCGAAATATATTCTAGTTTCATAATAACACCATCGGGAAGTTTGCACGTTGAACCATTTGGCCCGGGGGGCCTTTTTACGCAGACCTTCGGCAGCCGTTCCTACGCTCCGAAAATTTTTTTCGAGTTTCACATGCCCATCTTCAAACGACGATTCCCAAGCAACTAAAAGAGCCTAACGATCGCAATCACTTTCAGAATCTGCGAAATATATTCTAGTTTCATAATAAAACAATCGGGAAGTTTGCACGTTGAACCATTTGGCCCGGGGGGCCTTTTTACGCAGACCTTCGGCAGCCGTTCCTACGCTCCGAAAATTTTTTTCGAGTTTCACATGCCCATCTTCAAACGACGATTCCCAAGCAACTAAAAGAGCCTAACGATCGCAATCACTTTCAGAATCTGCGAAATATATTCTAGTTTCATAATAACACCATCTGGAAGTTTGCACGTTGAACCATTTGGCCCGGGGGGCCTTTTTACGCAGACCTTCGGCAGCCGTTCCTACGCTCCGAAAATTTTTTTCGAGTTTCACATGCCCATCTTCAAACGACGATTCCAAAGCAACTAAAAGAGCCTAAAGATCGCAATCACTTTCAGAATCTGCCAAATATATTCTAGTTTCATAATAAAACAATCGGGAAGTTTGCACGTTGAACCATTTGGCCCGGGGGGCCTTTTTACGCAGACCTTCGGCAGCCGTTCCTACGCTCCGAAAATTTTTTTCGAGTTTCACATGCCCATATTCAAACGACGATTCCCAAGCAACTAAAAGAGCCTAACGATCGCAATCACTTTCAGAATCTGCGAAATATATTCTAGTTTCATAATAACACCATCGGGAAGTTTGCACGTTGAACCATTTGGCCCGGGGGGCCTTTTTACGCAGACCTTCGGCAGCCGTTCCTACGCTCCGAAAATTTTTTTCGAGTTTCACATGCCCATCTTCAAACGACGATTCCAAAGCAACTAAAAGAGCCTAAAGATCGCAATCACTTTCAGAATCTGCCAAATATATTCTAGTTTCATAATAAAACAATCGGGAAGTTTGCACGTTGAACCATTTGGCCCGGGGGGCCTTTTTACGCAGACCTTCGGCAGCCGTTCCTACGCTCCGAAAATTTTTTTCGAGTTTCACATGCCCATCTTCAAACGACGATTCCCAAGCAACTAAAAGAGCCTAACGATCGCAATCACTTTCAGAATCTGCGAAATATATTCTAGTTTCATAATAACACCATCGGGAAGTTTGCACGTTGAACCATTTGGCCCGGGGGGCCTTTTTACGCAGACCTTCGGCAGCCGTTCCTAGGCTCCGAAAATTTTTTTCGAGTTTCACATGCCCATCTTCAAACGACGATTCCAAAGCAACTAAAAGAGCCTAAAGATCGCAATCACTTTCAGAATCTGCCAAATATATTCTAGTTTCATAATAAAACAATCGGGAAGTTTGCACGTTGAACCATTTGGCCCGGGGGGCCTTTTTACGCAGACCTTCGGCAGCCGTTCCTACGCTCCGAAAATTTTTTTCGAGTTTCACATGCCCATCTTCAAACGACGATTTCCAAGCAACTAAAAGAGCCTATTGATCGCAATCACTTTCAGAATCTGCGAAATATATTCTAGTTTCATAATAACACCATCGGGAAGTTTGCACGTTGAACCATTTGGCCCGGGGGGCCTTTTTACGCAGACCTTCGGCAGCCGTTCCTACGCTCCGAAAATTTTTTTCGAGTTTCACATGCCCATCTTCAAACGACGATTCCAAAGCAACTAAAAGAGCCTAAAGATCGCAATCACTTTCAGAATCTGCCAAATATATTCTAGTTTCATAATAAAACAATCGGGAAGTTTGCACGTTGAACCATTTGGCCCGGGGGGCCTTTTTACGCAGACCTTCGGCAGCCGTTCCTACGCTCCGAAAATTTTTTTCGAGTTTCACATGCCCATCTTCAAACGACGATTCCCAAGCAACTAAAAGAGCCTAACGATCGCAATCACTTTCAGAATCTGCGAAATATATTCTAGTTTCATAATAACACCATCGGGAAGTTTGCACGTTGAACCATTTGGCCCGGGGGGCCTTTTTACGCAGACCTTCGGCAGCCGTTCCTACGCTCCGAAAATTTTTTTCGAGTTTCACATGCCCATCTCCAAACGACGATTCCAAAGCAACTAAAAGAGCCTAAAGATCGCAATCACTTTCAGAATCTGCCAAATATATTCTAGTTTCATAATAAAACAATCGGGAAGTTTGCACGTTGAACCATTTGGCCCGGGGGGCCTTTTTACGCAGACCTTCGGCAGCCGTTCCTACGCTCCGAAAATTTTTTTCGAGTTTCACATGCCCATCTTCAAACGACGATTCCCAAGCAACTAAAAGAGCCTAACGATCGCAATCACTTTCAGAATCTGCGAAATATATTCTAGTTTCATAATAACACCATCGGGAAGTTTGCACGTTGAACCATTTGGCCCGGGGGGCCTTTTTACGCAGACCTTCGGCAGCCGTTCCTACGCTCCGAAAATTTTTTTCGAGTTTCACATGCCCATCTTCAAACGACGATTCCAAAGCAACTAAAAGAGCCTAAAGATCGCAATCACTTTCAGAATCTGCCAAATATATTCTAGTTTCATAATAAAACAATCGGGAAGTTTGCACGTTGAACCATTTGGCCCGGGGGGCCTTTTTACGCAGACCTTCGGCAGCCGTTCCTACGCTCCGAAAATTTTTTTCGAGTTTCACATGCCCATCTTCAAACGACGATTCCCAAGCAACTAAAAGAGCCTAACGATCGCAATCACTTTCAGAATCTGCGAAATATATTCTAGTTTCATAATAACACCATCGGGAAGTTTGCACGTTGAACCATTTGGCCCGGGGGGCCTTTTTACGCAGACCTTCGGCAGCCGTTCCTACGCTCCGAAAATTTTTTTCGAGTTTCACATGCCCATCTTCAAACGACGATTCCAAAGCAACTAAAAGAGCCTAAAGATCGCAATCACTTTCAGAATCTGCCAAATATATTCTAGTTTCATAATAAAACAATCGGGAAGTTTGCACGTTGAACCATTTGGCCCGGGGGGCCTTTTTACGCAGACCTTCGGCAGCCGTTCCTACGCTCCGAAAATTTTTTTCGAGTTTCACATGCCCATCTTCAAACGACGATTCCCAAGCAACTAAAAGAGCCTAACGATCGCAATCACTTTCAGAATCTGCGAAATATATTCTAGTTTCATAATAACACCATCGGGAAGTTTGCACGTTGAACCATTTGGCCCGGGGGGCCTTTTTACGCAGACCTTCGGCAGCCGTTCCTACGCTCCGAAAATTTTTTTCGAGTTTCACATGCCCATCTTCAAACGACGATTCCAAAGCAACTAAAAGAGCCTAAAGATCGCAATCACTTTCAGAATCTGCCAAATATATTCTAGTTTCATAATAAAACAATCGGGAAGTTTGCACGTTGAACCATTTGGCCCGGGGGGCCTTTTTACGCAGACCTTCGGCAGCCGTTCCTACGCTCCGAAAATTTTTTTCGAGTTTCACATGCCCATCTTCAAACGACGATTCCCAAGCAACTAAAAGAGCCTAACGATCGCAATCACTTTCAGAATCTGCGAAATATATTCTAGTTTCATAATAACACCATCGGGAAGTTTGCACGTTGAACCATTTGGCCCGGGGGGCCTTTTTACGCAGACCTTCGGCAGCCGTTCCTACGCTCCGAAAATTTTTTTCGAGTTTCACATGCCCATCTTCAAACGACGATTCCAAAGCAACTAAAAGAGCCTAAAGATCGCAATCACTTTCAGAATCTGCCAAATATATTCTAGTTTCATAATAAAACAATCGGGAAGTTTGCACGTTGAACCATTTGGCCCGGGGGGCCTTTTTACGCAGACCTTCGGCAGCCGTTCCTACGCTCCGAAAATTTTTTTCGAGTTTCACATGCCCATCTTCAAACGACGATTCCCAAGCAACTAAAAGAGCCTAACGATCGCAATCACTTTCAGAATCTGCGAAATATATTCTAGTTTCATAATAACACCATCGGGAAGTTTGCACGTTGAACCATTTGGCCCGGGGGGCCTTTTTACGCAGACCTTCGGCAGCCGTTCCTACGCTCCGAAAATTTTTTTCGAGTTTCACATGCCCATCTTCAAACGACGATTCCAAAGCAACTAAAAGAGCCTAAAGATCGCAATCACTTTCAGAATCTGCCAAATATATTCTAGTTTCATAATAAAACAATCGGGAAGTTTGCACGTTGAACCATTTGGCCCGGGGGGCCTTTTTACGCAGACCTTCGGCAGCCGTTCCTACGCTCCGAAAATTTTTTTCGAGTTTCACATGCCCATCTTCAAACGACGATTCCCAAGCAACTAAAAGAGCCTAACGATCGCAATCACTTTCAGAATCTGCGAAATATATTCTAGTTTCATAATAACACCATCGGGAAGTTTGCACGTTGAACCATTTGGCCCGGGGGGCCTTTTTACGCAGACCTTCGGCAGCCGTTCCTACGCTCCGAAAATTTTTTTCGAGTTTCACATGCCCATCTTCAAACGACGATTCCAAAGCAACTAAAAGAGCCTAAAGATCGCAATCACTTTCAGAATCTGCCAAATATATTCTAGTTTCATAATAAAACAATCGGGAAGTTTGCACGTTGAACCATTTGGCCCGGGGGGCCTTTTTACGCAGACCTTCGGCAGCCGTTCCTACGCTCCGAAAATTTTTTTCGAGTTTCACATGCCCATCTTCAAACGACGATTCCCAAGCAACTAAAAGAGCCTAACGATCGCAATCACTTTCAGAATCTGCGAAATATATTCTAGTTTCATAATAACACCATCGGGAAGTTTGCACGTTGAACCATTTGGCCCGGGGGGCCTTTTTACGCAGACCTTCGGCAGCCGTTCCTACGCTCCGAAAATTTTTTTCGAGTTTCACATGCCCATCTTCAAACGACGATTCCAAAGCAACTAAAAGAGCCTAAAGATCGCAATCACTTTCAGAATCTGCCAAATATATTCTAGTTTCATAATAAAACAATCGGGAAGTTTGCACGTTGAACCATTTGGCCCGGGGGGCCTTTTTACGCAGACCTTCGGCAGCCGTTCCTACGCTCCGAAAATTTTTTTCGAGTTTCACATGCCCATCTTCAAACGACGATTCCCAAGCAACTAAAAAAGCCTAACGATCGCAATCACTTTCAGAATCTGCGAAATATATTCTAGTTTCATAATAACACCATCGGGAAGTTTGCACGTTGAACCATTTGGCCCGGGGGGCCTTTTTACGCAGACCTTCGGCAGCCGTTCCTACGCTCCGAAAATTTTTTTCGAGTTTCACATGCCCATCTTCAAACGACGATTCCCAAGCAACTAAAAGAGCCTAACGATCGCAATCACTTTCAGAATCTGCGAAATATATTCTAGTTTCATAATAACACCATCGGGAAGTTTGCACGTTGAACCATTTGGCCCGGGGGGCCTTTTTACGCAGACCTTCGGCAGCCGTTCCTACGCTCCGAAAATTTTTTTCGAGTTTCACATGCCCATCTTCAAACGACGATTCCAAAGCAACTAAAAGAGCCTAAAGATCGCAATCACTTTCAGAATCTGCCAAATATATTCTAGTTTCATAATAAAACAATCGGGAAGTTTGCACGTTGAACCATTTGGCCCGGGGGGCCTTTTTACGCAGACCTTCGGCAGCCGTTCCTACGCTCCGAAAATTTTTTTCGAGTTTCACATGCCCATCTTCAAACGACGATTCCCAAGCAACTAAAAGAGCCTAACGATCGCAATCACTTTCAGAATCTGCGAAATATATTCTAGTTTCATAATAACACCATCGGGAAGTTTGCACGTTGAACCATTTGGCCCGGGGGGCCTTTTTACGCAGACCTTCGGCAGCCGTTCCTACGCTCCGAAAATTTTTTTCGAGTTTCACATGCCCATCTTCAAACGACGATTCCAAAGCAACTAAAAGAGCCTAAAGATCGCAATCACTTTCAGAATCTGCCAAATATATTCTAGTTTCATAATAAAACAATCGGGAAGTTTGCACGTTGAACCATTTGGCCCGGGGGGCCTTTTTACGCAGACCTTCGGCAGCCGTTCCTACGCTCCGAAAATTTTTTTCGAGTTTCACATGCCCATCTTCAAACGACGATTCCCAAGCAACTAAAAGAGCCTAACGATCGCAATCACTTTCAGAATCTGCGAAATATATTCTAGTTTCATAATAACACCATCGGGAAGTTTGCACGTTGAACCATTTGGCCCGGGGGGCCTTTTTACGCAGACCTTCGGCAGCCGTTCCTACGCTCCGAAAATTTTTTTCGAGTTTCACATGCCCATCTTCAAACGACGATTCCAAAGCAACTAAAAGAGCCTAAAGATCGCAATCACTTTCAGAATCTGCCAAATATATTCTAGTTTCATAATAAAACAATCGGGAAGTTTGCACGTTGAACCATTTGGCCCGGGGGGCCTTTTTACGCAGACCTTCGGCAGCCGTTCCTACGCTCCGAAAATTTTTTTCGAGTTTCACATGCCCATCTTCAAACGACGATTCCCAAGCAACTAAAAGAGCCTAACGATCGCAATCACTTTCAGAATCTGCGAAATATATTCTAGTTTCATAATAACACCATCGGGAAGTTTGCACGTTGAACCATTTGGCCCGGGGGGCCTTTTTACGCAGACCTTCGGCAGCCGTTCCTACGCTCCGAAAATTTTTTTCGAGTTTCACATGCCCATCTTCAAACGACGATTCCAAAGCAACTAAAAGAGCCTAAAGATCGCAATCACTTTCAGAATCTGCCAAATATATTCTAGTTTCATAATAAAACAATCGGGAAGTTTGCACGTTGAACCATTTGGCCCGGGGGGCCTTTTTACGCAGACCTTCGGCAGCCGTTCCTACGCTCCGAAAATTTTTTTCGAGTTTCACATGCCCATCTTCAAACGACGATTCCCAAGCAACTAAAAGAGCCTAACGATCGCAATCACTTTCAGAATCTGCGAAATATATTCTAGTTTCATAATAACACCATCGGGAAGTTTGCACGTTGAACCATTTGGCCCGGGGGGCCTTTTTACGCAGACCTTCGGCAGCCGTTCCTACGCTCCGAAAATTTTTTTCGAGTTTCACATGCCCATCTTCAAACGACGATTCCAAAGCAACTAAAAGAGCCTAAAGATCGCAATCACTTTCAGAATCTGCCAAATATATTCTAGTTTCATAATAAAACAATCGGGAAGTTTGCACGTTGAACCATTTGGCCCGGGGGGCCTTTTTACGCAGACCTTCGGCAGCCGTTCCTACGCTCCGAAAATTTTTTTCGAGTTTCACATGCCCATCTTCAAACGACGATTCCCAAGCAACTAAAAGAGCCTAACGATCGCAATCACTTTCAGAATCTGCGAAATATATTCTAGTTTCATAATAACACCATCGGGAAGTTTGCACGTTGAACCATTTGGCCCGGGGGGCCTTTTTACGCAGACCTTCGGCAGCCGTTCCTACGCTCCGAAAATTTTTTTCGAGTTTCACATGCCCATCTTCAAACGACGATTCCAAAGCAACTAAAAGAGCCTAAAGATCGCAATCACTTTCAGAATCTGCCAAATATATTCTAGTTTCATAATAAAACAATCGGGAAGTTTGCACGTTGAACCATTTGGCCCGGGGGGCCTTTTTACGCAGACCTTCGGCAGCCGTTCCTACGCTCCGAAAATTTTTTTCGAGTTTCACATGCCCATCTTCAAACGACGATTCCCAAGCAACTAAAAGAGCCTAACGATCGCAATCACTTTCAGAATCTGCGAAATATATTCTAGTTTCATAATAACACCATCGGGAAGTTTGCACGTTGAACCATTTGGCCCGGGGGGCCTTTTTACGCAGACCTTCGGCAGCCGTTCCTACGCTCCGAAAATTTTTTTCGAGTTTCACATGCCCATCTTCAAACGACGATTCCAAAGCAACTAAAAGAGCCTAAAGATCGCAATCACTTTCAGAATCTGCCAAATATATTCTACTTTCATAATAAAACAATCGGGAAGTTTGCACGTTGAACCATTTGGCCCGGGGGGCCTTTTTACGCAGACCTTCGGCAGCCGTTCCTACGCTCCGAAAATTTTTTTCGAGTTTCACATGCCCATCTTCAAACGACGATTCCCAAGCAACTAAAAGAGCCTAACGATCGCAATCACTTTCAGAATCTGCGAAATATATTCTAGTTTCATAATAACACCATCGGGAAGTTTGCACGTTGAACCATTTGGCCCGGGGGGCCTTTTTACGCAGACCTTCGGCAGCCGTTCCTACGCTCCGAAAATTTTTTTCGAGTTTCACATGCCCATCTTCAAACGACGATTCCAAAGCAACTAAAAGAGCCTAAAGATCGCAATCACTTTCAGAATCTGCCAAATATATTCTACTTTCATAATAAAACAATCGGGAAGTTTGCACGTTGAACCATTTGGCCCGGGGGGCCTTTTTACGCAGACCTTCGGCAGCCGTTCCTACGCTCCGAAAATTTTTTTCGAGTTTCACATGCCCATCTTCAAACGACGATTCCCAAGCAACTAAAAGAGCCTAACGATCGCAATCACTTTCAGAATCTGCGAAATATATTCTAGTTTCATAATAACACCATCGGGAAGTTTGCACGTTGAACCATTTGGCCCGGGGGGCCTTTTTACGCAGACCTTCGGCAGCCGTTCCTACGCTCCGAAAATTTTTTTCGAGTTTCACATGCCCATCTTCAAACGACGATTCCAAAGCAACTAAAAGAGCCTAAAGATCGCAATCACTTTCAGAATCTGCCAAATATATTCTAGTTTCATAATAAAACAATCGGGAAGTTTGCACGTTGAACCATTTGGCCCGGGGGGCCTTTTTACGCAGACCTTCGGCAGCCGTTCCTACGCTCCGAAAATTTTTTTCGAGTTTCACATGCCCATCTTCAAACGACGATTCCCAAGCAACTAAAAGAGCCTAACGATCGCAATCACTTTCAGAATCTGCGAAATATATTCTAGTTTCATAATAACACCATCGGGAAGTTTGCACGTTGAACCATTTGGCCCGGGGGGCCTTTTTACGCAGACCTTCGGCAGCCGTTCCTACGCTCCGAAAATTTTTTTCGAGTTTCACATGCCCATCTTCAAACGACGATTCCCAAGCAACTAAAAGAGCCTAACGATCGCAATCACTTTCAGAATCTGCGAAATATATTCTAGTTTCATAATAACACCATCGGGAAGTTTGCACGTTGAACCATTTGGCCCGGGGGGCCTTTTTACGCAGACCTTCGGCAGCCGTTCCTACGCTCCGAAAATTTTTTTCGAGTTTCACATGCCCATCTTCAAACGACGATTCCAAAGCAACTAAAAGAGCCTAAAGATCGCAATCACTTTCAGAATCTGCCAAATATATTCTAGTTTCATAATAAAACAATCGGGAAGTTTGCACGTTGAACCATTTGGCCCGGGGGGCCTTTTTACGCAGACCTTCGGCAGCCGTTCCTACGCTCCGAAAATTTTTTTCGAGTTTCACATGCCCATCTTCAAACGACGATTCCCAAGCAACTAAAAGAGCCTAACGATCGCAATCACTTTCAGAATCTGCGAAATATATTCTAGTTTCATAATAACACCATCGGGAAGTTTGCACGTTGAACCATTTGGCCCGGGGGGCCTTTTTACGCAGACCTTCGGCAGCCGTTCCTACGCTCCGAAAATTTTTTTCGAGTTTCACATGCCCATCTTCAAACGACGATTCCAAAGCAACTAAAAGAGCCTAAAGATCGCAATCACTTTCAGAATCTGCCAAATATATTCTAGTTTCATAATAAAACAATCGGGAAGTTTGAACGTTGAACCATTTGGCCCGGGGGGCCTTTTTACGCAGACCTTCGGCAGCCGTTCCTACGCTCCGAAAATTTTTTTCGAGTTTCACATGCCCATCTTCAAACGACGATTCCCAAGCAACTAAAAGAGCCTAACGATCGCAATCACTTTCAGAATCTGCGAAATATATTCTAGTTTCATAATAACACCATCGGGAAGTTTGCACGTTGAACCATTTGGCCCGGGGGCCTTTTTACGCAGACCTTCGGCAGCCGTTCCTACGCTCCGAAAATTTTTTTCGAGTTTCACATGCCCATCTTCAAACGACGATTCCAAAGCAACTAAAAGAGCCTAAAGATCGCATTCACTTTCAGAATCTGCCAAATATATTCTAGTTTCATAATAAAACAATCGGGAAGTTTGCACGTTGAACCATTTGGCCCGGGGGGCCTTTTTACGCAGACCTTCGGCAGCCGTTCCTACGCTCCGAAAATTTTTTTCGAGTTTCACATGCCCATCTTCAAACGACGATTCCCAAGCAACTAAAAGAGCCTAACGATCACAATCACTTTCAGAATCTGCGAAATATATTCTAGTTTCATAATAACACCATCGGGAAGTTTGCACGTTGAACCATTTGGCCCGGGGGGCCTTTTTACGCAGACCTTCGGCAGCCGTTCCTACGCTCCGAAAATTTTTTTCGAGTTTCACATGCCCATCTTCAAACGACGATTCCAAAGCAACTAAAAGAGCCTAAAGATCGCAATCACTTTCAGAATCTGCCAAATATATTCTAGTTTCATAATAAAACAATCGGGAAGTTTGCACGTTGAACCATTTGGCCCGGGGGGCCTTTTTACGCAGACCTTCGGCAGCCGTTCCTACGCTCCGAAAATTTTTTTCGAGTTTCACATGCCCATCTTCAAACGACGATTCCCAAGCAACTAAAAGAGCCTAACGATCGCAATCACTTTCAGAATCTGCGAAATATATTCTAGTTTCATAATAACACCATCGGGAAGTTTGCACGTTGAACCATTTGGCCCGGGGGGCCTTTTTACGCAGACCTTCGGCAGCCGTTCCTACGCTCCGAAAATTTTTTTCGAGTTTCACATGCCCATCTTCAAACGACGATTCCAAAGCAACTAAAAGAGCCTAAAGATCGCAATCACTTTCAGAATCTGCCAAATATATTCTAGTTTCATAATAAAACAATCGGGAAGTTTGCACGTTGAACCATTTGGCCCGGGGGGCCTTTTTACGCAGACCTTCGGCAGCCGTTCCTACGCTCCGAAAATTTTTTTCGAGTTTCACATGCCCATCTTCAAACGACGATTCCCAAGCAACTAAAAGAGCCTAACGATCGCAATCACTTTCAGAATCTGCGAAATATATTCTAGTTTCATAATAACACCATCGGGAAGTTTGCACGTTGAACCATTTGGCCCGGGGGGCCTTTTTACGCAGACCTTCGGCAGCCGTTCCTACGCTCCGAAAATTTTTTTCGAGTTTCACATGCCCATCTTCAAACGACGATTCCAAAGCAACTAAAAGAGCCTAAAGATCGCAATCACTTTCAGAATCTGCCAAATATATTCTAGTTTCATAATAAAACAATCGGGAAGTTTGCACGTTGAACCATTTGGCCCGGGGGGCCTTTTTACGCAGACCTTCGGCAGCCGTTCCTACGCTCCGAAAATTTTTTTCGAGTTTCACATGCCCATCTTCAAACGACGATTCCCAAGCAACTAAAAGAGCCTAACGATCGCAATCACTTTCAGAATCTGCGAAATATATTCTAGTTTCATAATAACACCATCGGGAAGTTTGCACGTTGAACCATTTGGCCCGGGGGGCCTTTTTACGCAGACCTTCGGCAGCCGTTCCTACGCTCCGAAAATTTTTTTCGAGTTTCACATGCCCATCTTCAAACGACGATTCCAAAGCAACTAAAAGAGCCTAAAGATCGCAATCACTTTCAGAATCTGCCAAATATATTCTAGTTTCATAATAAAACAATCGGGAAGTTTGCACGTTGAACCATTTGGCCCGGGGGGCCTTTTTACGCAGACCTTCGGCAGCCGTTCCTACGCTCCGAAAATTTTTTTCGAGTTTCACATGCCCATCTTCAAACGACGATTCCCAAGCAACTAAAAGAGCCTAACGATCGCAATCACTTTCAGAATCTGCGAAATATATTCTAGTTTCATAATAACACCATCGGGAAGTTTGCACGTTGAACCATTTGGCCCGGGGGGCCTTTTTACGCAGACCTTCGGCAGCCGTTCCTACGCTCCGAAAATTTTTTTCGAGTTTCACATGCCCATCTTCAAACGACGATTCCAAAGCAACTAAAAGAGCCTAAAGATCGCAATCACTTTCAGAATCTGCCAAATATATTCTAGTTTCATAATAAAACAATCGGGAAGTTTGCACGTTGAACCATTTGGCCCGGGGGGCCTTTTTACGCAGACCTTCGGCAGCCGTTCCTACGCTCCGAAAATTTTTTTCGAGTTTCACATTCCCATCTTCAAACGACGATTCCCAAGCAACTAAAAGAGCCTAACGATCGCAATCACTTTCAGAATCTGCGAAATATATTCTAGTTTCATAATAACACCATCGGGAAGTTTGCACGTTGAACCATTTGGCCCGGGGGGCCTTTTTAAGCAGACCTTCGGCAGCCGTTCCTACGCTCCGAAAATTTTTTTCGAGTTTCACATGCCCATCTTCAAACGACGATTCCAAAGCAACTAAAAGAGCCTAAAGATCGCAATCACTTTCAGAATCTGCCAAATATATTCTAGTTTCATAATAAAACAATCGGGAAGTTTGCACGTTGAACCATTTGGCCCGGGGGGCCTTTTTACGCAGACCTTCGGCAGCCGTTCCTACGCTCCGAAAATTTTTTTCGAGTTTCACATGCCCATCTTCAAACGACGATTCCCAAGCAACTAAAAGAGCCTAACGATCGCAATCACTTTCAGAATCTGCGAAATATATTCTAGTTTCATAATAACACCATCGGGAAGTTTGCACGTTGAACCATTTAACCCGGGGGGCCTTTTTACGCAGACCTTCCGCAGCCGTTCCTACGCTCCGAAAATTTTTTTCGAGTTTCACATGCCCATCTTCAAACGACGATTCCAAAGCAACTAAAAGAGCCTAAAGATCGCAATCACTTTCAGAATCTGCCAAATATATTCTAGTTTCATAATAAAACAATCGGGAAGTTTGCACGTTGAACCATTTGGCCCGGGGGGCCTTTTTACGCAGACCTTCGGCAGCCGTTCCTACGCTCCGAAAATTTTTTTCGAGTTTCACATGCCCATCTTCAAACGACGATTCCCAAGCAACTAAAAGAGCCTAACGATCGCAATCACTTTCAGAATCTGCGAAATATATTCTAGTTTCATAATAACACCATCGGGAAGTTTGCACGTTGAACCATTTGGCCCGGGGGGCCTTTTTACGCAGACCTTCGGCAGCCGTTCCTACGCTCCGAAAATTTTTTTCGAGTTTCACATGCCCATCTTCAAACGACGATTCCAAAGCAACTAAAAGAGCCTAAAGATCGCAATCACTTTCAGAATCTGCCAAATATATTCTAGTTTCATAATAAAACAATCGGGAAGTTTGCACGTTGAACCATTTGGCCCGGGGGGCCTTTTTACGCAGACCTTCGGCAGCCGTTCCTACGCTCCGAAAAATTTTTTCGAGTTTCACATTCCCATCTTCAAACGACGATTCCCAAGCAACTAAAAGAGCCTAACGATCGCAATCACTTTCAGAATCTGCGAAATATATTCTAGTTTCATAATAACACCATCGGGAAGTTTGCACGTTGAACCATTTGGCCCGGGGGGCCTTTTTAAGCAGACCTTCGGCAGCCGTTCCTACGCTCCGAAAATTTTTTTCGAGTTTCACATGCCCATCTTCAAACGACGATTCCAAAGCAACTAAAAGAGCCTAAAGATCGCAATCACTTTCAGAATCTGCCAAATATATTCTAGTTTCATAATAAAACAATCGGGAAGTTTGCACGTTGAACCATTTGGCCCGGGGGGCCTTTTTACGCAGACCTTCGGCAGCCGTTCCTACGCTCCGAAAATTTTTTTCGAGTTTCACATGCCCATCTTCAAACGACGATTCCCAAGCAACTAAAAGAGCCTAACGATCGCAATCACTTTCAGAATCTGCGAAATATATTCTAGTTTCATAATAACACCATCGGGAAGTTTGCACGTTGAACCATTTAACCCGGGGGGCCTTTTTACGCAGACCTTCGGCAGCCGTTCCTACGCTCCGAAAATTTTTTTCGAGTTTCACATGCCCATCTTCAAACGACGATTCCAAAGCAACTAAAAGAGCCTAAAGATCGCAATCACTTTCAGAATCTGCCAAATATATTCTAGTTTCATAATAAAACAATCGGGAAGTTTGCACGTTGAACCATTTGGCCCGGGGGGCCTTTTTACGCAGACCTTCGGCAGCCGTTCCTACGCTCCGAAAATTTTTTTCGAGTTTCACATGCCCATCTTCAAACGACGATTCCCAAGCAACTAAAAGAGCCTAACGATCGCAATCACTTTCAGAATCTGCGAAATATATTCTAGTTTCATAATAACACCATCGGGAAGTTTGCACGTTGAACCATTTGGCCCGGGGGGCCTTTTTACGCAGACCTTCGGCAGCCGTTCCTACGCTCCGAAAATTTTTTTCGAGTTTCACATGCCCATCTTCAAACGACGATTCCAAAGCAACTAAAAGAGCCTAAAGATCGCAATCACTTTCAGAATCTGCCAAATATATTCTAGTTTCATAATAAAACAATCGGGAAGTTTGCACGTTGAACCATTTGGCCCGGGGGGCCTTTTTACGCAGACCTTCGGCAGCCGTTCCTACGCTCCGAAAATTTTTTTCGAGTTTCACATGCCCATCTTCAAACGACGATTCCCAAGCAACTAAAAGAGCCTAACGATCGCAATCACTTTCAGAATCTGCGAAATATATTCTAGTTTCATAATAACACCATCGGGAAGTTTGCACGTTGAACCATTTGGCCCGGGGGGCCTTTTTACGCAGACCTTCGGCAGCCGTTCCTACGCTCCGAAAATTTTTTTCGAGTTTCACATGCCCATCTTCAAACGACGATTCCAAAGCAACTAAAAGAGCCTAAAGATCGCAATCACTTTCAGAATCTGCCAAATATATTCTAGTTTCATAATAAAA
>CAWVNO010001753.1:0-11000 GCA_963930645.1 Salticus scenicus | reverse complement strand
AAGAAAATTATTTGGTTTGGATTGCTGCTTAATGGGCATTTTTTTTTTTTTTTTTTTTCTTTGCGTAATAAAGCCCTTTAATACCGAATTTGCTGCAGAAGTGACTATACCGCTCTTTGTTCGCAGAATGAGTTTTTGACAGTTAAAGGAACAATAATTCTTATTTGAAAATATTTTAAATCCATAATAAAAATACGTAGGTTTTGTGTTATAATAAGATAAAAGAATAAATTGGAATGAAAGTATAATTAATGATAAGATTTTTCCGATGAAGTGATAAATGGATACGTTTCAAGCAGATATTCTTTTGATAAGATATAGAATAAGTAGTGGATTTCTACAATGACAAAAATTTTCATACACATATATATACGCATATAAAAGATTAAAAATTTAATCGGAATTTAAAAAAAATTTGTCTGTAAAAACCACAAATAAAAAAAAAAAAAAAAAAAAAAACACCGTGGCGAACAAAGTAGACAAGACTGCGTTTTATTTGCTGCACTTGTGCCTACTTTGTTCGCCTGACGAAGGGTCGTGTTACTATTTCGACCCAAAACAGTTGTTGCGAGTTTTTTTTTTTTTTTTTTTTTTTTTTTTTTATCTTTATTAATAATGTTTACAAAGTTTTTTTTTTTTTTTTTTTTTTTTATGTTTACATATGCAAGGTGACCCAAAAAGATCGAAACTCGATTTAATTCGTTAACTATTAGAAATAAGTGTACCGTGTACATTGCAAAAATACATAAAATAACATAGTGAATAAGACACTAATGGAAATTTCTTCCTGATATTTAAAAAAAAAAAAAAAGTACTTTTTAAATTTTTGTGTGACAGTTCTTAATAAATTTGGTCAAGAGAAAGGTTTTATTTAATCCAACAACATTATTATAAGGAATCGTATACTCGCATCTTTAAAATTTGGTGAGGCTTACAATGTTTTCAGTTCGGAATAATAACATGACTGTTCTGTAGGAGAACAAAGGAAGCACGATCGCAGCAAACAAAGCGCACTCGTGCCTACTTTGTTCAGCTTGGGTGCATTGCTGCTTTGTTGCATACATGCCTACTTTGTTCGTCTGGAAAAAGGGTCATGCTATTTTTCCGACTAGAAACAATTATCATGAGGGTTTCCCTCCCCCCCCCCCCCCAATTTATGTTGCTTACAGACAGTTACTATTTTATTTATATTTTATATACATAGGGTAGGGTGTCCTAACTAGACTGAAACGCTGTTTAATTCTTACATATAAGTGGGCAATATAATTTGTAAATATGTTCAAAATATAGCGTTAAACATTAGAACAGCATTAATAGAAATTTCTTCATGTTAATTTTCAAAATGTTACTTTTTAAAATTTTTATACGATCACTCTAGATAAATATAGTAAATTCGAAAGTTTTTATTTTTAATGTAGCAACGTCATTATATATATATATATATATAAAATCTGTATCTTTAAAGTATAATTAGTTATTCTTAATTTAATAATTGAGCTCTTAACATTAGGACCATCTTACCATTTCAAAATTGAAATGTAAATTTGTAACACATCACATTATATAAAAAAATAAAACGTATGATAATATTTATATTAAAACTCTTTCTGCTAGTTTCACAAATAAATTTTTGACGGCTTTAAAGATATGATTTTTTTTTTTTTTTTTTTTTTTTTTTTTGTTTAATTGTAGAACACTAGTGTACGTAAATTTTACGTGCGGTCCTTTTATTGGTTCTTTTTAACCCTTTCCCTTTTACCGATACACTTGTTTGACCTTGAGTGCTTCGAAATAATTATTCAGTTAATGAAAAGTTAGTAATATTGGATAAAACAACAAATAATTAAACATATTTTAAAACAACAATAATGTAATATAAGCAAATAAAACGAATTTTACATGGGCACGTAAATTTTACGTATCTCTAGTGATAGCGGCAGATATGAACACGCTAGTGTTCTAGAGTTAATACACAGATATAATGCTTTGTTGAGAGTCAATTTTTTCAATGCTATGAAGATCAATAAATATTTTGAAAGACTATAATTATTGTTTGTGTGCGGAGGTCTTTAAATTTAACATCCTGCTATTCCATGGTGATCAACAAAACATTTACAATTTATATAAGGTAAATATTTTATTTATAATCACATTAAAGGCTGCAAATTGAACTTCCTTTTCTTTCTTAAAATATTAAATCTTCAGAAATAAGAAAGGTACCTCTGGTACTAAATTGTAAATTAATTTCAAATTGTTTTTGCCGAAATAAAAATTTGTAATCAATGCAAAACAAAAAGTGTTATGAAAAAAAGTGTTTTCAGAAAAATGTTATGTTGATCACAAATCTTTATTTTGTCAAAAAATAATTAGAAATTATTTCATAATTAAATATCCAAGATATTTTTGTGATTTCTAAACATATTATAAGAGCAAACTTCAAACCGTGCCCCCCCCCCCCCCCACACACACACACACACGAAAAAAAAAAAAAAAAAAGAGTGATTTTTCTTTAAACTTAACATAAAAATAGCATACATATCTTTCTAGGTATGTCTGCATATTTTCCTAGTATCTAGTAATACATCTGAACAAACGATAGTTAGGTTTTAAGTTTGGTTATTTTTAATTTATGTATTGCCTGAAAAATTGTATCCGAAGGAGAAAACACGATTTAAAGGTTTGCTCCTCATATAGGTTTGAATGATGAAAGCGTTTGTTTCACCAATAAAAATTTTCTTTTGGTCTTTAATATTTCGAAAATTATGATGTATTAAGTTTTTAGAGACCACTAATTTTAATTTGTATATGACCTCTTAAATTTAACAATATGAAATTATGATTGTAGAATCAAGCTTCTGTAATTTCCACATTTATGTTTCAAATGGGCTATTTGATTTGGAAAAAAAAAAAAAAAAAAAAAAAAAAATGCATTTTAGCTAAATTAATAAAAACTGATTTATTTGAAATGAATTATTATTGCAGCAACCTCACACCTGGTTCTCTCCCCCGCCCACACCAAAATAATATAAATAAATAAATAAATACAACCTTTTTATTTTATTTTTTTTGCAAAAGTATTGTTTTAGTCAATGTTTCAAAGGGTTCTTCCGAAACGAAACACTATCATTAAGATTTAAACTCCGGTTTCATACAGTGATATCTGATATTAGCTCAATAATCTGGTCTTTTTTTCTGCTTTATCATGTACCCCAGAAAAAACAATAAATTCAGTTCCTTTCTGCTGATTTTTTTTTGTTTTAATCAATCAAGAATTCATTCGACGATTATCATTGGAACATATTTTCTGATACAGAATTTGTTTTTCGAAAATCCCCTCTTTATACGATCTGTATTGAAAGGTAGTTTGTATACCATTCCCTGAAAGAAAGAATTTTTAACTTGGAAGGGATAACTTTTTGAACATCTGCATGTGTGATTGCTATTTTCCTTATCGGATATATTTTGCTGCAAATCTTTTCCGAAAGTGAGAAAACTGACCCTCTCCTCTGCAGCGGGGGAGGGAATGGGAGGTCAAGTGTGATGTCTTGAAGCATAATAAATTTTACCCTGTGGTTTGAGTCATGGGAACACAAATCGAATAACAAGAGTGACGCAGCAAATTTTTTTGGAAAGGAATAAAGAAGGAAGTCTTCCTTCAATATCAATCTATAGAGCAATTAAAAGAAACCGAAATGTTTTGCTTTTAAATGTTTACAGGAGGCGGCAATATGAAGGCAAATTATGATACGTGCAATACATTTGCAAATCGGATCGATTCTAGATTGAACATAAAAAAAAAGAAAAAAGAAAGAAAGAAAGAAAAGAAAAAAGTCTAGCTTATGATTTCTTCTTGCCCCTACAAAATAAATTAATAAAAATAAGTTTGTATAGATTATATTGCTTGTATCGATTCAAATTTTCTGAAAAACAACTTTGTATAGAAATACTTTAGGTCGAAATAATTTGACGTGATTTAATAAAGAAGCATCACAAAACTGGCGTTGTAAAAATTATTACTTACAAACTTTGAATAAACACCATAAAATGCAATAAACTCGCAACAATTGTTTCGGGTCGAAAAAACACACGACCCTTCATCAGGCGAATAAAGTAAGCACGAGTGCTGCAGTCAAAGCGGCAACGCACAAAATCGTTTAAAATGAAAAGAAAAAGTTTATAAAGTAGAAAGTAAATATAGCTACTGGTGTGAGTAGAATTGTACAAGAAAACAAGAAAATAAATAAATGAGTGAGATTAAACATAAAACAATCTAAGGATAACAAAAATTAAACGAAAATCTAAGTTACGTGAGTAATTTCCAAGCATCGGAGAAGAAAGGAGTGGAAGAAATATCATTAACAAGATTTTTCGAATTTTTAAATATGTAAAATGCTTCATGAATATCCAAATGGGAGGAACAGACAGGAGATGAAATTATGTTAGTTTTGGAAAAATCAAAACGATGACCTTGAGACCAGCAGTGGGAAGCAATAGAAGATTTGGTAATCTCTTCATTACGAACATTCTGACGGTGCTCATTTATTCTGTATTTCAAACGCCTCTTAGTTTGACCAATATAACCTAAGTGGGTCCCGGACAAAAGCCCCACCGGACAAAATCCCCACCGGACAAAAGTCCCACTAAAGCTCAAATATACATGGGGTGGGGGAGGCTAAAGAGGACCACAATCAGTATAGCAAGATAAATATATATATATATTTAAGATATTAATGAAACTTTGTTTAATTATCATTAAAGTTTTAAGTAATATATACTGAGAGTTACATACATCTGATAGGGAGGGGTTTCTGCTAAAATTTAGAGATCATTACAACTCGTTGTATGTGTAGATGAATGTATATGGATGCTTTTAATTTCTGTCAAAAATACTTTGTGTGCATATATATATATATATATATATATATATATATATATATATATATAATATTATGCGAAAGATTATACACAAAAAATTAAAAAATAAAATAAATGTTAAAAACATCTTTATTTATTAAAAGTGAAAATTTTTAATGTTTAAATTAATTTGTTTAATAGAACTATTTGAGCTTTTAAATGGAAAACCTATTTTTAAAAAAAATAATATATATATATTTTTTTTTCTATGAATGATTAAAAAGTAATATAAAATAAATAAATAAATAAATAAAAATAAGTTTTAAAAAATTAACTAAAATTTTTGGAAAACTAATTTAACTAATATACATATAATATATACATATAATAAATTAGTCGAGATTATTTAATACTATTGTTTTGGGTTTTAATATTAATTTAAAAAAAAAAAAACTGTTTTAAAATACTTTTAATAATAAAAGATTATATATATGTATATATATGAATGATTATAAGGAAAACCTAGTTATAAAAATATTTA
The DNA here is from genome assembly GCA_963930645.1 of Salticus scenicus. Classification (NCBI taxonomy): domain Eukaryota; kingdom Metazoa; phylum Arthropoda; class Arachnida; order Araneae; family Salticidae; genus Salticus; species Salticus scenicus. The sequence goes on along the minus strand of CAWVNO010001753.1, from coordinate 5,605 downwards.
ATGAAATATTCTAAGTAAAAAACTAATTTATTAATTAAAAATAAAATTTTTAAAATTTCAATTAAGTGAGATTGTTTAATACTGTTGTCTGGACTTTCAGTTAAAAAGTTTATTTAAACATCCGAGCGGTAATCGATGCTAGTAGAATGGAAGTGTTAAGTTCGATCCGAAGTCGTGTTCGTCGACCAAGCCGTTCAGAGTTTCCCGTGGTTTTCTTCGGAACTTTCGCAAGTATAGGCTAAGGCTCCCGCCCCCTATTCCCACCCCGGAGAGCATTTCACGCAGGTGTAGGGCACTCAAGTTATCAACCGGCTTTAACACTACCACAATCACCACGAAGATTTTTTTTTTTTATATAAAATGATTCTTTTACTATAAATGATTATATATATATATACATAATTTATAGCAATACATTTTAATTAAAAATTAATTTAATTATTAAATATATATATATATATATATACATTAAATAATTCAATTAGTTCAGATTGCTTAATACTATTGTTTGGTCGTTTAAATAAAAATACACTTCAAAATACACTTTCAAAATGTTCTTAAACATCAAAAGATTTTTTACTATCCTTCATCATAGAAATAAGGAGCTAATTAAAATTATTTAATTTAAAAGACCTAATTGAAAAACTAATTTAATTATTAAAAAAAAAAAAAAAAAAAAAAAAAAATGAGATTGCTTGAATAATAATGTTTCAGATTTTAATTGTGAATCTTATAGTAAAATATTTTTAATAAAAAAGATTTAAAAGAAAAAAAGAATGCTTATATATATATATATATATATACATTTCTTTTTCTTTTTTTTTTTTTTTTTTTTTTTTTTTAAGGTTAAAATTCATTTAATAAAATATTTTAATTGATAATACCTAATTTAATTATTAAAAATAGATTTTTTTAAAAATTATTGAATTATTTAAGATAATTCAATGTTGTATTATATATAATATTAATGTTTGGATTTAATAGAAAAAAAAAAAAAAATTAAAAACTTTTTTTAATATAAAAATGTTTCCTACTAATAATTATCGAAAAAGGAACTAATTACAATAATTTGTATATTCTATGCGAGGTACATATTTACAGCACAATTTGGTATCTTTATACTAAATACGATGTAACAAAATTAATATACATATATTTGATGTATACAAAATAATTTTTCCTGTAAAATAAGGGCCCGCTAGCACTCGAGAGCTTCTGTCCTGTAAACTGGTAGACGTAAGATTACGAGTTCGATCACAGGTCGCTCTCGTCGACCAAGCCGTTCGGTGTTTTCCGTGGTTTTCACCAAAACTTGTGTAAAGGCGCGCTAGGACCCTTTAGAAAGACCCCACGGAAGGCACTCCCCTTCAGCTCTAGGACCTTAGTGCAATCTTTCGCCTTTACTCCCAATATCAATAGCAATATCTGTAAAATAAGATATGATTAGCGTAATTGATTGACTAACAGGGTGTCTCAAAGTATTTCTGATTCATTGTGAAGTATATAAATGGGAAAACTACTTAATATTGATTTTCAGTGTTGTACGAATTTTTTTTTAGTACATCATATGGTGTGCATGTACAGTTTACACGATATATATTCGACATAAAAAGTAATCTGTTTAATGCTTTCTCTTATATATACATATGTATATATGTATTATGAATGCGTTTTCATACATGCATAAATATACACGTTTCACACATCATGAAAGCCGAAAATTATTTCAGCAAATTTTGTCTGTGTGTGTCAGCATGTCTGTACGCGTACAACGCTATTTTCATTATTATAAAATATTCCAATATTAAAATATTAAAATATTCTCATTCGATTTGTAGACCCCCAAAACCCTTATATATCAACCCTTATGTACCTATTTTGAACGAACTAACTCCAATTCTATTTTTTACCCCTTCGCCCCCCCCCCCTCTCCGATATTCCTAATAATTTTAGACTTTCGAAAATATCCTCATCCTATTTATAGGCCCCAAAAATCTACATGTACCAATTTTAAGCGATCTCACGCTATTTTCAATTTTTTTTGTCCCCCCCCCCCCCCTTTTCGAGCCAACTAATAATTTTGCACTTTCGAAAATAACCTCATTTGATTTGTAGACCACAAAAACATAGTAAAATTAAGAATAACTGAAGATTAAATGTCACCGAAATCCACGTTAACCAAAAAGAATTAATTTATAATTAAATTAATAATAACCCGTGAAGAATTTAGTACAAATAAGAAAACAATTAACAGTTAATACCTTTAATAAACTATGAACTATCACACCGAGTTTCTAGTGGAAAAGTAACAGATTTATTGAATAATTTATTTTATAACGAGTTTAATTAATTTTGAAATGTTAATTTTATCCAAAATATCATACGTAGGGCCTTTGTCCGGGCTAAGTGGGGTTTTTGTCCGGTGGAGCTTTTGTCCGGTGGGGTTTTTGTCCGGGGGGATTTTGTCCGGTGGGGCTTTTGTCCGTATCCCAACATAATTTTTTTCTCTTAATAATAGTATACAAATCTTCACTTTTCAAAATTTTTTCTTATATTTTCTTTTTATGGACTTGCAGAGGATTTGGAAAACAATGGGCTCATGTAATACTTGTTTAAATCTCTCTACCCGTCATAAGCGGTGGTGGCCTCTGTTGCTTCTTATTATTATTTAGTTTTATTTATACAGGGTGTTTCAAAAGTCTGGATTTACCAAAATACATTGAAAGGAAAACAGTTTCTCAAATACATTGATTTCAAAAGTTTCGTCCATTCAAATGATCTATCAGACACGGTATTATAGGCCCAAGCAAAACACAAATTTATTTTTTTTTCAGACGAAAATCATTTACAGAATTTTTGAAGCTTTGTTTAATTATCCATTAGAATTTTGAATAGTAGTCAGTAAGAAAAAATATTAAGTCCGACTGTGAAAGTCTGTCATTGTCATTTTTATTTATTAGATCGTTGCAAAAGTTCGTGCGGACGCGGATCATTTTATTGCCTCCAAAGATGGGAGCTTCTATCGCCGTGGTATACATTTGTTACCTGAAAAGTGGTCAAAGATTGTAGAAAGTAATGGAGAGTATTTTGATTAAAAATTGTCATTTGATTTGATGTATTTTTATGAAATGAAGCAAAAAAAAAAAAAAAAAAAAAAAAAAACCGCACGAATTTATACAAAGACCTAATAAATATGCCCCCTCTTTTGTTGAAGGTAAACTGATGGCGGGAGTAAGCGAATAGTTTTTAGGCAATCTCTAAATTTTTTATGATCTTTTAAATTTCTGCTAAAATTTAGCCATCATTACTACTCGTTGTATGTGTAGATGAATGTATATGGATGCTTATAATTTCTGTCAAAATACTTTGTGTGTATATATATATATATAATATTATGTGAAAGATTATACACAAAAAATTAAAAAATAAAATATATATTAAAAACATCTTTATTTATTAAAAGTGAAATTTTTTAATGTTTAAATTAATTTGTTTAATAGAACTATTTGAGCTTTTAAATGGAAAACCTATTTTTTAAATAATTAATATATATTTTTTTTTTCTATGAATGATTAAAAAGTAAAATAAAATAAAATAAATAAATAAATAAAAATAAGTTTTAAAAAATTAACTAAAAATTTTAGAAAACTAATTTAACTAATATACATATAATATATACATATAATAATTTAGTCGATGTTATTTAATATTATTGTTTTGGGTTTTAATATTAATTTAAAAAAAAACTGTTTTAAAATACTTTTAATAATAAAAGACTATATATATATATATATATATATATATATACAGTGAAACCTCTCAAGTTGGACACCCCTCTAAGTTGGACGCTTTTTCTCGGAACGGAATGTATCCATTAACATTATGTCTAACCCCTATAAGTTGGACACCTCTCTAAGTTGGACACTTTTTCTTGGAACCGTAGGTGTCCAACTTAGAGAGGTTTTACTATATATATATACATATATATGAATGATTATTAGGAAAACCTAGTTATGAAAATATTTAATGAAATATTCTAAGTAAAAAACTAATTTATTAATTAAAAATAAAATTTTTAAGATTTCAATTAAGTGAGATTGTTTAATACTGTTGTTTGGACTTTCAGTTAAAAAGTTTATTTAAACATCCGAGCGGTAATCGATGCTAGTAGAATGGAAGTGTTAAGTTCGATCCCAAGTCGCGTTCGTCGACCAAGCCTTTGAGAGTTTCCCGTGGTTTTCTTTGAAACTTTCGCAAGTATAGGCTAAGGCTCCCGCCCCCTATTCCCACCCCGGAGAGCATTTCACGCAGGTGTAGGGCACTAAAGTTATCAAGGCTTTAACACTACCACAATCACCGCGATTTTTTTATACATACATATATATATATATATATATGTATATATATATATATATAAAACGATTTTTTTACTATAAATGATTATATATATACATAATTTATAGCAATATATTTTAATTAAAAATTAATTTAGTTATTAAAATATATATATATATATATTTTATTAATTCAATTAGTTCAGATTGCTTAATACTATTGTTTGGTCGTTTAAATGAAAATACTATTTCAAAATTTTCTTAAACATCAAAAGATTTTTTACTATCATTCATCATAGAAATAAGAAGCTAATTAAAATTATTTAATTTAAAAGACCTAAGTGAAAAACTAATTTAATTATTAAAAATATACATTTCAATTAAAAAAAAAAAAAAAAAAAAAAAAAAAAAAAGAGATTGCTTGAATAATAAAGTTTCAGATTGTAATTATGAATCTTATTGTAAAATATTTTTAATAAAAAAGATTTAAAAGAAAAAAGAATGCTTATATATATTTCTTTCTTTCTTTTTTTTTTCTTTTTTTCTTTTTCTTTTTAAGGTTAAAGTTCATTTAATAAAATATTTTAATTGATAATACGTAATTTAATTATTAAAAATAATTTTTTTTAATTATTGAATTATTTAAGATAATTCAATATTATATTATATATAATATTACTGTTTGGATTTAATAGAAAAAAAAATTAAAAAAAAAAAAAAAATCATATAAAAATGTTTCCTACTAATAATTATCGAAAAAGAAACTAATTAAAATAATTTTTATATTCTATGCGAGGCACATATTTAAAGCACAATTTGGCACCTTTATACTAAATACGATGTAACAAAATTAATATACATATATTTGATGTATACAAAATAATTTTTCCTTTAAAATAAGGGCCCGCTAGCACTCGAGAGGTTTTGTCCTGTAAACTGGTAGACGGAAGATTACGAGTTCGATCACAGGTCGCTCTCGTCGACCGAGCCGTTCGGTGTTTTCCGTGGTTTTCACCAAAACTTGTGTAAATGCGTGCTAGGACCCCTTAGAAAGACCCCACGGAAGGCACTCCCCTTAAGGTCTAAGACCTTAGCGCAATCTTTCGCCTTTACTCCCAATACCAATATCTGTGAAATAAGATATGATTAGCGTAATTGATTGACTAACAGGGTGTCAGACAGTATTTCTGATTCACTGTGAAGAATATAAATGGGAAAACTACTTAATATTAATTTTCAGTGTTGTACGAATTTTTTTTTAGTACATCATA
>CAWVNO010001752.1:0-39609 GCA_963930645.1 Salticus scenicus | reverse complement strand
AATGATATTCCAACATTTAAATTTATTTCGGAGCACTGTTAGCACCTGTCATTTTTTCACAGCACTTTATTAGCAGTGAAATTTCCTCCAACGCGCGATTATAATTAAATAAAGAGAAAAAATACCCTTTAAGATAAGCTGCTGCTAACAGTGATCCAGAATAAATTAAAATTTAATCATTTCTACTTATATGTGAAAAAATGCAAAATTAAACGGAATCCCAATATCATTAAATTATTTTTTTCAGTTTCAATTAGGCTTCTATTAGCAGACAAAGTATAAATAACGTGGCTTTTATTTATCGTGGCCATTTATCGTTTCCATTAACATTTTCGTGACCGTTGGGGTAGATTAACGTCATTTGTAACTACGCCAGAGGGCATTTCGTTTGTAATTTATATGTTACTATATTTCTTAAAAATATTCTTAATATACATATTTGTACAATCAAAATACTACGGATATAATTACTTTAATTAGAAAGAGTAAAATTATAATACATATTTTTGGTAACGTTAATATGAATACACAAAAACTTGTTCTGAAATAATGTAGCTCAAAAGAATAACGCCCACAGACGGAATTTACAATCAGAAAGACAAAAACATGCGGTCATGAAATTGTTAATATTACGAAATTTACTACAGATAGTCTAATCGTTTTGTAATGACATTGTTTACTCAAAATAGCGTCTGAATTGTAAATTTAAGAAGCCAATTTGATAAATATTGTAAAAAGTAAAAAAAAAAAAAAAAAAAAAAAAAAAATAGAGACTTAAATATTTTCTTTGCATCATATAAATTTAAATGGAAAATGTGTATATATTTTTGTAATAGTTTTCACTTATTACATAAAATAAAAAATTATATTAAAATTTCCCGGTTTCCAAAAATGGCGAAATTCAGCAATTATGAAAGTTGTATTTCTGCACTGTTGAGGTATTTTTTAAAGTTTGCTAATATATTTATTATTATGTTTTTTTATTGCTATTATTATTATTATTATTATTATTATTATTATTACTTAATAACTTATAATAGGTTAGAACGGTGAATTGGTTAGCTGTCATAAATTAAGTTATCCCATACTACAAAGAGATTTCACTGCTCTGCCAAAAAGAAAAAAAAAAAAATCAATATGTGATACCATTCTTGCAGATTCTTATGTGAAATGACCTCCTGAATCTGAATATGATCACCATTTTCCCCAATCACCCACCGTTTTCTAGATACACCCCTCCCTCATTTTTATCATTGTTTGGTAATTTTACACACATCAGTTTGATTTCGAGAGGGACGATGGTTATTTTAACCGTTGAATGTCTTCTGACCTGAGAAGTTACTGAGGTAGAAAGTTCTAAAACACGAACATTTGTTGTAAGGAGGGAATTTGAGGGAATTTGTGCCCAGAAAACAAAAAAATAAAAAATAAAAACAATCAGTTTTTGTTTCTTTTTTCGCAATATTTCTCTTATTTTTTACATATTCCAGCTTCCAGTTTGCCGTTTTCGTACCAAAAAACCCCAAATAAAAGAAATTACACAATGAAATTTTTTTTAAAATGTTTGGTGAGCGGAGAGAAAGTCTCAAAGCACTCACAAGAAAGTTTGACTGATTCACTGTACGACGTTTGCTTTCAATAACTCCCATGTTAAATGTTTTGGACAGTAAAACATGAACAGTAAAATATCCTCCTTTGACATGTGTTAAAGATCACCACACAAGATCACCACCGTCGAGAATACCATAAAGTTCACTCTCTTATCGCAAAACGTGTAGTAAAAGTAGATAACGACTGACGACTACAATGATAAGAGCAATGACCTTTAACACGTGTCAAAGCAGGAGATTTTACTGTACATGTTTCACTGCCCAAAACATTGCGATGGCTTTGAGACTTTACTCCACTCACCAACATTTTGAAGAAATTTTCACTGCATAATTTTTAATATTGGCGGTATTTTGGTAAGAAAATGGCAAATTGGAAGCTGGAATATGTAAAAAAATAAGAGAAATATTGCGAAAGAAAAGAAGAAGAAGAAGAAGAAACAGAAACTGATTGTTTTTATTAATTTTCTTTTGTTTTGTGTGCACAAATCCTCTTAAATTTCCCCCTTACTACAAATGTTCGTGTTTTATAAACATAATTCTTATGACGCGCTTTACAGTGTAAGCACAATCGATGCTCCAAAAAAATGGTTAATGAGAGATTCTGTACACCTGCTTTATTTTCGCTAGTTAGCGGGGAAAAAAAATATTTCGTAAATTTTGATAACGGTACGTTAATTTTTACTTTAAAGAAATGTTTATAGATATTTATTTAGTCTGTGCGTTGAGTTAAAAAATGCATGCTTAATATTTTGTATAAATCGTTATATTTTTCATAAATTAAAAAAAAAAAAAAAAAAAGTCCAAAATCATACAATAGGGCAAGTTGTAACATGTTAGAGGAGCGGCTTGGGGGAGATGCCTACAGTCAGAGCTCGAAGTCTCCGCCCATTTTTAGGAAACTTTCAGAAATGAAAACGTTTTGGCTTCTTTGCCATTACTATATTTATGCAGAAATATTTTCTGTGTTCTTATATTATAGTACCATGATTATTTAATCACGAATTAGAATCACGAATTAGAGAATGTTGCAGAAAAATAGTGGTAGAAAAAAAAAGCAAAAATTTCTCATCAATGACAGTGTTCTGAGAAAAGGGCGGAGAATTCGAGCTTTGTTGAACCCTCTATGTAGCAGAAGAATGGGTATAATGCTTAATTTGCAAAATGTGAGCACACCCTAAATGCATGTGAGGAACAAAATATCATTTGCCTGAATTAATTTCAACTCTCATTAAGATAGACTTCTATGTTAATTTCATCTTTAATTTTATCTTTATTTTACTAAAAACCATTTAATATAATTCATTTTTACTCTACCAAGAAGGTTATAATTTAATATTAATTATTAATTGCCTTTTTTATTTAATCAATAAATGATTCATAAAAAAAAAATAAAAAATGTCGTTTTTATTGTTAGGGTTCCTTTTGTATCTGTTACAATTTGCCCCACGTGTGTTACAACTAGCCTTAAATCCGAGGCAAATATTAAAAAAAAATATTTTTTGTGCTAAATCTAGAAACATTTAACGAAAGTTTTTTTTTTTTTTTTTATATGAATATGATAAATGATTATGTATGCTGTTGAAAACAGCAATTATAAACAGGAAAATGTAACATTTCACAATATGTTTAATTTTCTAAAAACTGTTACAACTTGTCCGACACTCCCCTAAATAAAATAAAATAAATTATTATTATTATTATTATTATTAGTTTATTGGACTAAATTTGGATAAATTGGTCTGATAATGTACATTCCACATAACACGATTTTTTTACTGCGCAGAGCGGATCTCCCACGTGATACAGGAGTCTACTGTATCTGAATTCTTAATTATGAAAAGTGTAAGATCAATATCTATAGCTTTAAAAGTTATAAGACATATTACTATTACTTTGTTTTTCCATAATACATATTAATTTCACGCAGCGATTTGAATTAATCAAAATAAATAACATTGCCCTTTGCTTCAATAAGAGATTTTATAAGTTGAAAAAAGAAAAAAAATTCAACATTTCATTCTGCATTAAACATGTAATAAAAATTAAATATTTTATTATGTTACATCATGCGATAAAGTTTAAATAACATGATGTACACAAACCACACGGTAAACAAATGCAAACATGTGACAACAAGATTAAAGCAGAAAATTCGCGGTAAAAAATCTTATAAAAATTATTTAATAATAATAATAATAATAATAAAACAGTTATCGAATGTATTTTGCTATTTCAAATAATAATTCACATTTCTAAAACATCACATTTAACTTTAGATGTACGAACCCTACAATATTGAGCAGGGTTAAAACAAAAATTTAGCGTCGAATAACTAGGAAAAGTTATTTAATATTTAAGAAGAATGACTCAGTGTATCAAGATAAAAAATATAAAGTATGTAAAGTATGTAAATCTTGTAAAGAATGCCACGCCTTTACACATTTTTCTAAAACTTTACTTTAAAAAACAAAAAGATTTCACTTATTCACGATTAAATATCATTTAAATTTTGTCTTCAGTAATTTATGCAGTAAATTCCATTGAAGTTTATGCATACCAGTATTACATATAGAGTCAAATACCAATAAGCAAAATAGTTTTATTTTAATATTGTTTCAGCAATGCAGAAGGCGGGGCCTTGTTTTCTTTTACAATCTCTTGTCTGCATTACAGTAATTTTACAGAAATAAGTCAATATGTATAATAAACATCGAAATGCTGCTTATAAAACTACAAGATTAACATAAAAGTAAATTACAATAGTTTTCCGTCAGATTATATGCAGATATTTTCTTTAGACAATACAAATGTTAATATGTGACGGCCCCCTAACATCAATAAAAAATGAAATATCACTGTAACTCGAAAAATAATGTTTGGAATGAGCTGTAAATTTGTAAATTCATGTTTTTAATGTTGCCTGCTATATCAGGGATGGAACACGGGCGCAGAATTCATACCGGAATCCGTTTAAGAAATTTCTCTACTTATAATATTGTTGATTTAAGAAGTAGAAAATTTTCTTACATCGATAGTGGTATGAATTCTGCGCCCGTGTTCCATCCCTGCTATATTCGTGTAAAAATTAGTATAGGTCATAATTCATATTTTTTTTCGAATATGAATTTATTAAAAATTTTCATGATTCAAAAAATGTTTTTTAATCATAAATATGCATGAAATATGTTTAGGTCACTTCATTTAAAGGCATAAAAAAGAGCCGAACTTGAATATATATATATAATTTTTTCAGGTAGATATGAGTTAATGTTTGTGACATTCATTTAACATTAGCATCCCCATACTTTGACAGCTTATAACTCTATGAAAATTTGAGCATAACATATAAACTATACCATTTTTCGCGATGATTTGATCCAAATATATATATTTTTTTTAATATCAAAAATGGGGGTTACTATTGAAAAAATGTAGTTGATGCATTTTTTAATATGTACACGACACCCTAAGGGGGCGTCCATTAATTACGGAAGGCGGTTTTTACACCCCTCCCCCTGGTGAGATTTGGCTCGACCCCCTCCCCATTCTCAAATCTCATGTAAGATTTTTCAAAGCTCGTACTTTTGCTGTAAATGCGTTGGATTTATTTCAAAAAACACAATTTGCTTTATTATTTTATTGGAAACTAGTAGAGAGAAGTTTCAAATTGTATAGATCGCAGACTAGAATCGGATAGCCAAGATGAATATTATCGTGTCAGATTTTGCCATCATTTGTCAAGAAACATGTTTTACTTGAATTCAACTTAGTTTTCTCGCAATTTTACAGTTTTTTGGAAAACAAAAAAAAAAAAAATGTGAGATTCACCTCAACCCCTTCAAGTAATAAACGTATACCCTTACATGCTGCAAACTGTTACAAATCGCTTGCTGCCCGCAAGACGCAAACGATACAACAGGACTGTCTGCCTAAATTTTTAAGCGCAGGAAGCTGTCGTAGTTAAAATCTATAAATAAAAATCGTATAAAACGAAACGGTGTGAGTAAATTATTTATTTCTTAATATTTCTTTATAAATTTATTTTTTGTTTTTGACATACTGCTGCAATTTGTTAAAACTTTAAAAGTTATAATATTAATATATGTCTTTCACATGGAATTCATGATATGAATTCCATAGCTGCAAACATTTTAATTTATTCCGGAGCATTTTTAGCCCCGCCTTTATTTCGATCCACTTAATTTTTAGGTCATGACCTTGAGGTCATAAACTTGACCAATATATAACCACTCTGAAATAAGAAAAATTTACTCTTTAAAAAATAGTGGCCAGTCTCAAAAAGATCCGGAATAAATTAAAATGTTGACAACTCTAGAATTCCTTTTCAAGAACTCGAAATCCTCTATTATGTATACATATATATATGTATTTAAAAAAAAAAAAAAAAAAAAAAAAGATGCAGTAGAATCTCGTCTATCCGTGGACCGAGGGTAACTCGGATAATCTAAACCTCAGAATGCTTTGTCGTAAGTCGAGGGGGAAACATACGGCAAAGTTTAAAATAGATGAAAACGTAGTCAATGAAGTAAATTAATACATGTATTAAATATTTCAATGTTGTCAGTTAAAAATGCAAGACAAGAAATACTAGTATAAAGCACAAAATGCAGTACTGTAAAGCAAAATTTGTCAAAGTTATCTGCGCCAGTTTTTAAAAGCCACGCCTCCTTTGGGGCATGATCTCTTAGGGACTACCACGGTTTACCTGGAACTCGGTTAATTGGGACTGGTATAGTTGCGGCTCTACTGTACTAAAAGAAGTATATATATATATATATATATATATAAATACACATGAAAGTAAATTAAAATGTTGGCAACTCTAGAATTTTTTTGAAAGACTGCCAATCATCTATTAAAAATATACAGGGGGGCGTGGGGTGGGTTGTAACAGTTTTTAGAAAATTAAATATATTGTGAAATGTATTTACGTTTTCCTGTTTATAATTTCTGTTTTCAACAGCATACATAATCACCTAAGATATTTATAAAGAAAAAAACATTTGTAAATGTTGCTAGTTTTAGTAAAAAAATATTTTTTTAATTTATTTGCCTGTTACAATTTGCTCCGGATTTGGGGCGAGTTGTAACACACGTGGGGCAAATTGTAAAGGATACAAAGGCAACCCTAACAATAAAAACGACTATATTTCAATTTTTTTTTTTTTTTTTTTTTTTAATCAATCATTTATCTATGTTTGCGCGTTGGTGCTCACACTACGGATCGCAGAGCTTCCAAATTTGGCATATAGGTACCTGGGAGCCTGCAGGTGTGCACCTCATCGAGATTTTTTAGAATATCGTATTTGAATTTTTTTAATTAATGTTTTTTCGATTTTAAACATTGGCTTTTATGTTTTGATTTTTCATGAATTTATACTTCGATTGTAATCGTCTGCGTATCTTAGCAACGGCTATATTGTGCAATTTATTTTTTATTTAATACATTCATTTGAAGGCGAATCTTTTTTCTCTTTTTAATTTATTATATTTATTAGAAGCAAAATGGTAATCCAGCAAAAAAAAAATAAGTGTATTAAATTTAAAATTTAAATACGTATTTATAACAGATATGTTTATGAATAATTTTTGTAGTATAACATCAATAATTTTTCATTTGTTAAGTTAATTTATTTTAAAGTTTTTTTTTCTTTTTTTTTTTCTAATTTATAGTATTTGTTAGGGAATAATGTTAGTATATAACAGAAAGGATTAAACTGATTGAAAATCATTTGTTTTTTATGTATTTAATTCCTTTTAAAAGAAAATCTACTTTTTATTTTATTTCATTATATTAGTCGGAATCAAATCGTAATAAAGTGTAAATAGCGTGAGCTATAAAATACATGGTTCAAAAACTGAAATATTTAATAGACGCTAAGATACAGTTATCTTTAAAATCGTAGCTCTTAACTAATAGCAGATCCGCCTGTTGTCAATAAATACCCATATTGAGATGTACAGGAAATAGATTCCTGCACGCAGTGGGAACCTGCTCCCCATACAGTGCGGGCAGAGAAAGAGCTGCCGTAGGCAGCGGGTACACGAAGCGAGGTCATGAGCGATTTGAATGTAATTATTTTAGTTTTTATTTATAATTTGATGTGAAAAATAAATAATTATCCAATTCTTTGGAAGATTCGTTTAAATATAGTGACTAGCAAAGCGGGCGTAGCCTGCTAGTTTATTTTTTAAAAAAGGCAATTAATAACCAATATTGAATTATAATCTTCTTGGTATAGTAAAAATGAATTATATCAAATGGATTTTAGTAAAATGAAGAGAAAATTAAAGATAAAATCAACATTGAAGTCAATCTTAATCAGAGTTGAAATTAATTCAAGCAAATGATATTTTGTTCCTCTCATGTACTTAAAGTGTGCTCACATTTTGCAAATTAAGCATTATACCAATTCTTCTGATACAGAGAGGGTTTAACAGAGCTCGACTTCTCCGCCCTTTTTTCAGGACACTCTCATTGATGAGAAATTTCTGCTTTTTCTTCTACCAATATTTTTATGCAATATTTTCTAATTCGTGATTAATTCGTGATTATAATTTGTGATTAAATTTTATTACAACCCACAAGGCAGACGAGACCGATGTAGGCTAGAAAGCGGTGGTTTGACCATGAAGCCGGAACAGGCCTTCGGCCTAATCCTTGAGGAGCAGGAAAAAGAAGAAGAAGACTTTCTTTTATATTCAATACAAGAAGGTATTGGATTCGTAAAAATCTTAGACTTCAGGTTTTCAATGGTTTTACATGTTTTGAAATGTCTAGAACATGATTTGACTATTTTTAAAAAATATCTGTTTGTGACAAAATTTTGTAACAACTGTATCTCTGGAACTATACTACTCAGAATTTCATAAAATTTGATAGGTAGTTGCAACTTGATATACCTAAATTAATGCCTAGAAACTTTTGGTAAAAATCATCCAACAAATGGGGTTGTCATTTTGCTTTTTTTTTTTCTTTAATTTTTTACATTGCAGAAAAAAACATTTCATGTAAATGCACGTAAAGTGAATTGTTTTTTAATAATCATTATGAAATTAAAAAGAAGTATCTATATTAGTGATAGTCAACTGGGAATTTTTTTTTGTAAATTTGCAAGCATCCCCCCCCCCCCCTCAAAAGGAAAGTCCCTCCCAAGAGGGGCAAATATTCCTTAATAGTATCTTCCAAATGAACTCATCAACACCTTTTAAAATAAATGGTTGAACCATCAATGTGTGGTAATTTAAAGGAAACATGCTTTTTATTTTGTGGTTAAAATTAAGAAGAAAAAAAATTCATATCTAAAAAATTGTTTTTTCTTTGCATATTTAGCGCTATTATATTAGCAGTCAATAAATAACGAGTCAGTGAATATTTCACAAAAAGTATAGTATGTAGAAAAGTGCAGCGAAACAATTCATACGCATTTCTCTTGCCAGATGCCATTACTTGTCTGGCAAGAAGTGAGAAAAGGATAACCCAGCATCAGCCACATCCAGTCATTTCATTTTTGAAAGCAACGTGGAATGGAGACATCCAAAGCTGAGCCGTGTGGTGTTGAGCATTTTTTGGCTGCGGAAAGTACAGTAGGACGTGCAATTCATAGATGAATAGAAAGGATCTATGGGGAGTACTGTATGTCACGGTCAAGAGTTCAGGAGTGGAATAAGCGCTTTCGCAAAGGATGCAGATCGATCGGTGATGATCCCTGGACTGGAGCACCGAAGTGTGTTACAGAAGTACATGTTGCAAAAGTGGATGAGCTCATAAAGAAAGACCGTCGTCTAACAGTAGACGAGATTTCGGTATCAGTGGGGCTCAGCCATGGTACGGTTCACAAAATCATCAAGGACAGGTTCAAGTTCCGTAAAGTATGCACGCAATGGGTCCCGCATCGCTTGACACCAGCACAAGAGGGCTGCCACATGGCCATGTCTCTGCAAGTATTGCAGCGTTACAACAACGATGGGGACGAATTTCTTTCAGCAATTGTTACTGGTGACGAAACTTGGTGCCACAACTTTTAGCCCGAGTCAAAACGGCTAAGTCTTTAGTGGAAGCACACAGATTCCCCTCCACACTAGTGCCAGCAAGGTACTGCTTTAATTCTTCTTCAATCATAATGAACCACTCCTCATCGATTTCCTGGAGCATGGAGCTACGGTCAATGCTCAGCGGTATTGTAAAACCTTATTGAAGCTCAGGAATGCAATCAAATCAAAACCTCCCAGTTAACTTTCTCGAGGTGTCATCCTGTTGCACGACAACGCTAGACCATCACACTTAGCCAGCGCAACACAGGAATGTCTGCAGAAGTTCAAGTGGGAAGTCCTGAGCCACCCCTCCTATAGTCCAGATCTGTCCGCATATGACTTCCACATCTTGAACTTAAAAAAGCACTGCGGAGACACCAATTTCAAATAGACGATGAAGTCAATGAGTGTGTGCGCAATTGCTTTAAACAGCAACCACAGGATTTCTACGAGCATGGCATTATGCGACTGTTGTCACAATGGAATAAATGCCCAAATACCTACGGACAATACTTTTGAGTTTTATTAAATAATTACTGTGAATTTGCCTCTGACTCGTTATTTATTGACTGCTCCTAATATTATTTCTCTAGAATTAAAACTGCATTCATCATATGGAAGATAAATTTTAATAAATTATTTTTTACTGAGGGAATTTGTATAGAAACACAGAAGAGAGTCATGTGTTGGCCACAACAAACCAGTTTTAAAAAATGGCTCTTATGTGTGGCAGGGGAACAGTAATATTTTTTAAGGTTTTCACAGAAATTGTGTAGAATTTTAAAAACTGCAGAGAAACTGAAAATAACAGGAATAAGTATTTTCAGTTTTTCACAGAAGCATAAAAACCGAAGGCATGTGGCACAAGTTTTTTCATGGAAAATTTTGCAGCATTTTAAAAACTACTGAAAAACTGAAGGTAAATGGAACAAGTTTTTTAAAAGTTTTTTCGCTGAAATTTTGCAGAATTTCAAAAACTACAGAAAAACTGAAGGTAAATGGAACAAGTTTTTTAAAA
This sequence comes from Salticus scenicus, assembly GCA_963930645.1. Lineage (NCBI taxonomy): Eukaryota > Metazoa > Arthropoda > Arachnida > Araneae > Salticidae > Salticus > Salticus scenicus. The sequence goes on along the minus strand of CAWVNO010001752.1, from coordinate 28,926 downwards.
GTTTTTTCGCTGAAATTTTGCAGAATTTCAAAAACTACAGGAAAACTGAAGGTAAATGGAACAAGATTTTTAAAGTTTTTTCGCTGAAATTTTGCAGAATTTCAAAAACTTCAGAAAAACTTAAGGTAAATGGCACAAGTTTTTTTTAAGTTTTTCCATGGAAATTTTGCAGATCTTCAAAAACTGCAGAAAAACTGAAGGTAAATGGAACAAGTTTTTTTGAAGTTTTTTCGCTGAAATTTTGAAGTCTGTTCAGTGAAACTTTGACTTTAAAATATCTTTAAAAAAACTTTAAAAAAACTTGTGCCAATTGCCTTCAGTTTTTCTGCAGTTTTTTTTTAAAGTTTTTTTGCAGATTTCTTTAGCTGGGATATTATGCAATGAAAGAAATTAGAACACTTATTATTGTTGTCCCTGGTAATAGATATCATTCCCTCATCAAAACTGTAATTATACCTCTACTTACTCCATTAATGGCAGCACGTACTTTATATAAGTCAAACTTAATTTATATAGAAGCAAAGTAAAGAAAATATTTTGTGATCTGTTGGAAACATTTTACAATGAACAGCATATGGCTCTCAAATGTTAGATTGAAATACAGTATTTTTATTATATGTCATTCCCTCACTCATTATAAAGTTAACTAAAAGAAATCAAATTTGCTTTTTTATGCTATTATATTAATAAAAATATGTTTTAATAAATATTTAGTGTGTGAAAATATAGCTAAACTTAATAATATTTTTATAAAGTAGTTTCTAGAAGAAATTTGTCATTCCCTCACAATCATTCCCTCATTTTTCTAATTAATAAAAATAAATACTATTTTAAAAATTATCAGATACAGCTTGGTTAATATTATTTTTAATTAACTGTGTATGTATTTTTATTATTTTTATTAATGTGTATATGAAAAAAAAAAAAAAAAAAAAAAAAAAATGGAGCAATTTTATATGAGCTAACTTTTTTTTTAAAGAAAAGCCCACTTTTCAGAGAATGACAAATATACAGTAGAACTTGGATAATTCGAAGTTGAAGGGAGCAGAAAAAAATTTAAAATATCCAAAAATTCGAATTACACATACTATGTTGTAAAAAAACTGATAAATTAAAAAATTAAAACTCTACGATCAGAGATTTAACACATGATTTTTATATCTAAGAATACCGCCACATTACCCGTCTCCCCCCCCCCCCCCCCCCATTAAATCAATATTTTCTACGAGCTTAATTATTCAACACTTTTTAAAAAATAGTCAAATATTTTTTATTTCTTTTTTAAGTAGAATTTTTGTGTCATAGCATATGACCTGATACAAAAATAGAATATTCTACATTACACATGACTTTCAATTCACAAAAACCTCGGAGTTCATACATATGCACCATATCTTCTGGTGCACTAGCTAGGGGCTTCTATTGTATTTCCTTATCCTTCTTTTGAAAGACTATGAAAACAGATAATGCACTTCAGATGAGAAAAATCTCGGGAACAAATTTTACTGTAATATTTTAAAGGTAATCGTATGAAAAATTCGAATTATCCAAAATAGAATTCGAATTATTCACGATTTTTTAACATTATTTTAATACAAAATTCAAGAGACCGTGTAAAATATTCGAATTATCCAAAATTTCGAATTAAACAAGTTCGAATTATTCAAGTTTCACTGTATATACTTTATTTGTGTTTAATAACTACATATGATGAATCCTAATTATTTTTTCCCTTACTTTAATTTAAAACCACGAAAGGACAATTTCTTTCATACAGTAAAAAGGCTTTCTCACCATTTTACTGTACACCGTCACAAAAAAAAAAAAAAAAAAAAAAAAAAATCTGGTATGAAACAACCACATGACTTCCATTACTCACTATTACACACGTATTATATGCATTTTTGGAATTTTCCAGTAAAAGAAACTTGATACATATGTAAAGACATATATATCAGAGTTTACACAGCGAGTTAAAAGAAAAAAAAAATAATAATAATAGTTATTTTTTGAAACACTAGTTTATGAGATCTAAAACTGAACTATCTAATCAGAATGACCGTTAATTTTCCTGTAATAACCACATAAGATATGAGAAGGGGTATTTAAATGGATTTATGTTACAATTTTCAAGGAAATCATTAGAGCCGTTTTTGAGATACCAACTTTTACCAAAACTTGACATACTCAATTACTGACCGGAAAACAATAACTACATACAAAAGGTTATTTAAAAGGAGTTATATGGCGAGTTAAAAAAAAAAAAAACCGTACAGCCGTTTTTAAAGGAACGCACTTGCGAGACATGAAATTGAGCTATTTATACAAGACGCCTATCAATTTTCCTGAACTGACCAACTGTATCATTCGAAAAGACATCTAATAGAGTATTTATATAGCAAATTTGAAGAAAATCGTTAGGGTTGTTTTTGAGATACGGACTTACGGTCATACTTTCTGTTTCGATGACCCACTTCCGGTTTTCCAATTTTCACCAAAATTTGGAAACTTCATCTGTACACCAGACTTGTATCAATTCTGAAGTTCCGTAATTCAATCTCTGTTAGTTTCGGAGATATGATAGCCAGAAGATTCTACACATGCACACATACAGACACACCCACTGACCTATTGTCAAAAACTACTTTTTTGGACTGAGGAGGCCCTAAAACTTGTAAATCAGGTGAAAACTCGATATCGAATTTTTGGACCGAATACAATACTTCCATTACATACGGTAGTAAGGTAATGGAAGTAATAATAATAATTATTATTATTATCATTATAATAATAAAAGAAATATTTTGCAATTAAATACATTTTAAGAGAAAATAATAAAAAATGAATAAATAATAACTTGGACAATGCACATTTTTAAATAACCTTTTTGTGCTGACTTAAGTGTTATTACGATAAAAAATAAATAATAATAAAAAAACATTTTTATTCTACTGTCACTTGTAATAATTTTTAAAAGTTAAACTTGTAAATTACTCTCATTTAAAAATTAAAAAATCATACACAAAGTTACGCCTAATTACGTTAACCAGAAAAAGACATGAAATTCATTTACAAATAATATGAAATAGATGGATATATAATAGATATCCTGTAGGACAACAGATGGCAGCACTGCACATTTTTAAACACTTTTAAATAATTAAATTATGTCTAGTACAAAATTGCTCATGATTAACAAAAAAATTAAAAATAAAAATTTGGTTATTTAAAATTGATTAATATGGTTTACGTATATATTTATTTAAAAAAAGGAAAAAAAATAAACTGATAGAAAAACATCATAAGCATAGAATCATTTTACTAGTGTTTAATTTATCTGTAACTATCTTCTAAATTTTTAATTGCTACTTATAATAATAGTATTCACCGAAGTGAATTTAACTTTATTAGAAAATGAAGATGGCACACATATTTTTTGGGAAGATGGATATTTTGAAAAAGACATTAAAATAAATAAATAAATAAACAAAAAACTCTACGATAAAATGTTTCTCTGCAACCTAACATGACGTCAGAATGGAAGTAGCCAATCAGGAGTGCCGATACATTTCCGTGATCAAAATCATGTAAAGATTGTATATATGCTTCCGGGATTGAGCAGGTCCCAACTTTGCCTTTTGGAGGCCCTAAGCACAACTCTTATGTGGTTCCCCCCCCCCCCCTTCCATGCATACACAGTTAAATAATGTTTTAAATGTATTACACCTTATATGCAGTGTTGCGAGATCTGGAGGATGTTTTATTAAATAATCACCAATAACATTGATAATTGATATTTGATATACGTAATAGACTATCAATCTTCGAAGCAATTAGCGAATCGTTACAATTAAAATTTATTGGTAATTATTGAATAAAAAATCCTCCAGGTCTGTCAACATTGTTTGTTCGACTTAAAGAAGAACTTTTTGTGATGCCACATCATTTTAGTTTTTGTAATTTACAAACATCACATTAAATAATTTTGTAAATTTAATAAGCACGGTGACAATTAAAAACGTGGTGTAAATCAAAAGTTTGCAGTTCACTGTCCATTAAAAATTTGTATGACACTCACGAAATTATTTATTTATTGTCTGTTTGATGGAAAAGTGGAATCTGAATGTTTGACGTGACAAAAAGGCCTAATACACGTGATCTTCAAATGACAATCTGATACTTGATCTTAATTTGTGATGTTCATAACTAGAATGTTATTTGACTTTCCTCTGCTTCTTAACCCTTTAAGGGGACTTGCCACTTTAATTGGCACCACTCAAGGTTTCATTCAACATATTTTCTCGGGACACAAAGAAAAATTCTTCATCATTATGAACTACCGGCTTAATTTAGTTAAAATGTAATAGTGTTAAATTAAACAGCATACTCTATGGAAGAAAATATTGAAATAACTTACACAGGTGGGTCCCTAACTGTTCAAAAGGTATTTGTACATGTTATGTATGATCTTAACCCTTTGAGACGCGTTGTCTTCGCTGCGAGGACGCAATTATTAAGCTCCAACTGCAAAAACTCATCCCGGGAATTTTTTAGCAAAATTTATTTGGAAATTTTTTAGCGAATATTTACGTTTATAACGTAGAAAAAAAGGCTTTTTTTTTAACTTAAAATTTAAAATTTTTGCTATTTTAATTTTGTTTGTGAATTTCTGTGGCAGTATAATTTAAATGATCCGAATTACCTTGCACCACAAAGGGTTAAAGGTCTAAATGAACTGACAACGGAAATATCCATCTTATTGGCAAATGCGCACCTAGCACGTGTTGTTCTCAATTAATTTTTTAAATGACAGTATCTTTAGTAATGTACCGTATTTTCCGGCGTATAATGCGCAGGTTATATAAAAGAGTTACACACCAGAATGTTTAATTAACAAATAAATCTATATTTGTAAGAAACAACAGCTTGTTCTGCGCGTTATACACTGGAAAATACTTTACTCTGCAGAGTTTCTATCATTATAATCAGTTTTGTAAAAGATTCTCATTCTAAATACCACTATAAAATGTGCACATTATATGTAAATGCGTTGTGGTGGTTAACATATCTGACTGCCACACGGTAGCGCACGGGTTCGAATCTCGGAATAGGCATGGAAGTGTTGTCCCTGTTAGGGGTAGCGATGACCGCCGAATGGGTGCTGCTTAACAAATGATTATCAATTCACTGACCCCCTTCCCCCGATCTATGCTCAATCGCAAGTACTACGACATTGAATATATATTATTGCTAAAGTAATTTACTGTTTAATAATTATTTTGTAGCATTAAATTAAAAAATACTAAATTATTTGAAAAATATTAAAAAGAAAAAATGCAATAAAATAAAAAGAAGCACTTATAAATTTGATAAGTAACGAATAAAACTTTTACTTACATTTATTTCATTATAAATATTATATTGCAGGTAATAATATAATTATTAACCCTTATCGCTCGTATGTCCCTTCTGAGGGGACATTAAGAAATCGAGACACGCCTTAAGGTGTTCCTCTGCAAATGAAATGTTATTTTTCTAAACCGTGTAACTATAGGCTACCTTTCGGCTACCGGAAAATTTTAACAGAAAAATTTATTTTATTTAATGATGAAGTAAAATAAAACAAATTATTACAATTTTTCGGTAGCCGAAAGGTAGTAAGTTGGAAACTATACGTGTGACGTTTTAAAGGAACGCCAAAAGGCGTGTCTTACAGAAAATATGCCAAGCGCAAAGGTTAATTTTTAAAAAGGAGAAATTTGTTTTCTCGTTCATTTATTTACTTTTTCCTGTTGCTATGTCAGTAAATTTTTTTTTATTGTTCCTCGAATCAATGTCTAAAGCCAAAATACCGTCGATGTACAAGATAATCTTTCTTAAATCGATGTACAAGATAACCTTTCTGATTGTAATTATTTTACATATGACTACATATGTAAAGTATTGGATTTATAAAGTTAATGTTGCCACAAAATTATTATTAAACATTAAAATACTCTAATTGTAATATAGTCATATTTAGTAAGAGAATCCGTTAAAAAAAAATATTCCAATGGTAAAATTTCTTCAAAGTACATTACTACAGTGTCTGTAATTTAGAAACTTTAATTGAGAAAAAATGAAGCTAGACGGCACATTTGCTGATAAAATAGGTATTTCTATTATCAGCTCAGTTAGATCTTTAAGATGACATATAACCTGTACAAATACCTTTTGAACAGTTGGTGACCCTCACTTGTTAGTATAACTTCCTCTTTGCGTCTTTAAAAAACTCTTTTTCTTTGTGTAATTAACGGCTGTTTAAATACATTACTGTTCGAAAAGAAGAATGTAGTCACACCAGATTTTTTTTTTCTTTTTGAGTGTCTATGCGTATGCTCCTCTATGTAAATTAAATAATTTATATGATTAAAAACACTCAAATTAATTATTTTTAAAAAAATACATATTGTAATCGAAATTGCATTTTTACTAGTTTTTTTTATATTATTTTCATTACCTTGGAAAAGTGGCCTGTATTTTTACGTCCTATTTTCATTTGGTAAATATGTTAATGGCAACTTTTAACTTTTATTTGTAAATTTCTTTCAATAGCGATATATTTTAAAATGTATCAAATCCGCTTTTAAAACTTATTGCGGTTAAAGTGTAATGCTTCCGAATTTTTTGTAAGTCCTCCAAATGAATGTTATTTTTAAATTAAACGTTTTCTAGTTTAAAATTTTCATAATGTTTTAAACGTATAACATTATACAAGAAATGGTAACATTGTTGAAATTGAATGCATAAAATGCATTTATTTGTTTAACACAATACACATTTATAATTAACTAGCAGGCTTTGCCCGCTTCGCTGGACATTAAATTTAAATGAGTTGTCATTAATCTTTATTAATAACATAAGTTCTCGCTGTGATTGGTAGAGGTTTTCTCGCTCGCAACGTGAAGAGTCTGGGTCCCCACTGTCTTCGGCACAACTTACCCACTTCTTTCTTCCCCTTCCTCAGAAGGTGAGTTCGAAGTTTTGTAAAATCCCACTAATGTACGTAATGCGTACACTTAATCAATATCCACACACAAAAATTCGCCATTCTAAGATAATTCAAAGCGAATTCAAACGGAAAACGTGTTTTTACACATGCTTATTGCCCTCCGACTCCGAGAAGGTGGTGGTGGTGGAGGGGGGGGGGGGGGGGATTTCGAATTTCGTAAAATCCCGTTACAATAAGTGCCGGTTGCATACAAGCAATTTTTACACAAAATTTCGTGACCACAGAAGTCTTTAATAGAAAATATTATAAAAAAAAAAAAAAAAAAAAAAAGTAAGTAAAGAAAATATATAGACACGACATTATTTCATTATTTAAAACATGAAAATCTGGCATTGACAGATTTTAATTTAGTGCCAGAGGCCTACTGCTAAACTTGTTAATATCGACAAATTCTTCTTTAGTTAATTCGTGACGATCTAAATTCCATGATAAAGTTTTCATTAAATCAAACCAATGTGTTTCAGCTGCAGATACTGTAACAAATAACGTTGGAAGTCCAAACTGTCTTATAGCCGCAAAACAACGTTTTTTCTCTTTTTCCCAATGAGGGGGAGGTGTGCCTTGGGGGGGACTCATGTCAAAGGTGTGCCTTGGGGGGGACTCATGTCAAAGTTGTATCTTGGGGGGGACTCATGTCAAAGTTGGGCCTTGGGGGGACTCATGTCAAAGTTGGGCCTTGGGGGGACTCATGTCAAAGTTGTACCTTGGGGTGGACTCATGTCAAATTTGGGCCTGGGGGGGACTCATGTCAGAGTTGTGCCTTGGGGTACTTCATTCAATAAATCCGCATTCAATAAACCGACTGAAATAGGCCCTTAGCACTATTAAGAGTGACGTATAAAAATTCGACAACGCTGTACCGACTGAAATAGGGGTACCTTGGGGGGGACTCATGTCAAAGTTGGGCCTTGGGGGGACTTCATTCAATAAATCCCCATTCAATAAACCGACTGAAATAGGCCCTTAGCACTAATTAAGAGTGACCTATAAAAATTCGACAACGCTGTACCGACTGAAATAGGGTTACCTTGGGGGGGGACTCATGTCAAAGTTGTGCCTTGGGGGGACTTTATTCAATAAATCCCCATTCAATATACCGACTGAAATAGGTCCTTAGCACTATTAAGAGTGACCTATAAAAATTCGACAACGCTGTACCGACTGAAATAGGGGTACCTTGGGGGGGACTCATGTCAAAGTTGGGCCTGGGGGGGGACTCATATCAAAGTTGGGCCTTGGGGGGACTTCATTCAATAAATCCCCATTCAATAAACCGACTGAAATAGGCCCTTAGCACTAATTAAGAGTGACCTATAAAAATTCGACAACGCTGTACCGACTGAAATAGGGTTACCTTGGGGGGGGACTCATGTCAAAGTTGTGCCTTGGGGGGACTTTATTCAATAAATCCCCATTCAATATACCGACTGAAATAGGTCCTTAGCACTATTAAGAGTGACCTATAAAAATTCGACAACGCTGTACCGACTGAAATAGGGGTACCTTGGGGGGGACTCATATCAAAGTTGGGCCTGGGGGGGGACTCATATCAAAGTTGGGCCTTGGGGGGACTTCATTCAATAAATCCCCATTCAATAAACCGACTGAAATAGGCCCTTAGCACTAATTAAGAGTGACCTATAAAAATTCGACAACGCTGTACCGACTGAAATAGGGATACCTTCGGGGGGACTCATGTCAAAGTTGTGTTTTGGGGGGACTTCATTCAATAAATCACCATTCAATAAACCGACTAAAATAGACCCTTAGCACTAATTAAGAGTGACCTATAAAAATTCGACAACGCTGTACCGACTGAAATAGGGGTACCCTGGGGGGGGGACTCATGTCAAAGTTGGGCCTGGGGGGGACTTCATTCAATAAATCCTTATTTAATAAACCGACTGAAATAGGCCTCTAGCACTAATTAAGAGTGACCTATAAAAATTCGACAACTGTACCGACTGAAATAGGCCTCTAGCACTAATAAATACAAAAAGCACAGCTTTAGTATGGGAACCCTTTGGTGACTTTAAATATTTTAAGCCATTTTTGCGATGAACTGAATTGGCTATCTCAATTGTGCAATTAAAGATCTTGGCGAGAAACGTCAGAACTACTTCGGAGCCAAATTTCAAATTTTGCCAAAGGGATCCAATACTAAAGCTGTTCCATACCGAATCTGGGTTGAAAACGGAAAAAGGGTAAAATAAATTAGAAATATCAGACCTATATATATAAATTTGATACCAAATAAAAGGGGCGATTTTTCTGAATCCAGGGGTGCAAACAGGATTTCGATGCAATAATTAGATTTTTAAAAAATAACTAAAGTATGAAATTTAAGTGGCAACGGAAAAACGGAAAAAGGGGAAAATAAATTAGAAATATCAGACCTATCGTTACAAATTCAGTACCAAATGAAAGGGGTGATTTTTCTGAATCCTGTGGTGTAAACAGTTTTTTGATACGACAATCAGATTTTTTAAAATTAACTAAAGTATGAAACTCAGATGGCAACACATCATGTCAATCTTTTCATAATTTGTAGTGCGAATCACGCAAATAAAAAAGTCTTTAACTTAAAAATTTATTTTTATATTTTATTTTTCCATTCAAAGCGTTTTAGTGAAAAAATATTTATGGCGCATGCGCAGGCGTTTTTTACCCACAATTTTAACACTATTCATAATTTTGAAAATTTCTATAGATATAATTTCAAGTTGGGTGAAGACCTAAGTTTCTGTCAAGCGCCGTTGAATTCCGTCCAGCCGTTCTGGAGTGATGCCCGGACAAACGTGTTTTAGTCTTTTACCCCCTAGGGGGGAACTGGAGGAACTTTCTGAAAAGTTGATAGATATAATTTTAAGTTGGGTGAAGACCTAAATTCCTGCCAAGCGTCGTTGAATTCCGTCCAGCCGTTCCCGACTGATGCCCGGACACACACACACACACACACAGGCAAAATTTTCTGAAGTCATTTTTGGCTTTCATGGGGTGTGAAACGTGAAGATATCGCAAAATTTTTCGATTCCGACAAATTTACAGACAAAACTCTGATTTTATTAATATAGATTACTCTATTTAGGCTAATTATTTAAAAAATGTTAATTTGTTTCGGTAAATCATTTGTTTCCAGTAAAAGTTATTTAAAATAATTAATTTAAAGTTTTATCACCAAGAATTTTTTTAAGAAATTAATTATATTAAATGAGATCAAAACTTGTAACGTCGTCTATTAATTAAATTTTCTGCAATTTGTCTCGTTTATGTAATCGATATAGATAGTGATGATCGATACAGATATCAGTGTCTCAGATGTCTGAGAACACGATAAAATAATTCTGGTCATAAAATTAATCCGGCAGTTTAAGTAGCATTAAGATTTACACAAAAATATTTCATATAAAATACTCCCCGCAAAAGAATTCTCATGCACTAAGGATTATAATAGGGAAATGTTGAATTTTCATTTGCGTTTGTATTAAAAGTTTTAAACATATCCCAGCAATATTTAAAAGTGAGTATGAGTTGAATTTACCTAACTGTCTGCAATTCTGTCTATATGTCCTTCTGTCACAATATAATATACATAAAGGATTTTTTCAAAATCCTATACGTTATTTACGGTCACAGTGGCATGTACCTATTTAAAATGGTATAAATAGCACAAGTGGTTTGTGTACAGGGACACTCATAAGAATGCAACTGCGCTGCATTTAATATGAAGCATTTTTATAAATCGTAATTAAATTACTTTTTACTGCCCTAATCTTGATGAAATTGGCATTTATTTTTCAAATTTGCAAAAAGATATTGTGTAGAATAAAGTGTGATTTACGTGAAGATTTACAGAGCTAAACTAAAACATTTAGACACATAAAGAAGGGGCTGTAATTGAAAATTGCTGGAAATTAATCTCTTTTCTATTAAAGAGTTCCAACTTTCCAACAATATTTAAAGGCGATTATTAATTCAGTTTGTCTACTTGTCTGTCCTTTCTATCATCACATAGGCAAAATATGTTCAAGCCCAGCAAAACCTCAGATGACGGCCAGCATGAGGCCAAGTGCTGGTTGCCAGCAGTAGCTGCAGCTGGCCCGTCGGTGGCAAAAGTTAACGGTGCCGCAGGGAATATGTTACGCCGGCCGTCAGTAGGCCATATTCAATCGATCCACTGTTGGCAGCCTGCAGTAAGTTAAAAATAAGTTAGTGGGCCAGTGAATGGATCGCTGCTGGCAGCTAGCAGTTTGATGAAAATAGGTAATGGGCCACTGTTGATAACCGACATTAGGTTGGAAATTGTTAGTGGGCCAGTGTTGGGCTACCTGGTGGCAAACATAATTTTTCTATGTTATTGCTGGCAGCCTGCAGTGGGCCAGTTGTGGCAAACATAAAAAATTATATTACTGCCGGCAGTCTTCATTGGTCCTTTATATTTTTCCATTAAAGGCCCGCTTCACTCACCGTCGCCGAAAGCCGAAGCCAATGTTATTCTATGGGAAATTTTCTTTACAAATAACTTATTAACTAATACATATTTTTAAATTCTGTTTTCATATTCTGAAAATTCCCAACTGTTAAATTGACGGACCTTTTTTAAAAAAATATATTTTTTTATATTTTATTTTGAAGCTGCAAAATACGAATTTTCAATATGTGAAATTTTTCATTTTGCAAATTCAAAATAAAATATTAAAAATTAAAAAAATACATTTTTAAAAAAATTCCGTCAATTTAACAGTTAGGAATTTTCTGAATGTGAAAGCAGAATTTAAAAATACGTATTAGTTAATAAGTTATTTGTAAAGAAAATTTCCCATAGAATAACATTGCCTCGGACTTCCGGAGACGGTAAGTGAAGAGGGCCGTTAATAGGCCAGCAGTGATTTAGTTATAGCTAATATATTTATTTTATTGGTGATACCTTTAATTTTATTAGTACATTTTTCTTTTTCTTTTCTTTTTCTCTCTCTTTTTTCTGATGAAGTAGCAGCCAGTTTTTTCTATGCATCCAATACTTAATTTGATTTTGTACATATTCATTTTTAAATACTATTTACAAGAATTTAATTCATACACTATGGTTGTAAATTCAGGATTTCTAGTGCAGCATATAGGAAATATTCAGTTGATCCATTTTCCTTACGATAAAAGTTTAATTTTTTGTTTTCAGTGCAAATATTTCTCTATATTACATTTTTTGGAATAAAGGAGATTATGTTTTTTTTTTTTTTTTTTAAGTGTTCAAATTTCAATATGTTTAACTTTGTTACGCTATTTGATTTTAATAAATGTAACTTTACATGTGAAAATTATAGAATATTGAAACAGAAATTGTTATAAAGAGAGCATTGTAAAAAACACCATAAACTAAAAATAAATAAATAAATAAATAAATAATAAAAAATTGCAGCAATTGTTTCCGGTTGAAATAGCACGAAGACCCTTCATCAGGCGAAACAAAGTGGGCACGAGTGCAGCAAAAGTTCCCTTCACACGGAACTAAAAGTCTTCCGCAACCTAATTTAAATCCTTTAACATAGGTTTACATAACAGTACTCGTTATCTCACCTTTTAATTTCCAACCTGTATTTATAGTATTAAATTTCAGGGTAAGAGAAAGTCGTGTGAGTGACACACCAGATTATTCTTTGATAATTCAAAATCGGTATATCTTGCGTTTGGATTTCGTATATAGTTAAGATAATTGGCTGGTATTAATTATCATATTATAAGAAATGCCATATGCATAATTTTTTGTAAAGACTACTTTGTTCAGTTTTGAATAAAACAAAGATCGGAGCAATTTCTTTAATTATACAATTTTCATTTTATATCGTCTACAAAAAAAATGTGCTTTTCATTATTATTTATTTTATTTTATTTTACTTTTATTTAGACTTAGACCCATTCATTTATGGTTTTTTAAGGTAACTAATATAGACATATTTCTTCTATAATTTCTAGATCCCCCCCCCCCCCATGTATAATAACTTTTAATAAAGGCAGCCAATCACGCATAACACACACTAGCAGGCTTTGCCCGCTTCGCTGGCCACTAAATTTAAAGGAAACTCTTTTCTATATAGCTTTATAAAAATAAAATAAAATAAATTACTGCAATTGTTCAAAAGCTCGCTCCAGGTCCCTGCTGCATTCGGCAGCGATTTGGTCATTCACTGCAACTCGGGCGCTTGTCCCTGTTACCTGCGACAATAGTTTACCAATGAGCTTCCATTTAGGTGCTTATTATTTAACAGTTTGGAAATAGATAGTATCGAAAAAATTGGAGTTTCCCTTTAATATTTGAATCCCAGTTACATGTGAACAACACGTATAGTGTTGTTCACATGTAACTCGGACTGGACTCAAATGTAACTGGGTTTAGACAACATAATATTTGCTTTTACGTTATTTCATATGTTTATTTTGTTTATCCAATCAACCATTAAATGACAGGAATTTCACGCCAAATATTACAATATGCTGTGACCGGCTACGTCTGTCGCATGAGACAATTAATTTTTTGTGTTTATATATAATTCATGGGTTGTAAACCTGATAGTACAGCCTTAATATAGTTCTCTTTGGCGGCTTTTGAATTTTTGTCACCATTTTAGATTTAATCCATTGTAACAATAAGACTTAATCCCTTGTAACAATATATCCTTTTGAAAGGGGCTCTTACGAAATCCTATGGTGAAGCGTGACAGATGCTGTCACAGCCCCTTTCAAAAGGATATGCTATGAGCGCTATTTCTGCCGTATTTTAGACAACTAACCTTTTTTATGGTTATATATATTTCCCATTAAACATATTTTTATTTATTTATTTAAATATTAATTTGAATTTTTCAAATATTTCTGTTCGACAGCGTGCAAGTGCAGTAACACACAGAGGCTCATTTGTTTGTATGATAAATTAGCATAGAGATTATTATATAAAAAAATAAATAAATAGGTAAACATTATCGTGTTACACAACTTTATTATGTCGCTCCATTGGCGGCTTTTGAATTTTTGTCGCCATATTAGCGATGGATTTTTTTTTTTTTTTTTTTTTATGTATGAAAAGGGGAAGACTATTTTGCTAATAATCTTATCAGACTCTATTTTGTTTATACATAAGAATCCTTTATATTCTGCTTATATTTTTAATGGTTTTTAGGTTTAAAATAGTGCTTGTTGAAATAAATTTCCTATCTTTAAAACTGCATTTGTTCTGTAAATTTTGTGTAAAAATAAATAATTTATGTTTTTATATATTTGATGCGCTACTTAGATTAAAATGACTGTTGCTATATTAAACTTCTTGTCGAAAATCGTTCGGGGTACTTCAACACCAAAATTTAAAAAATCGCCCAGCAGGATCTGTTAATGAAACTGATAAAATAAAAATATGGTTCATAATGTTTAAATAATCTATTTAAAAAAACTTTTAAAACGCAAATTATTAATGTATCGTATCACATACATAGTTATAGTAATAATATATAGATTGATCATTGGGAAGAAAAAAGTGATTCCTTTTCACTCGGGAAAAGACGGCGATTTTACCAAAATATGACAGTCTTTCCCCGAGCGAATACACACGGGAATACACACGAATGTTTTAGCAAATAAAATTCATGAATAATTTATTTACTAAAGGTGAATGAAAAGCTCCAGATATAGTTTCAAATTCATTCTTCTTTTTTTTTCCCTTAAATACCACTTAATGGCTGATTCCAAAGCTTTTTTTTCGACATCAAAAATCTTTGCACGATAATATGGGGATGATAGATTTATATATATTATTATATCTATGATCACATAAATCTTTTCGAAGATAGAATAAAACTTAATTTGAAAAAAAAAAAAAATAATAATAATAACTTTTGTTTATTAACCAAATTAATTGATGAAATTTGAAATGCAAGTTGGTCTTGTGGGGTACAGGCTGTATATTATATTTTTGTGTTCGTGAGAGAAAATTTAAAACAATTTGAAAACTGCAATTTTTAATCCCACTTAAAAATCATGTGACTTAATGTGAAACAGATTTTTCATTTTTTTTCTCCCAACGGTTTCCATACAATCTTCTGCTGTTGCCACCTAAAATTCATACTTTAGTTAATTTTAAAAAATCTAATTGTCCGATTGATAAGCTATTTAATGCATCGGATTTACAAAAAATTCCCCTTTCATTTGCTATATTATTTGTAACGATGCGACTGATATTTCTAATTTATTTTCTAATCTTTCTGATTTATTTTCCTCATTTTAAATAAATGTACGTTTTTTTTTTTTTTTTTTTTTAATTATCAGTTTTTTTTGTCGAAAAAAAAATTGGCAACAATTAAATTATGGATAAAATTTTAAAATTTAAATGGCTTATTTATCAGAAAATAGAAGGTTATTATTTTCACATTTTAATTAATTAAGAAAAAACTAATCATCCGATTGATAAGCTGTTTAATGCATCGGATTTACAAAAATTTTCCCTTTCATTTGCTATCTTATTTGTTGCGACTGATATTTCTAATTTATTTTCTAATCTTTCTGATTTATTTTCCTCATTTTAAATAAATGTACGTTTTTTTTTTTTTTTTTTTTTTTATTAGTATTTTGTCGAAAAAAAAATGGCAACAATTAAATTATGGATAAAATGTTAGAATTTAAATAGCTTATTTATCAGAAATTAGAAAGTTATTATTTTCACATTTTAATTAATTAAGAAAAAACTAATCAAAAATTCGAAAATCTGACTTCGATGTGCACAATGACCCTTCGGGGGGGGGGGGGGGGGGCACCTTTATGTTAAATCTCGTGACAGTCAGAACTACCGTTTTCGAGAACAGTGAAATATACAAATATTGCTCACTTAATAGTATAAGATAACTAAAACTTTCTCTGGAGCAAAATTACAATTGAAATAAACTGAATCAAAGGTAAAAGTCATTTACGCAAAAATAATTTATAAATTTCAATTAAAAAAGGGTTAATAGAATAAAACTTTTGAATTTTTTGGAAAGGAAAAACCGCGATAATTCTGGTTTAAGCTGTTCACAACACAACGAAATTAATATCATTCATTTGTATAAAATCATATTTTTTAACCGACTTCAAAAAAGAAGGAAGGTTCTCAATTCAAACCGTATGTTTTTTTTATGTTTGTTAGCTCATAACTTCTGAACGGATGCTCCGATTTTGATACTTTTTGTTTTGTTGAAAAGGTCTTGGTCTGAAATAGGTCCCATTGTAATATCTTTACGATCTAAAGAAAATACAGGGTGCCCCAAAAAATCAGTCCCAACACTTTTAACTGCTAAACGGCTGCAGCTATAGTGATAAAAATGGTATGTAAGTATAGCAAAGTGGCCATGCAGTACAAGGTTAAACCGCTTGCAGCGCCACCTGGTGGAAAATAGCGGAGTTAGTGTTCCTATCTCAAAAACGGTTCTAGAGAAAAAAGTGAATTAAGGTCGTTGCAAATGTTCGCGAATCATTTTATTGCCTCCAAAGACGAGAGCTTCTATCGCCGTGGTATACATTTGTTACTCGAAAAATGGGCAAAGGTTGTAGAAAGTAATGGAGAGTGTTTTGATTAAAAATTGTCATTTGATTTTGTATTTTTATGAAATGAAGCAAAAAAAAAAAACGCACGAATTTATTTAGTTGTTTGAATAGTAGTTGCTTTTTGGAGTCGGTTCTATTTTTTTATAAAAAGATTTTATAAAGAATCGAGTTCAAATCTCGGTCAGATCTAGACGTTCACATTGGTTTGAAAACTACTTTAAACCGTAAGTATCCCTCTAATGAGCCTTAATGAGCAAAAAATGATAGCAGAGTCATACCTCAAACCAAATTAAACTACTCTTTTATCTGTCTTGTAGTATATTGTAATATATTTTTCTCTTTTAAAGTGATTGCGCAGCATTAGTGCGACGTTAAACCCAACCAACTAACCTCTCAAAGTGTTTCAATTTGCAGGTGACTCCGTTCGAAATTCAAATATTAAAATCTTTAACAATACAGCATAACATCAATTTGTAAAAACTGTCAATCTCTTAAAACTGTTGATTTATGCGTTTAAGAGGTTTTAAATACTGTTTGAAAACGAATGGAACTTGTTACAAAATATGATTGTAAAATAAAATTTAACTAACCAGGATTTTGAATAATAATAATATATATATATATAGCAGAAAATATAGCGATATGCAAGTAAAGTAAACAGAAAAACTAAATGGTTGAGCTTAGAAGAACGCTCTTACACTTATTTTGATTCATTAAAAGGATGTTTTAAGTAAAATGCACTCTCATTAGATAAAGTCCACTCCTTTTCCACGCTTAACATGAAAAGTCATCGCCGTCGTAGCAGTTGCTCGTCGAGGGCTAGACGCTTGTGAAAAATTGTCTTATTTTCTCTACGAATGCACAAATCGCACAAGACGTTAAATCGCGCCCATCACAAATGCTCCAACTCGTTCCTTCTTCTAGTGAGCATGCGCGGGGACTTGCTCAAGTTTCTTTTCTGACCAAAATTATGAAGGTCTAAGTAAGATATTGATTCGCCGCCGGTGCTACCCTCTATTAGCGATTAATTTAACTAAATATTTTCACTTTCAGAAATTTTATTTTATTTTCCTTTTTAAACCTTTTTTAAAATAATAAAAATCTAAGACTCAGAATCTTTTATTTTATTTCAAATTTCATTTTCCACCAATTAAAAAATAAATAAATAAATAAAAGGATAATAATAAATAGGGTTTAGAAAAAGATACAAATAAATATTTGAAAGTGTAGGAGGCTCTTCATTTAAGAAAATATTTATAGATAATAATAATAATAAAATAAAAATCAACAATATTTTAAAAAACTTAATAAAATAGCAGAAGTGTGTGAGATATAATAATTCAAAATCAAGTTTAATAGTGCTTTATGATTGTGTTTGTGTTTATATTACTTTTTCACATCAAATGCTTTGCATGAAAGCTTTAAATTGATACAAATGAAGTAGAAAATTTGTTTTAAGTTAAATTATGTATAATTTCCTATCCTTCGTATAATACTGCTTATTAATATTTCCAATTAATTTATAATAATAAGAAAAAATATATAAAATATTTCAGTTTTAAATTGCATTATATTATTATCAGTAAATTATAAAGAAAGTAAATTTGAATTAATTTAAATCCTATATATTCAACTGTAAATATTATACTATATTATGCATGACACAAAAAATTACATATGATTTTTTCTAACAAGTATTCGAGATATTCCCATTAATATTAAATAAGAATTTTATTAGATTTATCAAAGTACTTAAAAGTACGTATCTTAAAAACTGAGCAAATGAGAGTTAATTTTTATCAATAACAAACAGTAAGAGGATCAGTAAAGCTGTTTATCTTCTCCCCTGCAAATATTTACAATTATTATTATAATTAAATCTAATTTAGAAGCTTTTAGCTATATAGAAATTCAATTTCATGTCAGTATTATTTATAAATATTTTACATATATAAGTCTTTTTTTTTTTTTTTTTTTTTTATAGCTTTTCTAGTCATAGTCATGCCTTCCACTGTTTAATAAATAATTAAGTAAAATAAGCAAAAAGCATTAATTTACTTTAAGGCATGGGTTTAATATATTCTAATTATTACAGTATATTTTTAAATGAAAAATTATAAGTAATATAATCAAATGATAAAAATTTGAAATTTATTCGAAACAGTAGTATTTATCAAAGGGGATCAAATTCTTTAACTATATATTATATATGAGGTTAGCACTAAAAATAAAATTGAAATAGATGAAATATGTTAAAACTTTTTTATACTGTCTTATGACATTCTGATTCAAACAGGGAGGAAGGGAAGAGGATAAGCAGTTTAAATGAACCTCTTAATGTTTGTTAGTGATAAACATTAACTCTCATTTCCTCAGTTTTTGAATATGTCTACTTTTAAGTACTCTAATAAATTTTTGATATAATATTGATGAGAATACTTCAAATATAGTTAGAAATTTTTTAATGAAATTTTTCTGTGTTATGCATAATATGGTATAATATTTACAGTTGAATATATAGGATTTAAAGTAATTCAAATTTACTTTCTTTATAATTTACTGATAATAATATAATGCAATTTAAAACTGAAATATTTTATATATTTTTTCTTAATGTTATAAATTATTTGAAAATATTAATAAGCAGTATAATACGAAGGATAGGAAATTATACATAATTTAATTTAAAATCAATTTTCTACATCATTTGTATCAGTTTAAAGCTTTCATACAACGTATTTGATGTGAAAAATTAATATAAACACAATCATAAAACACCATTAAACTTGATTTGGAATTATTATATCTCATACAATTCTGTTGTTATTTTATTAAAATTTTAAAATATTGTTGATTTTTTTCTCTAATTATCTATGAATATTTTCATAAATGAAGAGCCTCTTGCACTTTCAAATATTTATCTGAATCTTTTTCTAAACCCTACTTTCTTTCTTTCTTTTTTTTTTGTTGTTGGTAGGAAATAAAATTTAATATAAAATAAAAAGATTCTGAGTCTGAGATTTTTATTATTTTAAAAAAGGTTAAAAGGGAAAGTAAAATAAAAATTTCTGAAAGTGAAAATGTTTAGTTAAATTAATCGCTAATAGAGGGTAGCACCGGCGGCGAATCAGACCTTCATAATTTTGGTCAGCAAAGCAACTTGAGCAAGTCCCCGCGCTTGCTCACTAGAAGAACGAACGAGTTGGAGCATTTGTGATGGGCGTGATCTAATGTCTTGTACAAATCGCTTGCTGCCTCAAGAGACGCAAACGATACTTCCTGAACGATAGAACGCGAATTTAAACTAACCATTGTTCGTAGTTAAAATGTATATTGAGAAATCGAAAAAAGTATAACGGTGTGAGTAGATTAATTATTTCAATTTGTTTATTTATAAATTTATTTTTTGTTTTTGACATACTGCTACAATTTAATAAAACTTTATAAGTTACAATATGGATATATGTCTTTGAATTGGAATTCATGCTATGAATTCCATAGTTGCCAACATTTTAATTCATTCCGGAGCATTTTTAGCCCCGCCTTTATTTCGCACCACTTAATTTTTAGAATAGTTATCTTTAATATATAACCACGATCAAAGAAGAAAAATTAATTCTTAAAAAAAATAGTAGTATGGTATAAAGTCCGCTCCGGTCTAAAAATGCTCCAGAATAAATTAAAATGTTGGCAACTCTAAAATTCCCTTTGAAGGACTGCAAATCATCTATTATGTACATGTAGAGGAGAGTGTGGCGAGTTGTAACAATTTTTAGAAAATTAAATATATTGTGAAATGTATTAACGTTTTTCTGTTTATAATTTCTGTTTTCAATAGCATACATAATCATCGATTAAATTTATAGAAAAAACCTTTTGTTAATGTTGCTAGTTTTAGCACAAAAAGTATTTTTTTTAAATTATTTGCTTGTTACAATTTGCTCCGGACTTGGGCATAGTCGTAACAGCCGTGGGACATATTGTAACGGATACAAAGGGAAACCTAACAATAAAAACGACAATATTTAAAAATGTTTTTTGTTATCAATCTATATTAATTTAATAAAAAAAAGGCAATTAATAACTAATATTAAATTATAACCTTCTTGGTATAATAAAAATGAATTATATCAAAGGGATTTTAGCAAAATGAAGAGAAAATTAAAGATAAAATTAACATAGAAGTCAACCTTAATCAGAGTTGAAAATATAATTCAAGCAAATGATATTTTGTTACTCTCATGCATTTAATGTGTGCTCACATTTTGCAAATTAAGTATTATACCCATTCTTCTGCTACACAGAGGGTGTAGCAGAACTCTAAATCTCCGCCCTTTTTTAACGACACTCTCATTGATGGGAAATTTTTGCTTTTTCTTTACCATTATTTTTATGCAATATTCTCTAATTCGTGATTAAATCGTGATTATAATTCGTGATTAAATAATCAAGGCACTATAATATAAAAACACAGAAAACATTTCTGTATAAATATAGTTATGGCAAAGGAGAAAATTCTTTTTCATTTCTGAAAATTTCCTGAAAGTGGGCGGAGACTTCGAGCTCTGGATGTAGGCATCTTCCCAAGCAACTCCTCTAACATGTTGCAACTTGCCCCATGGTATGATTTTGGACATTTTGTTTATTTATAAAAAAATATATAATGATTTATACAAAAAAATTAAGCATGTATTTTATAACTGAACTCACAGACTATATAAACATGACATTTCTTTAAAGTAAAAATTAACATACCTTTAATCAAAATTTACGAAATATTTTTTGCCCACAACCTAGCGAAAATGAAGCACGTGTACAGAACCTCTCATTAACCATTTTTGTGGAGTACCGAATGTGCTTAAATTATAATGCGAGTCATAAGAATTATGTTTATAAAAATATTTAATCACAAATGTTACAAACTGTTTCATAAATTGCGTGTTACTTCTTACCCCTGTGACAACTAGCTCCACGCTCTCCTATATATATATATATATATATATATATATATAACGAGTAATTCAAAATAGGTGTTGCAGTGATGATCTCGTAAACTAAGAAAGATAGAAATATACTTCCAATTACAAAATTGGTGCAGATTAAGAGAAGATTTCAGGTCTGGCATTTTTTCGTACAAGGGGCTGTATACATATTAAATACGAAATTTAGTTTTTATACGGCCCCTCCTATCACATGACTTAAACTTAGAAAAATATTCTCCTCAGTCTAAGAATAATAAAAAATAAAAAAAAAATAAAAAATCATTTTTCTAAGTGAAAATTTCGATTCAGGGAAAGGCTTAATTTTAACCTGTAATGTCTCTCTTTCTCCCTTCTGGGTACACACGAGAATAGTCATCAATAATTTAACAAATAAAATATATTAATAATTTATGTACTAAAATGGAATTTTCAAATCCATTTTTATTTCTTTTGCATTATACATTCTCTTACCCATATACATGGTATAGAGAATATAATCTAAAATTATATTTTTTGAGTCAAACCGAAAATAAGCTGTTGTTATACTTGCGCGTTTTCAGATCCCCTAAACTCAGAAATCATTTTTTTAGCTATTGGTCTCTCTCTCACTCACTCTGTGTCTGTGTGTGTTATTAGCATACCTCAAGAACAAACAGTAGCAGGAAGTCCAAATTTGATATTCTAAATCTGTATCATATTGCGATGCTACACTAAGTTATTCGTTGCGATCAGACAAAGGTTTGTGCACAGGGTCATCCAAGAGAATTCAAATACATTACGTATGTGAGCGAAATTTCGCATGTGTATAGTGGGAATGTGTATAGTCTATAGGCTGCCCTAAACAAAATGAAAAGAAGAGATTTTTTATACGCATAAAAGCATGTTTTATGGAGATTGTGGTACAGTAATCATGCATCACTCATTTACAGGGTTACTCAGAGTATTTGGATGTATTGTAGCTATACTTGGGAATTGCTGGAAATGTATTTCATTTTGTGTTACGTGTTTTACATATAAGACTAAATTTACGTACACAAAGTCATGTGTATATAGTTTATAGACAATATACAGGGCTACCAAATATTAAGATAAACATTTTTTTAATTAAATGTAATTGGTATAAGTGCTTTGTTGCATTTTCTTTATGTTGAAGAACACTGCTGACACAGAACGGAAAATTAATTTCTCATACCATTACAGTAAACAAAGCAGTTTTTGGAGATAGATTTTTTTTTATACATAATATCATGGTTTTAAGGCCTCCTGAATACGGAAGTAAAACTTTTAGTGGTTTATCGTATATATATGAATTTTCAGCATAATTTAACAACAAATAACTGTAAAAAATTAAAATTTGGTAGTTTAGATTCCATATCTAGTTGCCACTTGAAAAGTTGATCAAGATTTGCAAGTTTCAAGAAAATTAATAACAGACTTGATTTTTGTTTTAATAAATGCAGGCTTTATAATTAAACAGAAGGGCATTAACCCTCCTGACATAGAATTATACATCAAAACCATATAATACTCTACGCAAAAAATTATTTTACATTATTAACAATAAATATGAATTTCTTTATGAATTTTGCAGTAGAAAGTTATTTAAATGTAATTTATAAGAATGTCTGTCCCGAAACGCAATATATTGGCATATTTTTGTGCGTTTCTGAACATAAACCAATTGTAGAGGACCTATTAATGCAATTTTAAATAATGAATATTCCATAGTAAATCTGAATAACATACAAAATATTTGAAAATATTTGTCCGTCTGCCCACTGGGACAGATGGTCAGCCAGGAGAAAAAAAAAAATGCAAATTAAAATCATATTCACAGCTAAAATTTGTTAGAAAACATTTAATGTAAACAAAAATGCAATTTCAGCAAATGTCCAATAATAACCCTCAACGTAACTGAATGTTTTTGTGTGCCCTGTAAATCTAATGCTAATCGTACTCTACAATATAGAAAGCCTTCTTTTGTGCATATGAATAACATATTTCAATTTCATTAAGATTTATGCAAAGTATATTGCTTATAGAAATATCTTTCATAGAACGCAATGCTTTGGAATACTTTCGGGTGTCCCTGTATACAAACCAGTTACGGTAATTACTCAATTTTCTATAGAAAATATCGATAGTTAACTTAAATAGCATATTTCAATTTTATTAATATATGCGTAAATTAAAGGTATTTAAATATGGTATTTATGAAGGTATTGTATATATAAATGTATGGTATATATAAAGGTATTTAAATATGGTTTATGAAAATACCTCTCATAGAACACAATGCTTTGAAATACTTTCTGTTGTCCCTGTACACAAGCTAACAGAGGCATTCACTCCATTTTCAATAAGGAAAATCCGATAATGAACTTAAATAACATATATCAGTTTCAGAAAATTCCATGAATATTCACGGGAGTTAGAGCGCGGACAGACAGAAAGATGGATGGACGGACAGACAAAACAAGATATTAACACTTTTCAACCTTGTTGGAATTGTTAAAGAGCCGAAGCCATTAAAATTTTTCAACGGTGATGGAAAGTTATAAAAAGAAATAAAGTGCGAAAACTTCGTACCGCTTTGCTAGTCTTTTAATTTTCTTCCTTTCTTACGTGTTATAATTTGCAGGTGACCCCCCTAAGAAATTTAACTATTAAATTTTTTAACTATACGGAATAATGTACATTTTCATTACGTTCTTAAGACAGTTGATTTCGTGTGTTTGGATGATTTCAGTTGCTATTTTAAAATGAAGGATGTTTTTTTTTTATTTTTCTCATCTCATAAATAACCCCTTAAAGTGAGCCCTTTGGCGTCGAAAAATAGATCCTAAAATATAAAATAACGTGGTATAAGTCATCATTTTCAAATTGCAATAAGTTAGCGAGATTTTGACTTAGAGATTTTTTTTTTTCTTCTTACAGCGACGAAAATAGTTTTTTGAACATAAGTCATATGATAGGAGGGACCGTATAAACGGTAAATTTCATATTTTAATATGGATACATCCCCTTGTACAAAAAATGTCATATTTGAAATCTACTCTTAATTTGCACAAATTTCGTAATTGGAACAATGTTTCTTTCTTTCTTAGTTTACGAGATAATCGCTGTAACATCTATTTTGAATCACCCGGTATTAGAGATGCAAAAATCCCGGGAATTTAAAACCAAGGGGAAAAACCCGGGAGTTTTGTTGAAAAAACTGGGAACTTTGGGAATTTTGCGGGGAAAAACAAATTAGAAATCTCTAAAGCAAATAATAAGTTGATTTCATAATATAAATGGCAATTTTAAGGATTTTGATATACTGATAAGCTTATAACATTATTTTAATTTATCATTTTATTTTCAATTTATCAGAACTGCATTGAAATAAACTTAAGCTTTCTTTATTAAATTAGCACTTACGATAAATGTATCGGTACAATGTCCGATACAATTTCCATATTATACAAGCTGAAGAATTGAGAAAACCAATGTACATCCTGTAATAGTTTGAGAAGAGAAATAATTGTTTGAAAACTTCTTTAAAATTTTCTATTTTTAAAGAATTATTTTAAATAAGGAAGTAGTTTTTAAAAAGAAGGGATGACATTTTATGCAATTACTACAGTGGTATATAGTTTCTTTTACAAGTTATTTTCATAAATATTTCTAATTAGAGTTTGTAAAATATTGATGTTAAATTTCCTACAATGAAAATTTATTGATGAAAATTTATACACATATTGTTTTTAAAAAAATTGTATAAAAAAAAAAAAGAAAAAATCTGCATTTCTAACACAAGTGGGGAAAATTTTCGAATTACATATATATTTCCCTAAAACAGATTAAATTTAAGAATTCTTCTTCTTTTTCTTCTTCTTATTATTATTATTTGTAATTTCAAAAAAAAAAAAAAAGAAGAAGAGAAACAATTTAAAAATTATCAGGTAACAGATTAATTTCTTAAATATTTCATTTAAGTTTAATAAAATATAAATTTAGTTGGGTTTGTTTCCTAAAATCTTAAGTCCATTTTTCTAATTGTTTCATAGTACATTCATAAACGAATTATGAATAAAAGAAATTTAATGTTATTGATTCTCATTAAGAATGGAAAGGATATCTCAAGAACATAGCAAAATAATATTAATGAATAATGACAGAAACTTAGTGTTAGCACCGCATTAATTATAATTAATTATTTTCTTCGTTTTCGGAATAAACATCGAAGATGCTCGAATTAGCGGGAAACGGACACGAAAAGGAAATCTATGCAGGAATTAAAGTTGAAGTTAATTTAAAGATCGGAGACTAAATAATTAACAAAAGTTATAAAAATATTCATAATTTCAAAATTCCCAGTTTTGGGGGAATTTCAAATTTCCCAATTTTGTCTTAAATTCCGAGGGAAAAAAACCGGGTGTTTTGAAAGCCTTGCATCTCTACCCGGTATATATATATGTCAGAAAAAAAAGGAAAAGAAAAAATTAAAAATAGCTGCAGTAGAAGTTCGTTTAACCGTGGACCAAGATAGCTCGGATAATTTAAAACTCGCATAATAGACTCTAAAATAGATGAAAACGTAGTCAATGAAGTAAATTAATACATATATTACATATTTGAATGTAGTCAGTTAAAAATGCAAAGCAATAGATAGTTATATAAAGTATAAAATGCAGTACTGATAAGTAAATTTTTCAAAGTTATCTGCGCCAGTTGTCGAAAGCCACGCCTGCTTCAAGGCGTGGTCTCTTAGGGACTATCTCGGTTTACCCGAAACTCGGTTAATCGGGGTTCGTATAGTTGCAGCTCTACTGTGCTAAAGAAAGTATACACATGCATTTCAACACAATTATAAATTATAACCTCTTTCTTTCAGAACTTTCTTTTGTATTTAGTATTTCGAAATATATATATATATATATATATATATATACACAGGGTGATTCAACGATGATGGGACAAACTTTGAGGGAATGTGGGACACATCATTAGGACTCAGAATTTTATAGGAACCGAACCCATATCCCTAAACGTCATTTTATCCCTTTAAGAACCATGTGTTCTTTGGGGTTTTTAACAGAAAGCTCCGCCTACTGTCATTGCTTGTGAATGGTGTGCTATTTAAGAGAACGGTCTGCTATGGTGCTATTGGTGTGCTATTTAAGAGTCTTTTACTGTTAATCTTACAAAACACACAATAAAAATGTTATTTCCGAATACTTCACACTGATCAAATAAATGCTTATATTAAGAATAATTTTTTAGATGTACTGTAACACTCACGAAATGTAAAACTTAAGCAGTAGGCGGAGTTTGAAATACATCACAAAGTGTTTCTTTGCAGTAATATTGGCAATAAATGGTACATTTCTCGCTAATTCTGACTCAAGGACTGGAACAAAAACTGCTTCACATCCAGACATGGAAGAAACCATCCTAAACATTGTGGATGAAACACCCAACACAAGTAAAAGTGATACTGTACGTCGTGTACATGCGAGTTAGTCAACTGTTCGAAGAGTCTTACATGAAGAACATCTACACCCATTCCATATTCAGAAAGTGCAAGCATTGGAAGTAAGCAGGTAGAACTTTGTCAATGGTTCTTGCAACAGTGTGCGTTGCGGCAGGAATTTCCACCTTTTGTTCTGTTCTCAGATGAGGCTATTTTTATGTAGGAAGAGTTATCAATATGCAGAATATTCATCTGTGGACAATAGAAAATTCACACGCTATACGCCCACATTCATTCCAAAAACGTTTCTCTGTTAATGTTTGGGCAGGTATTATGAACGAATATCTCACAAGCTTATATCTTTTACCAAACTTGCTCAATGGCTCACGTTATGCTATTTTTCTAAAAGAGGTTTTCCCCGAATCGTAAAATGTTCCAGTTGTCGGGCAAAACCAAACGTGGTTTCAGCATAATGGTGCGTCAGCACATTTCGATATGGAAGTGCGCAATTACCTGGATGCCAGTTTTGTAGGGCGATGGATTGGACGGTGCAGGCAAGTCCGATGGCCACGCCGATACCCAGATTTATCGAGCATCGATTTCTTGTTATGGGGGCGTCTGAAGGCTACCATTTACGACACACCTGTGGATTCACTGGAGGACCTCATTGCTCCACTGTCCACTGCGGCCAAGGCCGTATCCAAAAAAAAATTTCGGAGGGGGCCCAACTTTTACTCAGTCGTGCATCCGCACATATATATGTACACCAAGAGCGTGTGCATTAAAGTTTGTCCTCTCCCCCCCCCCCCCCACAAATCACCTTAACTTTAAAACAAATATAAGTTATTGCCTTAAAATTCGTATCTAGGCATAGTAAAATGGTTATGCGCTATAAATAAGATCGGTTACAACGCCGCATGGACGCAAACAATGGAATTCCTAAAATCTGAAATGGCAAGAAAAGATTTAATAATAATAATAATTCTAAAAAGTGCCTTGGGCCTAAAACTGATGGAACTAGTCTTTTAAAATGCACAAGTCTCTGCTAGAGAGTTCTTTAATCCGTGACAAACGGAGAAAATCCCCAAAAACTGGACTCACGGTAGTCCAGTTAATAAGGAGTCGGGCTCGTAATTGAAAGATTGAGAGAACGATGCTGGAGCCATCCAAAGACTGTCATGTAGATTAA
Organism: Salticus scenicus; assembly: GCA_963930645.1. Classification (NCBI taxonomy): domain Eukaryota; kingdom Metazoa; phylum Arthropoda; class Arachnida; order Araneae; family Salticidae; genus Salticus; species Salticus scenicus. The sequence continues at coordinate 685 of CAWVNO010001752.1, read as the reverse complement.
TGGTATCTGGTGCAAGTAAAATCTGTTGTGTCCTCCATGTTTTGTAAATGTAGTAGCCACATATGGTGGCTTTTTCCGCAAGTGGGTTTAACACTTCGGTTTCCTTTTGGAAAACAAGGAAAATTGATACGGAATTTCTTTGACAGAACCTGTTGACTGCATGTACCCACTACAGTCTGGTCCAGTCAAAGCCCAGTCTGGTTTGAGAATCTGGACATTCGTTTGAAAGTCTGACTCGCTGCAAATATGAATACTGAATGCTATACTCTATGATGTGATTACTGGCATTTTTGCTTTAAGTAGGATAAGATAGTACCATCTTTCATCACATGTCTTTCTGTAAAGTAGACTTTATATTAGCTGCTTTCTATTGTTAAAGTTTATACTCTATGGAAGGTATACTACGCGCATAACTAACAAAACTAGAAGTTCCATATGCAACTGTGATCTTTGTTAATGACGAATCTTTTGTCTCACATGGAATTAAAATGCTATTTCTGGCAAGAGAAGTGTTTAAAAGAAAGGAGACACATTACAGTGTTCAACAATAAGTACCATAAAGATCTCTTTAAGTGTTTTTTACAAAGAGCTAATATGCATTTCGGTAATTTGGACTTTACAAGACAGAAAATTGCTAATAAATAAGGTTTCACAAGCAAACAAACTAACAACAAAAACAAAAAAT
>CAWVNO010001751.1:0-27218 GCA_963930645.1 Salticus scenicus | reverse complement strand
GAGGACGGCTGCCGAAAGTCCGCGTAAAAACGCCCCCCGGGCCTAAAGTTTCACCGTGCAAAATCTCCGGTGATGTTATTATGAAACTAGAATATATTCCGCAGATTCTGAAAGTTATTGCGATAGTTAGACTCTTTTAGTTGCTTGGGAATCGTCGTTTGAAGATGGGCATGTGAAACTGCGAAAAAAATTTTGAGAGCGGAGGACGGCTGCCGAAAGTCCGCGTAAAAACGCCCCCCGGGCCTAAAGTTTCACCGTGCAAAATCTCCGGTGATGTTATTATGAAACTAGAATATATTCCGCAGATTCTGAAAGTTATTGCGATAGTTAGACTCTTTTAGTTGCTTGGGAATCGTCGTTTAAAGATGGGCATGTGAAACTGCGAAAAAAATTTTGAGAGCGCAGGGACGGCTGCCGAAAGTCCGCGTAAAAACGCCCCCCGGGCCTAAAGTTTCACCGTGCAAAATCTCCGGTGATGTTATTATGAAACTAGAATATATTCCGCAGATTCTGAAAGTTATTGCGATAGTTAGACTCTTTTAGTTGCTTGGGAATCGTCGTTTGAAGATGGGCATGTGAAACTGCGAAAAAAATTTTGAGAGCGGAGGACGGCTGCCGAAAGTCCGCGTAAAAACGCCCCCCGGGCCTAAAGTTTCACCGTGCAAAATCTCCGGTGATGTTATTATGAAACTAGAATATATTCCGCAGATTCTGAAAGTTATTGCGATAGTTAGACTCTTTTAGTTGCTTGGGAATCGTCGTTTGAAGATGGGCATGTGAAACTGCGAAAAAAATTTTGAGAGCGGAGGACGGCTGCCGAAAGTCCGCGTAAAAACGCCCCCCGGGCCTAAAGTTTCACCGTGCAAAATCTCCGGTGATGTTATTATGAAACTAGAATATATTCCGCAGATTCTGAAAGTTATTGCGATAGTTAGACTCTTTTAGTTGCTTGGGAATCGTCGTTTGAAGATGGGCATGTGAAACTGCGAAAAAAATTTTGAGAGCGGAGGACGGCTGCCGAAAGTCCGCGTAAAAACGCCCCCCGGGCCTAAAGTTTCACCGTGCAAAATCTCCGGTGATGTTATTATGAAACTAGAATATATTCCGCAGATTCTGAAAGTTATTGCGATAGTTAGACTCTTTTAGTTGCTTGGGAATCGTCGTTTGAAGATGGGCATGTGAAACTGCGAAAAAAATTTTGAGAGCGGAGGACGGCTGCCGAAAGTCCGCGTAAAAACGCCCCCCGGGCCTAAAGTTTCACCGTGCAAAATCTCCGGTGATGTTATTATGAAACTAGAATATATTCCGCAGATTCTGAAAGTTATTGCGATAGTTAGACTCTTTTAGTTGCTTGGGAATCGTCGTTTAAGATGGGCATGTGAAACTGCGAAAAAAATTTTGAGAGCGCAGGACGGCTGCCGAAAGTCCGCGTAAAAACGCCCCCCGGGCCTAAAGTTTCACCGTGCAAAATCTCCGGTGATGTTATTATGAAACTAGAATATATTCCGCAGATTCTGAAAGTTATTGCGATAGTTAGACTCTTTTAGTTGCTTGGGAATCGTCGTTTGAAGATGGGCATGTGAAACTGCGAAAAAAATTTTGAGAGCGGAGGACGGCTGCCGAAAGTCCGCGTAAAAACGCCCCCCGGGCCTAAAGTTTCACCGTGCAAAATCTCCGGTGATGTTATTATGAAACTAGAATATATTCCGCAGATTCTGAAAGTTATTGCGATAGTTAGACTCTTTTAGTTGCTTGGGAATCGTCGTTTGAAGATGGGCATGTGAAACTGCGAAAAAAATTTTGAGAGCGGAGGACGGCTGCCGAAAGTCCGCGTAAAAACGCCCCCCGGGCCTAAAGTTTCACCGTGCAAAATCTCCGGTGATGTTATTATGAAACTAGAATATATTCCGCAGATTCTGAAAGTTATTGCGATAGTTAGACTCTTTTAGTTGCTTGGGAATCGTCGTTTAAAGATGGGCATGTGAAACTGCGAAAAAAATTTTGAGAGCGCAGGACGGCTGCCGAAAGTCCGCGTAAAAACGCCCCCCGGGCCTAAAGTTTCACCGTGCAAAATCTCCGGTGATGTTATTATGAAACTAGAATATATTCCGCAGATTCTGAAAGTTATTGCGATAGTTAGACTCTTTTAGTTGCTTGGGAATCGTCGTTTGAAGATGGGCATGTGAAACTGCGAAAAAAATTTTGAGAGCGGAGGACGGCTGCCGAAAGTCCGCGTAAAAACGCCCCCCGGGCCTAAAGTTTCACCGTGCAAAATCTCCGGTGATGTTATTATGAAACTAGAATATATTCCGCAGATTCTGAAAGTTATTGCGATAGTTAGACTCTTTTAGTTGCTTGGGAATCGTCGTTTGAAGATGGGCATGTGAAACTGCGAAAAAAATTTTGAGAGCGGAGGACGGCTGCCGAAAGTCCGCGTAAAAACGCCCCCCGGGCCTAAAGTTTCACCGTGCAAAATCTCCGGTGATGTTATTATGAAACTAGAATATATTCCGCAGATTCTGAAAGTTATTGCGATAGTTAGACTCTTTTAGTTGCTTGGGAATCGTCGTTTGAAGATGGGCATGTGAAACTGCGAAAAAAATTTTGAGAGCGGAGGACGGCTGCCGAAAGTCCGCGTAAAAACGCCCCCCGGGCCTAAAGTTTCACCGTGCAAAATCTCCGGTGATGTTATTATGAAACTAGAATATATTCCGCAGATTCTGAAAGTTATTGCGATAGTTAGACTCTTTTAGTTGCTTGGGAATCGTCGTTTGAAGATGGGCATGTGAAACTGCGAAAAAAATTTTGAGAGCGGAGGACGGCTGCCGAAAGTCCGCGTAAAAACGCCCCCCGGGCCTAAAGTTTCACCGTGCAAAATCTCCGGTGATGTTATTATGAAACTAGAATATATTCCGCAGATTCTGAAAGTTATTGCGATAGTTAGACTCTTTTAGTTGCTTGGGAATCGTCGTTTGAAGATGGGCATGTGAAACTGCGAAAAAAATTTTGAGAGCGGCAGGACGGCTGCCGAAAGTCCGCGTAAAAACGCCCCCCGGGCCTAAAGTTTCACCGTGCAAAATCTCCGGTGATGTTATTATGAAACTAGAATATATTCCGCAGATTCTGAAAGTTATTGCGATAGTTAGACTCTTTTAGTTGCTTGGGAATCGTCGTTTGAAGATGGGCATGTGAAACTGCGAAAAAAATTTTGAGAGCGGAGGACGGCTGCCGAAAGTCCGCGTAAAAACGCCCCCCGGGCCTAAAGTTTCACCGTGCAAAATCTCCGGTGATGTTATTATGAAACTAGAATATATTCCGCAGATTCTGAAAGTTATTGCGATAGTTAGACTCTTTTAGTTGCTTGGGAATCGTCGTTTGAAGATGGGCATGTGAAACTGCGAAAAAAATTTTGAGAGCGGAGGACGGCTGCCGAAAGTCCGCGTAAAAACGCCCCCCGGGCCTAAAGTTTCACCGTGCAAAATCTCCGGTGATGTTATTATGAAACTAGAATATATTCCGCAGATTCTGAAAGTTATTGCGATAGTTAGACTCTTTTAGTTGCTTGGGAATCGTCGTTTGAAGATGGGCATGTGAAACTGCGAAAAAAATTTTGAGAGCGGAGGACGGCTGCCGAAAGTCCGCGTAAAAACGCCCCCCGGGCCTAAAGTTTCACCGTGCAAAATCTCCGGTGATGTTATTATGAAACTAGAATATATTCCGCAGATTCTGAAAGTTATTGCGATAGTTAGACTCTTTTAGTTGCTTGGGAATCGTCGTTTAAAGATGGGCATGTGAAACTGCGAAAAAAATTTTGAGAGCGCAGGACGGCTGCCGAAAGTCCGCGTAAAAACGCCCCCCGGGCCTAAAGTTTCACCGTGCAAAATCTCCGGTGATGTTATTATGAAACTAGAATATATTCCGCAGATTCTGAAAGTTATTGCGATAGTTAGACTCTTTTAGTTGCTTGGGAATCGTCGTTTGAAGATGGGCATGTGAAACTGCGAAAAAAATTTTGAGAGCGGAGGACGGCTGCCGAAAGTCCGCGTAAAAACGCCCCCCGGGCCTAAAGTTTCACCGTGCAAAATCTCCGGTGATGTTATTATGAAACTAGAATATATTCCGCAGATTCTGAAAGTTATTGCGATAGTTAGACTCTTTTAGTTGCTTGGGAATCGTCGTTTGAAGATGGGCATGTGAAACTGCGAAAAAAATTTTGAGAGCGGAGGACGGCTGCCGAAAGTCCGCGTAAAAACGCCCCCCGGGCCTAAAGTTTCACCGTGCAAAATCTCCGGTGATGTTATTATGAAACTAGAATATATTCCGCAGATTCTGAAAGTTATTGCGATAGTTAGACTCTTTTAGTTGCTTGGGAATCGTCGTTTGAAGATGGGCATGTGAAACTGCGAAAAAAATTTTGAGAGCGCAGGACGGCTGCCGAAAGTCCGCGTAAAAACGCCCCCCGGGCCTAAAGTTTCACCGTGCAAAATCTCCGGTGATGTTATTATGAAACTAGAATATATTCCGCAGATTCTGAAAGTTATTGCGATAGTTAGACTCTTTTAGTTGCTTGGGAATCGTCGTTTGAAGATGGGCATGTGAAACTGCGAAAAAAATTTTGAGAGCGGAGGACGGCTGCCGAAAGTCCGCGTAAAAACGCCCCCCGGGCCTAAAGTTTCACCGTGCAAAATCTCCGGTGATGTTATTATGAAACTAGAATATATTCCGCAGATTCTGAAAGTTATTGCGATAGTTAGACTCTTTTAGTTGCTTGGGAATCGTCGTTTGAAGATGGGCATGTGAAACTGCGAAAAAAATTTTGAGAGCGGAGGACGGCTGCCGAAAGTCCGCGTAAAAACGCCCCCCGGGCCTAAAGTTTCACCGTGCAAAATCTCCGGTGATGTTATTATGAAACTAGAATATATTCCGCAGATTCTGAAAGTTATTGCGATAGTTAGACTCTTTTAGTTGCTTGGGAATCGTCGTTTGAAGATGGGCATGTGAAACTGCGAAAAAAATTTTGAGAGCGGAGGACGGCTGCCGAAAGTCCGCGTAAAAACGCCCCCCGGGCCTAAAGTTTCACCGTGCAAAATCTCCGGTGATGTTATTATGAAACTAGAATATATTCCGCAGATTCTGAAAGTTATTGCGATAGTTAGACTCTTTTAGTTGCTTGGGAATCGTCGTTTGAAGATGGGCATGTGAAACTGCGAAAAAAATTTTGAGAGCGGCAGGACGGCTGCCGAAAGTCCGCGTAAAAACGCCCCCCGGGCCTAAAGTTTCACCGTGCAAAATCTCCGGTGATGTTATTATGAAACTAGAATATATTCCGCAGATTCTGAAAGTTATTGCGATAGTTAGACTCTTTTAGTTGCTTGGGAATCGTCGTTTGAAGATGGGCATGTGAAACTGCGAAAAAAATTTTGAGAGCGGAGGACGGCTGCCGAAAGTCCGCGTAAAAACGCCCCCCGGGCCTAAAGTTTCACCGTGCAAAATCTCCGGTGATGTTATTATGAAACTAGAATATATTCCGCAGATTCTGAAAGTTATTGCGATAGTTAGACTCTTTTAGTTGCTTGGGAATCGTCGTTTGAAGATGGGCATGTGAAACTGCGAAAAAAATTTTGAGAGCGGAGGACGGCTGCCGAAAGTCCGCGTAAAAACGCCCCCCGGGCCTAAAGTTTCACCGTGCAAAATCTCCGGTGATGTTATTATGAAACTAGAATATATTCCGCAGATTCTGAAAGTTATTGCGATAGTTAGACTCTTTTAGTTGCTTGGGAATCGTCGTTTGAAGATGGGCATGTGAAACTGCGAAAAAAATTTTGAGAGCGGAGGACGGCTGCCGAAAGTCCGCGTAAAAACGCCCCCCGGGCCTAAAGTTTCACCGTGCAAAATCTCCGGTGATGTTATTATGAAACTAGAATATATTCCGCAGATTCTGAAAGTTATTGCGATAGTTAGACTCTTTTAGTTGCTTGGGAATCGTCGTTTGAAGATGGGCATGTGAAACTGCGAAAAAAATTTTGAGAGCGGAGGACGGCTGCCGAAAGTCCGCGTAAAAACGCCCCCCGGGCCTAAAGTTTCACCGTGCAAAATCTCCGGTGATGTTATTATGAAACTAGAATATATTCCGCAGATTCTGAAAGTTATTGCGATAGTTAGACTCTTTTAGTTGCTTGGGAATCGTCGTTTGAAGATGGGCATGTGAAACTGCGAAAAAAATTTTGAGAGCGGAGGACGGCTGCCGAAAGTCCGCGTAAAAACGCCCCCCGGGCCTAAAGTTTCACCGTGCAAAATCTCCGGTGATGTTATTATGAAACTAGAATATATTCCGCAGATTCTGAAAGTTATTGCGATAGTTAGACTCTTTTAGTTGCTTGGGAATCGTCGTTTAAAGATGGGCATGTGAAACTGCGAAAAAAATTTTGAGAGCGCAGGACGGCTGCCGAAAGTCCGCGTAAAAACGCCCCCCGGGCCTAAAGTTTCACCGTGCAAAATCTCCGGTGATGTTATTATGAAACTAGAATATATTCCGCAGATTCTGAAAGTTATTGCGATAGTTAGACTCTTTTAGTTGCTTGGGAATCGTCGTTTGAAGATGGGCATGTGAAACTGCGAAAAAAATTTTGAGAGCGGTGGACGGCTGCCGAAAGTCCGCGTAAAAACGCCCCCCGGGCCTAAAGTTTCACCGTGCAAAATCTCCGGTGATGTTATTATGAAACTAGAATATATTCCGCAGATTCTGAAAGTTATTGCGATAGTTAGACTCTTTTAGTTGCTTGGGAATCGTCGTTTGAAGATGGGCATGTGAAACTGCGAAAAAAATTTTGAGAGCGGAGGACGGCTGCCGAAAGTCCGCGTAAAAACGCCCCCCGGGCCTAAAGTTTCACCGTGCAAAATCTCCGGTGATGTTATTATGAAACTAGAATATATTCCGCAGATTCTGAAAGTTATTGCGATAGTTAGACTCTTTTAGTTGCTTGGGAATCGTCGTTTAAAGATGGGCATGTGAAACTGCGAAAAAAATTTTGAGAGCGCAGGACGGCTGCCGAAAGTCCGCGTAAAAACGCCCCCCGGGCCTAAAGTTTCACCGTGCAAAATCTCCGGTGATGTTATTATGAAACTAGAATATATTCCGCAGATTCTGAAAGTTATTGCGATAGTTAGACTCTTTTAGTTGCTTGGGAATCGTCGTTTGAAGATGGGCATGTGAAACTGCGAAAAAAATTTTGAGAGCGGAGGACGGCTGCCGAAAGTCCGCGTAAAAACGCCCCCCGGGCCTAAAGTTTCACCGTGCAAAATCTCCGGTGATGTTATTATGAAACTAGAATATATTCCGCAGATTCTGAAAGTTATTGCGATAGTTAGACTCTTTTAGTTGCTTGGGAATCGTCGTTTGAAGATGGGCATGTGAAACTGCGAAAAAAATTTTGAGAGCGGAGGACGGCTGCCGAAAGTCCGCGTAAAAACGCCCCCCGGGCCTAAAGTTTCACCGTGCAAAATCTCCGGTGATGTTATTATGAAACTAGAATATATTCCGCAGATTCTGAAAGTTATTGCGATAGTTAGACTCTTTTAGTTGCTTGGGAATCGTCGTTTGAAGATGGGCATGTGAAACTGCGAAAAAAATTTTGAGAGCGGAGGACGGCTGCCGAAAGTCCGCGTAAAAACGCCCCCCGGGCCTAAAGTTTCACCGTGCAAAATCTCCGGTGATGTTATTATGAAACTAGAATATATTCCGCAGATTCTGAAAGTTATTGCGATAGTTAGACTCTTTTAGTTGCTTGGGAATCGTCGTTTAAAGATGGGCATGTGAAACTGCGAAAAAAATTTTGAGAGCGCAGGACGGCTGCCGAAAGTCCGCGTAAAAACGCCCCCAGGGCCTAAAGTTTCACCGTGCAAAATCTCCGGTGATGTTATTATGAAACTAGAATATATTCCGCAGATTCTGAAAGTTATTGCGATAGTTAGACTCTTTTAGTTGCTTGGGAATCGTCGTTTGAAGATGGGCATGTGAAACTGCGAAAAAAATTTTGAGAGCGGAGGACGGCTGCCGAAAGTCCGCGTAAAAACGCCCCCCGGGCCTAAAGTTTCACCGTGCAAAATCTCCGGTGATGTTATTATGAAACTAGAATATATTCCGCAGATTCTGAAAGTTATTGCGATAGTTAGACTCTTTTAGTTGCTTGGGAATCGTCGTTTGAAGATGGGCATGTGAAACTGCGAAAAAAATTTTGAGAGCGGAGGACGGCTGCCGAAAGTCCGCGTAAAAACGCCCCCCGGGCCTAAAGTTTCACCGTGCAAAATCTCCGGTGATGTTATTATGAAACTAGAATATATTCCGCAGATTCTGAAAGTTATTGCGATAGTTAGACTCTTTTAGTTGCTTGGGAATCGTCGTTTAAAGATGGGCATGTGAAACTGCGAAAAAAATTTTGAGAGCGCAGGACGGCTGCCGAAAGTCCGCGTAAAAACGCCCCCCGGGCCTAAAGTTTCACCGTGCAAAATCTCCGGTGATGTTATTATGAAACTAGAATATATTCCGCAGATTCTGAAAGTTATTGCGATAGTTAGACTCTTTTAGTTGCTTGGGAATCGTCGTTTGAAGATGGGCATGTGAAACTGCGAAAAAAATTTTGAGAGCGGAGGACGGCTGCCGAAAGTCCGCGTAAAAACGCCCCCCGGGCCTAAAGTTTCACCGTGCAAAATCTCCGGTGATGTTATTATGAAACTAGAATATATTCCGCAGATTCTGAAAGTTATTGCGATAGTTAGACTCTTTTAGTTGCTTGGGAATCGTCGTTTGAAGATGGGCATGTGAAACTGCGAAAAAAATTTTGAGAGCGGAGGACGGCTGCCGAAAGTCCGCGTAAAAACGCCCCCCGGGCCTAAAGTTTCACCGTGCAAAATCTCCGGTGATGTTATTATGAAACTAGAATATATTCCGCAGATTCTGAAAGTTATTGCGATAGTTAGACTCTTTTAGTTGCTTGGGAATCGTCGTTTAAAGATGGGCATGTGAAACTGCGAAAAAAATTTTGAGAGCGCAGGACGGCTGCCGAAAGTCCGCGTAAAAACGCCCCCCGGGCCTAAAGTTTCACCGTGCAAAATCTCCGGTGATGTTATTATGAAACTAGAATATATTCCGCAGATTCTGAAAGTTATTGCGATAGTTAGACTCTTTTAGTTGCTTGGGAATCGTCGTTTGAAGATGGGCATGTGAAACTGCGAAAAAAATTTTGAGAGCGGAGGACGGCTGCCGAAAGTCCGCGTAAAAACGCCCCCCGGGCCTAAAGTTTCACCGTGCAAAATCTCCGGTGATGTTATTATGAAACTAGAATATATTCCGCAGATTCTGAAAGTTATTGCGATAGTTAGACTCTTTTAGTTGCTTGGGAATCGTCGTTTAAAGATGGGCATGTGAAACTGCGAAAAAAATTTTGAGAGCGCAGGACGGCTGCCGAAAGTCCGCGTAAAAACGCCCCCCGGGCCTAAAGTTTCACCGTGCAAAATCTCCGGTGATGTTATTATGAAACTAGAATATATTCCGCAGATTCTGAAAGTTATTGCGATAGTTAGACTCTTTTAGTTGCTTGGGAATCGTCGTTTGAAGATGGGCATGTGAAACTGCGAAAAAAATTTTGAGAGCGGAGGACGGCTGCCGAAAGTCCGCGTAAAAACGCCCCCCGGGCCTAAAGTTTCACCGTGCAAAATCTCCGGTGATGTTATTATGAAACTAGAATATATTCCGCAGATTCTGAAAGTTATTGCGATAGTTAGACTCTTTTAGTTGCTTGGGAATCGTCGTTTGAAGATGGGCATGTGAAACTGCGAAAAAAATTTTGAGAGCGGAGGACGGCTGCCGAAAGTCCGCGTAAAAACGCCCCCCGGGCCTAAAGTTTCACCGTGCAAAATCTCCGGTGATGTTATTATGAAACTAGAATATATTCCGCAGATTCTGAAAGTTATTGCGATAGTTAGACTCTTTTAGTTGCTTGGGAATCGTCGTTTAAAGATGGGCATGTGAAACTGCGAAAAAAATTTTGAGAGCGCAGGACGGCTGCCGAAAGTCCGCGTAAAAACGCCCCCCGGGCCTAAAGTTTCACCGTGCAAAATCTCCGGTGATGTTATTATGAAACTAGAATATATTCCGCAGATTCTGAAAGTTATTGCGATAGTTAGACTCTTTTAGTTGCTTGGGAATCGTCGTTTGAAGATGGGCATGTGAAACTGCGAAAAAAATTTTGAGAGCGGAGGACGGCTGCCGAAAGTCCGCGTAAAAACGCCCCCCGGGCCTAAAGTTTCACCGTGCAAAATCTCCGGTGATGTTATTATGAAACTAGAATATATTCCGCAGATTCTGAAAGTTATTGCGATAGTTAGACTCTTTTAGTTGCTTGGGAATCGTCGTTTGAAGATGGGCATGTGAAACTGCGAAAAAAATTTTGAGAGCGGAGGACGGCTGCCGAAAGTCCGCGTAAAAACGCCCCCCGGGCCTAAAGTTTCACCGTGCAAAATCTCCGGTGATGTTATTATGAAACTAGAATATATTCCGCAGATTCTGAAAGTTATTGCGATAGTTAGACTCTTTTAGTTGCTTGGGAATCGTCGTTTGAAGATGGGCATGTGAAACTGCGAAAAAAATTTTGAGAGCGGAGGACGGCTGCCGAAAGTCCGCGTAAAAACGCCCCCCGGGCCTAAAGTTTCACCGTGCAAAATCTCCGGTGATGTTATTATGAAACTAGAATATATTCCGCAGATTCTGAAAGTTATTGCGATAGTTAGACTCTTTTAGTTGCTTGGGAATCGTCGTTTGAAGATGGGCATGTGAAACTGCGAAAAAAATTTTGAGAGCGGAGGACGGCTGCCGAAAGTCCGCGTAAAAACGCCCCCCGGGCCTAAAGTTTCACCGTGCAAAATCTCCGGTGATGTTATTATGAAACTAGAATATATTCCGCAGATTCTGAAAGTTATTGCGATAGTTAGACTCTTTTAGTTGCTTGGGAATCGTCGTTTGAAGATGGGCATGTGAAACTGCGAAAAAAATTTTGAGAGCGGAGGACGGCTGCCGAAAGTCCGCGTAAAAACGCCCCCCGGGCCTAAAGTTTCACCGTGCAAAATCTCCGGTGATGTTATTATGAAACTAGAATATATTCCGCAGATTCTGAAAGTTATTGCGATAGTTAGACTCTTTTAGTTGCTTGGGAATCGTCGTTTAAAGATGGGCATGTGAAACTGCGAAAAAAATTTTGAGAGCGCAGGACGGCTGCCGAAAGTCCGCGTAAAAACGCCCCCCGGGCCTAAAGTTTCACCGTGCAAAATCTCCGGTGATGTTATTATGAAACTAGAATATATTCCGCAGATTCTGAAAGTTATTGCGATAGTTAGACTCTTTTAGTTGCTTGGGAATCGTCGTTTGAAGATGGGCATGTGAAACTGCGAAAAAAATTTTGAGAGCGGAGGACGGCTGCCGAAAGTCCGCGTAAAAACGCCCCCCGGGCCTAAAGTTTCACCGTGCAAAATCTCCGGTGATGTTATTATGAAACTAGAATATATTCCGCAGATTCTGAAAGTTATTGAGATAGTTAGACTCTTTTAGTTGCTTGGGAATCGTCGTTTGAAGATGGGCATGTGAAACTGCGAAAAAAATTTTGAGAGCGGAGGACGGCTGCCGAAAGTCCGCGTAAAAACGCCCCCCGGGCCTAAAGTTTCACCGTGCAAAATCTCCGGTGATGTTATTATGAAACTAGAATATATTCCGCAGATTCTGAAAGTTATTGCGATAGTTAGACTCTTTTAGTTGCTTGGGAATCGTCGTTTAAAGATGGGCATGTGAAACTGCGAAAAAAATTTTGAGAGCGCAGGACGGCTGCCGAAAGTCCGCGTAAAAACGCCCCCCGGGCCTAAAGTTTCACCGTGCAAAATCTCCGGTGATGTTATTATGAAACTAGAATATATTCCGCAGATTCTGAAAGTTATTGCGATAGTTAGACTCTTTTAGTTGCTTGGGAATCGTCGTTTGAAGATGGGCATGTGAAACTGCGAAAAAAATTTTGAGAGCGGAGGACGGCTGCCGAAAGTCCGCGTAAAAACGCCCCCCGGGCCTAAAGTTTCACCGTGCAAAATCTCCGGTGATGTTATTATGAAACTAGAATATATTCCGCAGATTCTGAAAGTTATTGCGATAGTTAGACTCTTTTAGTTGCTTGGGAATCGTCGTTTGAAGATGGGCATGTGAAACTGCGAAAAAAATTTTGAGAGCGGAGGACGGCTGCCGAAAGTCCGCGTAAAAACGCCCCCCGGGCCTAAAGTTTCACCGTGCAAAATCTCCGGTGATGTTATTATGAAACTAGAATATATTCCGCAGATTCTGAAAGTTATTGCGATAGTTAGACTCTTTTAGTTGCTTGGGAATCGTCGTTTGAAGATGGGCATGTGAAACTGCGAAAAAAATTTTGAGAGCGGAGGACGGCTGCCGAAAGTCCGCGTAAAAACGCCCCCCGGGCCTAAAGTTTCACCGTGCAAAATCTCCGGTGATGTTATTATGAAACTAGAATATATTCCGCAGATTCTGAAAGTTATTGCGATAGTTAGACTCTTTTAGTTGCTTGGGAATCGTCGTTTAAAGATGGGCATGTGAAACTGCGAAAAAAATTTTGAGAGCGCAGGACGGCTGCCGAAAGTCCGCGTAAAAACGCCCCCCGGGCCTAAAGTTTCACCGTGCAAAATCTCCGGTGATGTTATTATGAAACTAGAATATATTCCGCAGATTCTGAAAGTTATTGCGATAGTTAGACTCTTTTAGTTGCTTGGGAATCGTCGTTTGAAGATGGGCATGTGAAACTGCGAAAAAAATTTTGAGAGCGGAGGACGGCTGCCGAAAGTCCGCGTAAAAACGCCCCCCGGGCCTAAAGTTTCACCGTGCAAAATCTCCGGTGATGTTATTATGAAACTAGAATATATTCCGCAGATTCTGAAAGTTATTGCGATAGTTAGACTCTTTTAGTTGCTTGGAAATCGTCGTTTAAAGATGGGCATGTGAAACTGCGAAAAAAATTTTGAGAGCGCAGGACGGCTGCCGAAAGTCCGCGTAAAAACACCCCCCGGGCCTAAAGTTTCACCGTGCAAAATCTCCGGTGATGTTATTATGAAACTAGAATATATTCCGCAGATTCTGAAAGTTATTGCGATAGTTAGACTCTTTTAGTTGCTTGGGAATCGTCGTTTGAAGATGGGCATGTGAAACTGCGAAAAAAATTTTGAGAGCGGAGGACGGCTGCCGAAAGTCCGCGTAAAAACGCCCCCCGGGCCTAAAGTTTCACCGTGCAAAATCTCCGGTGATGTTATTATGAAACTAGAATATATTCCGCAGATTCTGAAAGTTATTGCGATAGTTAGACTCTTTTAGTTGCTTGGGAATCGTCGTTTGAAGATGGGCATGTGAAACTGCGAAAAAAATTTTGAGAGCGGAGGACGGCTGCCGAAAGTCCGCGTAAAAACGCCCCCCGGGCCTAAAGTTTCACCGTGCAAAATCTCCGGTGATGTTATTATGAAACTAGAATATATTCCGCAGATTCTGAAAGTTATTGCGATAGTTAGACTCTTTTAGTTGCTTGGGAATCGTCGTTTGAAGATGGGCATGTGAAACTGCGAAAAAAATTTTGAGAGCGGAGGACGGCTGCCGAAAGTCCGCGTAAAAACGCCCCCCGGGCCTAAAGTTTCACCGTGCAAAATCTCCGGTGATGTTATTATGAAACTAGAATATATTCCGCAGATTCTGAAAGTTATTGCGATAGTTAGACTCTTTTAGTTGCTTGGGAATCGTCGTTTGAAGATGGGCATGTGAAACTGCGAAAAAATTTTGAGAGCGGAGGACGGCTGCCGAAAGTCCGCGTAAAAACGCCCCCCGGGCCTGAAGTTTCACCGTGCAAAATCTCCGGTGATGTTATTATGAAACTAGAATATATTCCACAGATTCTGAAAGTTATTGCGATAGTTAGACTCTTTTAGTTGCTTGGGAATCGTCGTTTAAAGATGGGCATGTGAAACTGCGAAAAAAATTTTGAGAGCGCAGGACGGCTGCCGAAAGTCCGCGTAAAAACGCCCCCCGGGCCTAAAGTTTCACCGTGCAAAATCTCCGGTGATGTTATTATGAAACTAGAATATATTCCGCAGATTCTGAAAGTTATTGCGATAGTTAGACTCTTTTAGTTGCTTGGGAATCGTCGTTTGAAGATGGGCATGTGAAACTGCAAAAAAAATTTTGAGAGCGGAGGACGGCTGCCGAAAGTCCGCGTAAAAACGCCCCCCGGGCCTAAAGTTTCACCGTGCAAAATCTCCGGTGATGTTATTATGAAACTAGAATATATTCCGCAGATTCTGAAAGTTATTGCGATAGTTAGACTCTTTTAGTTGCTTGGGAATCGTCGTTTGAAGATGGGCATGTGAAACTGCTAAAAAAATTTTGAGAGCGGAGGACGGCTGCCGAAAGTCCGCGTAAAAACGCCCCCCGGGCCTAAAGTTTCACCGTGCAAAATCTCCGGTGATGTTATTATGAAACTAGAATATATTCCGCAGATTCTGAAAGTTATTGCGATAGTTAGACTCTTTTAGTTGCTTGGGAATCGTCGTTTAAAGATGGGCATGTGAAACTGCGAAAAAAATTTTGAGAGCGCAGGACGGCTGCCGAAAGTCCGCGTAAAAACGCCCCCCGGGCCTAAAGTTTCACCGTGCAAAATCTCCGGTGATGTTATTATGAAACTAGAATATATTCCGCAGATTCTGAAAGTTATTGCGATAGTTAGACTCTTTTAGTTGCTTGGGAATCGTCGTTTGAAGATGGGCATGTGAAACTGCGAAAAAAATTTTGAGAGCGCAGGACGGCTGCCGAAAGTCCGCGTAAAAACGCCCCCCGGGCCTAAAGTTTCACCGTGCAAAATCTCCGGTGATGTTATTATGAAACTAGAATATATTCCGCAGATTCTGAAAGTTATTGCGATAGTTAGACTCTTTTAGTTGCTTGGGAATCGTCGTTTGAAGATGGGCATGTGAAACTGCGAAAAAAATTTTGAGAGCGGAGGACGGCTGCCGAAAGTCCGCGTAAAAACGCCCCCCGGGCCTAAAGTTTCACCGTGCAAAATCTCCGGTGATGTTATTATGAAACTAGAATATATTCCGCAGATTCTGAAAGTTATTGCGATAGTTAGACTCTTTTAGTTGCTTGGGAATCGTCGTTTGAAGATGGGCATGTGAAACTGCTAAAAAATTTTGAGAGCGGAGGACGGCTGCCGAAAGTCCGCGTAAAAACGCCCCCCGGGCCTAAAGTTTCACCGTGCAAAATCTCCGGTGATGTTATTATGAAACTAGAATATATTCCGCAGATTCTGAAAGTTATTGCGATAGTTAGACTCTTTTAGTTGCTTGGGAATCGTCGTTTGAAGATGGGCATGTGAAACTGCGAAAAAAATTTTGAGAGCGGAGGACGGCTGCCGAAAGTCCGCGTAAAAACGCCCCCCGGGCCTAAAGTTTCACCGTGCAAAATCTCCGGTGATGTTATTATGAAACTAGAATATATTCCGCAGATTCTGAAAGTTATTGCGATAGTTAGACTCTTTTAGTTGCTTGGGAATCGTCGTTTAAAGATGGGCATGTGAAACTGCGAAAAAAATTTTGAGAGCGCAGGACGGCTGCCGAAAGTCCGCGTAAAAACGCCCCCCGGGCCTAAAGTTTCACCGTGCAAAATCTCCGGTGATGTTATTATGAAACTAGAATATATTCCGCAGATTCTGAAAGTTATTGCGATAGTTAGACTCTTTTAGTTGCTTGGGAATCGTCGTTTAAAGATGGGCATGTGAAACTGCGAAAAAAATTTTGAGAGCGCAGGGACGGCTGCCGAAAGTCCGCGTAAAAACGCCCCCCGGGCCTAAAGTTTCACCGTGCAAAATCTCCGGTGATGTTATTATGAAACTAGAATATATTCCGCAGATTCTGAAAGTTATTGCGATAGTTAGACTCTTTTAGTTGCTTGGGAATCGTCGTTTGAAGATGGGCATGTGAAACTGCGAAAAAAATTTTGAGAGCGGAGGACGGCTGCCGAAAGTCCGCGTAAAAACGCCCCCCGGGCCTAAAGTTTCACCGTGCAAAATCTCCGGTGATGTTATTATGAAACTAGAATATATTCCGCAGATTCTGAAAGTTATTGCGATAGTTAGACTCTTTTAGTTGCTTGGAATCGTCGTTTGAAGATGGGCATGTGAAACTGCTAAAAAAATTTTGAGAGCGGAGGACGGCTGCCGAAAGTCCGCGTAAAAACGCCCCCCGGGCCTAAAGTTTCACCGTGCAAAATCTCCGGTGATGTTATTATGAAACTAGAATATATTCCGCAGATTCTGAAAGTTATTGCGATAGTTAGACTCTTTTAGTTGCTTGGGAATCGTCGTTTGAAGATGGGCATGTGAAACTGCGAAAAAAATTTTGAGAGCGGAGGACGGCTGCCGAAAGTCCGCGTAAAAACGCCCCCCGGGCCTAAAGTTTCACCGTGCAAAATCTCCGGTGATGTTATTATGAAACTAGAATATATTCCGCAGATTCTGAAAGTTATTGCGATAGTTAGACTCTTTTAGTTGCTTGGGAATCGTCGTTTAAAGATGGGCATGTGAAACTGCGAAAAAAATTTTGAGAGCGCAGGACGGCTGCCGAAAGTCCGCGTAAAAACGCCCCCCGGGCCTAAAGTTTCACCGTGCAAAATCTCCGGTGATGTTATTATGAAACTAGAATATATTCCGCAGATTCTGAAAGTTATTGCGATAGTTAGACTCTTTTAGTTGCTTGGGAATCGTCGTTTAAAGATGGGCATGTGAAACTGCGAAAAAAATTTTGAGAGCGCAGGACGGCTGCCGAAAGTCCGCGTAAAAACGCCCCCCGGGCCTAAAGTTTCACCGTGCAAAATCTCCGGTGATGTTATTATGAAACTAGAATATATTCCGCAGATTCTGAAAGTTATTGCGATAGTTAGACTCTTTTAGTTGCTTGGGAATCGTCGTTTGAAGATGGGCATGTGAAACTGCGAAAAAAATTTTGAGAGCGGAGGACGGCTGCCGAAAGTCCGCGTAAAAACGCCCCCCGGGCCTAAAGTTTCACCGTGCAAAATCTCCGGTGATGTTATTATGAAACTAGAATATATTCCGCAGATTCTGAAAGTTATTGCGATAGTTAGACTCTTTTAGTTGCTTGGGAATCGTCGTTTGAAGATGGGCATGTGAAACTGCGAAAAAAATTTTGAGAGCGGAGGACGGCTGCCGAAAGTCCGCGTAAAAACGCCCCCGGGCCTAAAGTTTCACCGTGCAAAATCTCCGGTGATGTTATTATGAAACTAGAATATATTCCGCAGATTCTGAAAGTTATTGCGATAGTTAGACTCTTTTAGTTGCTTGGGAATCGTCGTTTGAAGATGGGCATGTGAAACTGCGAAAAAAATTTTGAGAGCGGAGGACGGCTGCCGAAAGTCCGCGTAAAAACGCCCCCCGGGCCTAAAGTTTCACCGTGCAAAATCTCCGGTGATGTTATTATGAAACTAGAATATATTCCGCAGATTCTGAAAGTTATTGCGATAGTTAGACTCTTTTAGTTGCTTGGGAATCGTCGTTTGAAAGATGGGCATGTGAAACTGCGAAAAAAATTTTGAGAGCGGCAGGACGGCTGCCGAAAGTCCGCGTAAAAACGCCCCCCGGGCCTAAAGTTTCACCGTGCAAAATCTCCGGTGATGTTATTATGAAACTAGAATATATTCCGCAGATTCTGAAAGTTATTGCGATAGTTAGACTCTTTTAGTTGCTTGGGAATCGTCGTTTGAAGATGGGCATGTGAAACTGCGAAAAAAATTTTGAGAGCGGAGGACGGCTGCCGAAAGTCCGCGTAAAAACGCCCCCCGGGCCTAAAGTTTCACCGTGCAAAATCTCCGGTGATGTTATTATGAAACTAGAATATATTCCGCAGATTCTGAAAGTTATTGCGATAGTTAGACTCTTTTAGTTGCTTGGGAATCGTCGTTTGAAGATGGGCATGTGAAACTGCGAAAAAAATTTTGAGAGCGGAGGACGGCTGCCGAAAGTCCGCGTAAAAACGCCCCCCGGGCCTAAAGTTTCACCGTGCAAAATCTCCGGTGATGTTATTATGAAACTAGAATATATTCCGCAGATTCTGAAAGTTATTGCGATAGTTAGACTCTTTTAGTTGCTTGGGAATCGTCGTTTGAAGATGGGCATGTGAAACTGCGAAAAAAATTTTGAGAGCGGAGGACGGCTGCCGAAAGTCCGCGTAAAAACGCCCCCGGGCCTAAAGTTTCACCGTGCAAAATCTCCGGTGATGTTATTATGAAACTAGAATATATTCCGCAGATTCTGAAAGTTATTGCGATAGTTAGACTCTTTTAGTTGCTTGGGAATCGTCGTTTAAAGATGGGCATGTGAAACTGCGAAAAAAATTTTGAGAGCGCAGGACGGCTGCCGAAAGTCCGCGTAAAAACGCCCCCGGGCCTAAAGTTTCACCGTGCAAAATCTCCGGTGATGTTATTATGAAACTAGAATATATTCCGCAGATTCTGAAAGTTATTGCGATAGTTAGACTCTTTTAGTTGCTTGGGAATCGTCGTTTGAAGATGGGCATGTGAAACTGCGAAAAAAATTTTGAGAGCGGAGGACGGCTGCCGAAAGTCCGCGTAAAAACGCCCCCCGGGCCTAAAGTTTCACCGTGCAAAATCTCCGGTGATGTTATTATGAAACTAGAATATATTCCGCAGATTCTGAAAGTTATTGCGATAGTTAGACTCTTTTAGTTGCTTGGGAATCGTCGTTTGAAGATGGGCATGTGAAACTGCGAAAAAAATTTTGAGAGCGGAGGACGGCTGCCGAAAGTCCGCGTAAAAACGCCCCCCGGGCCTAAAGTTTCACCGTGCAAAATCTCCGGTGATGTTATTATGAAACTAGAATATATTCCGCAGATTCTGAAAGTTATTGCGATAGTTAGACTCTTTTAGTTGCTTGGGAATCGTCGTTTGAAGATGGGCATGTGAAACTGCGAAAAAAATTTTGAGAGCGGAGGACGGCTGCCGAAAGTCCGCGTAAAAACGCCCCCCGGGCCTAAAGTTTCACCGTGCAAAATCTCCGGTGATGTTATTATGAAACTAGAATATATTCCGCAGATTCTGAAAGTTATTGCGATAGTTAGACTCTTTTAGTTGCTTGGGAATCGTCGTTTGAAGATGGGCATGTGAAACTGCGAAAAAAATTTTGAGAGCGGCAGGACGGCTGCCGAAAGTCCGCGTAAAAACGCCCCCCGGGCCTAAAGTTTCACCGTGCAAAATCTCCGGTGATGTTATTATGAAACTAGAATATATTCCGCAGATTCTGAAAGTTATTGCGATAGTTAGACTCTTTTAGTTGCTTGGGAATCGTCGTTTGAAGATGGGCATGTGAAACTGCGAAAAAAATTTTGAGAGCGGAGGACGGCTGCCGAAAGTCCGCGTAAAAACGCCCCCCGGGCCTAAAGTTTCACCGTGCAAAATCTCCGGTGATGTTATTATGAAACTAGAATATATTCCGCAGATTCTGAAAGTTATTGCGATAGTTAGACTCTTTTAGTTGCTTGGGAATCGTCGTTTGAAGATGGGCATGTGAAACTGCGAAAAAAATTTTGAGAGCGGAGGACGGCTGCCGAAAGTCCGCGTAAAAACGCCCCCCGGGCCTAAAGTTTCACCGTGCAAAATCTCCGGTGATGTTATTATGAAACTAGAATATATTCCGCAGATTCTGAAAGTTATTGCGATAGTTAGACTCTTTTAGTTGCTTGGGAATCGTCGTTTAAAGATGGGCATGTGAAACTGCGAAAAAAATTTTGAGAGCGCAGGACGGCTGCCGAAAGTCCGCGTAAAAACGCCCCCCGGGCCTAAAGTTTCACCGTGCAAAATCTCCGGTGATGTTATTATGAAACTAGAATATATTCCGCAGATTCTGAAAGTTATTGCGATAGTTAGACTCTTTTAGTTGCTTGGGAATCGTCGTTTGAAGATGGGCATGTGAAACTGCGAAAAAAATTTTGAGAGCGGAGGACGGCTGCCGAAAGTCCGCGTAAAAACGCCCCCGGGCCTAAAGTTTCACCGTGCAAA
Source organism: Salticus scenicus (assembly GCA_963930645.1). NCBI lineage: Eukaryota > Metazoa > Arthropoda > Arachnida > Araneae > Salticidae > Salticus > Salticus scenicus. The sequence continues at coordinate 7,057 of CAWVNO010001751.1, read as the reverse complement.
ATCTCCGGTGATGTTATTATGAAACTAGAATATATTCCGCAGATTCTGAAAGTTATTGCGATAGTTAGACTCTTTTAGTTGCTTGGGAATCGTCGTTTAAAGATGGGCATGTGAAACTGCGAAAAAAATTTTGAGAGCGCAGGACGGCTGCCGAAAGTCCGCGTAAAAACGCCCCCCGGGCCTAAAGTTTCACCGTGCAAAATCTCCGGTGATGTTATTATGAAACTAGAATATATTCCGCAGATTCTGAAAGTTATTGCGATAGTTAGACTCTTTTAGTTGCTTGGGAATCGTCGTTTGAAGATGGGCATGTGAAACTGCGAAAAAAATTTTGAGAGCGGAGGACGGCTGCCGAAAGTCCGCGTAAAAACGCCCCCCGGGCCTAAAGTTTCACCGTGCAAAATCTCCGGTGATGTTATTATGAAACTAGAATATATTCCGCAGATTCTGAAAGTTATTGCGATAGTTAGACTCTTTTAGTTGCTTGGGAATCGTCGTTTGAAGATGGGCATGTGAAACTGCGAAAAAAATTTTGAGAGCGGAGGACGGCTGCCGAAAGTCCGCGTAAAAACGCCCCCCGGGCCTAAAGTTTCACCGTGCAAAATCTCCGGTGATGTTATTATGAAACTAGAATATATTCCGCAGATTCTGAAAGTTATTGCGATAGTTAGACTCTTTTAGTTGCTTGGGAATCGTCGTTTGAAGATGGGCATGTGAAACTGCGAAAAAAATTTTGAGAGCGGAGGACGGCTGCCGAAAGTCCGCGTAAAAACGCCCCCCGGGCCTAAAGTTTCACCGTGCAAAATCTCCGGTGATGTTATTATGAAACTAGAATATATTCCGCAGATTCTGAAAGTTATTGCGATAGTTAGACTCTTTTAGTTGCTTGGGAATCGTCGTTTAAGATGGGCATGTGAAACTGCGAAAAAAATTTTGAGAGCGCAGGACGGCTGCCGAAAGTCCGCGTAAAAACGCCCCCCGGGCCTAAAGTTTCACCGTGCAAAATCTCCGGTGATGTTATTATGAAACTAGAATATATTCCGCAGATTCTGAAAGTTATTGCGATAGTTAGACTCTTTTAGTTGCTTGGGAATCGTCGTTTGAAGATGGGCATGTGAAACTGCGAAAAAAATTTTGAGAGCGGAGGACGGCTGCCGAAAGTCCGCGTAAAAACGCCCCCCGGGCCTAAAGTTTCACCGTGCAAAATCTCCGGTGATGTTATTATGAAACTAGAATATATTCCGCAGATTCTGAAAGTTATTGCGATAGTTAGACTCTTTTAGTTGCTTGGGAATCGTCGTTTGAAGATGGGCATGTGAAACTGCGAAAAAATTTTGAGAGCGGAGGACGGCTGCCGAAAGTCCGCGTAAAAACGCCCCCCGGGCCTAAAGTTTCACCGTGCAAAATCTCCGGTGATGTTATTATGAAACTAGAATATATTCCGCAGATTCTGAAAGTTATTGCGATAGTTAGACTCTTTTAGTTGCTTGGGAATCGTCGTTTGAAGATGGGCATGTGAAACTGCGAAAAAAATTTTGAGAGCGAGGACGGCTGCCGAAAGTCCGCGTAAAAACGCCCCCCGGGCCTAAAGTTTCACCGTGCAAAATCTCCGGTGATGTTATTATGAAACTAGAATATATTCCGCAGATTCTGAAAGTTATTGCGATAGTTAGACTCTTTTAGTTGCTTGGGAATCGTCGTTTGAAGATGGGCATGTGAAACTGCGAAAAAAATTTTGAGAGCGCAGGACGGCTGCCGAAAGTCCGCGTAAAAACGCCCCCCGGGCCTAAAGTTTCACCGTGCAAAATCTCGGTGATGTTATTATGAAACTAGAATATATTCCGCAGATTCTGAAAGTTATTGCGATAGTTAGACTCTTTTAGTTGCTTGGGAATCGTCGTTTGAAGATGGGCATGTGAAACTGCGAAAAAAATTTTGAGAGCGGCAGGACGGCTGCCGAAAGTCCGCGTAAAAACGCCCCCCGGGCCTAAAGTTTCACCGTGCAAAATCTCCGGTGATGTTATTATGAAACTAGAATATATTCCGCAGATTCTGAAAGTTATTGCGATAGTTAGACTCTTTTAGTTGCTTGGGAATCGTCGTTTGAAGATGGGCATGTGAAACTGCGAAAAAAATTTTGAGAGCGGAGGACGGCTGCCGAAAGTCCGCGTAAAAACGCCCCCCGGGCCTAAAGTTTCACCGTGCAAAATCTCCGGTGATGTTATTATGAAACTAGAATATATTCCGCAGATTCTGAAAGTTATTGCGATAGTTAGACTCTTTTAGTTGCTTGGGAATCGTCGTTTAAAGATGGGCATGTGAAACTGCGAAAAAAATTTTGAGAGCGCAGGACGGCTGCCGAAAGTCCGCGTAAAAACGCCCCCCGGGCCTAAAGTTTCACCGTGCAAAATCTCCGGTGATGTTATTATGAAACTAGAATATATTCCGCAGATTCTGAAAGTTATTGCGATAGTTAGACTCTTTTAGTTGCTTGGGAATCGTCGTTTGAAGATGGGCATGTGAAACTGCGAAAAAAATTTTGAGAGCGGAGGACGGCTGCCGAAAGTCCGCGTAAAAACGCCCCCCGGGCCTAAAGTTTCACCGTGCAAAATCTCCGGTGATGTTATTATGAAACTAGAATATATTCCGCAGATTCTGAAAGTTATTGCGATAGTTAGACTCTTTTAGTTGCTTGGGAATCGTCGTTTGAAGATGGGCATGTGAAACTGCGAAAAAATTTTGAGAGCGGAGGACGGCTGCCGAAAGTCCGCGTAAAAACGCCCCCCGGGCCTAAAGTTTCACCGTGCAAAATCTCCGGTGATGTTATTATGAAACTAGAATATATTCCGCAGATTCTGAAAGTTATTGCGATAGTTAGACTCTTTTAGTTGCTTGGGAATCGTCGTTTAAGATGGGCATGTGAAACTGCGAAAAAAATTTTGAGAGCGCAGGACGGCTGCCGAAAGTCCGCGTAAAAACGCCCCCCGGGCCTAAAGTTTCACCGTGCAAAATCTCCGGTGATGTTATTATGAAACTAGAATATATTCCGCAGATTCTGAAAGTTATTGCGATAGTTAGACTCTTTTAGTTGCTTGGGAATCGTCGTTTGAAGATGGGCATGTGAAACTGCGAAAAAAATTTTGAGAGCGGAGGACGGCTGCCGAAAGTCCGCGTAAAAACGCCCCCCGGGCCTAAAGTTTCACCGTGCAAAATCTCCGGTGATGTTATTATGAAACTAGAATATATTCCGCAGATTCTGAAAGTTATTGCGATAGTTAGACTCTTTTAGTTGCTTGGGAATCGTCGTTTGAAGATGGGCATGTGAAACTGCGAAAAAATTTTGAGAGCGGAGGACGGCTGCCGAAAGTCCGCGTAAAAACGCCCCCCGGGCCTAAAGTTTCACCGTGCAAAATCTCCGGTGATGTTATTATGAAACTAGAATATATTCCGCAGATTCTGAAAGTTATTGCGATAGTTAGACTCTTTTAGTTGCTTGGGAATCGTCGTTTGAAGATGGGCATGTGAAACTGCGAAAAAAATTTTGAGAGCGGAGGACGGCTGCCGAAAGTCCGCGTAAAAACGCCCCCGGGCCTAAAGTTTCACCGTGCAAAATCTCCGGTGATGTTATTATGAAACTAGAATATATTCCGCAGATTCTGAAAGTTATTGCGATAGTTAGACTCTTTTAGTTGCTTGGGAATCGTCGTTTAAAGATGGGCATGTGAAACTGCGAAAAAAATTTTGAGAGCGCAGGACGGCTGCCGAAAGTCCGCGTAAAAACGCCCCCCGGGCCTAAAGTTTCACCGTGCAAAATCTCCGGTGATGTTATTATGAAACTAGAATATATTCCGCAGATTCTGAAAGTTATTGCGATAGTTAGACTCTTTTAGTTGCTTGGGAATCGTCGTTTGAAGATGGGCATGTGAAACTGCGAAAAAAATTTTGAGAGCGGAGGACGGCTGCCGAAAGTCCGCGTAAAAACGCCCCCCGGGCCTAAAGTTTCACCGTGCAAAATCTCCGGTGATGTTATTATGAAACTAGAATATATTCCGCAGATTCTGAAAGTTATTGCGATAGTTAGACTCTTTTAGTTGCTTGGGAATCGTCGTTTGAAGATGGGCATGTGAAACTGCGAAAAAAATTTTGAGAGCGCAGGACGGCTGCCGAAAGTCCGCGTAAAAACGCCCCCGGGCCTAAAGTTTCACCGTGCAAAATCTCCGGTGATGTTATTATGAAACTAGAATATATTCCGCAGATTCTGAAAGTTATTGCGATAGTTAGACTCTTTTAGTTGCTTGGGAATCGTCGTTTGAAGATGGGCATGTGAAACTGCGAAAAAAATTTTGAGAGCGGAGGACGGCTGCCGAAAGTCCGCGTAAAAACGCCCCCCGGGCCTAAAGTTTCACCGTGCAAAATCTCCGGTGATGTTATTATGAAACTAGAATATATTCCGCAGATTCTGAAAGTTATTGCGATAGTTAGACTCTTTTAGTTGCTTGGGAATCGTCGTTTGAAGATGGGCATGTGAAACTGCGAAAAAAATTTTGAGAGCGGAGGACGGCTGCCGAAAGTCCGCGTAAAAACGCCCCCCGGGCCTAAAGTTTCACCGTGCAAAATCTCCGGTGATGTTATTATGAAACTAGAATATATTCCGCAGATTCTGAAAGTTATTGCGATAGTTAGACTCTTTTAGTTGCTTGGGAATCGTCGTTTGAAGATGGGCATGTGAAACTGCGAAAAAAATTTTGAGAGCGGAGGACGGCTGCCGAAAGTCCGCGTAAAAACGCCCCCCCGGGCCTAAAGTTTTCACCGTGCAAAATCTCCGGTGATGTTATTATGAAACTAGAATATATTCCGCAGATTCTGAAAGTTATTGCGATAGTTAGACTCTTTTAGTTGCTTGGGAATCGTCGTTTAAGATGGGCATGTGAAACTGCGAAAAAAATTTTGAGAGCGCAGGACGGCTGCCGAAAGTCCGCGTAAAAACGCCCCCCGGGCCTAAAGTTTCACCGTGCAAAATCTCCGGTGATGTTATTATGAAACTAGAATATATTCCGCAGATTCTGAAAGTTATTGCGATAGTTAGACTCTTTTAGTTGCTTGGGAATCGTCGTTTGAAGATGGGCATGTGAAACTGCGAAAAAAATTTTGAGAGCGGAGGACGGCTGCCGAAAGTCCGCGTAAAAACGCCCCCCGGGCCTAAAGTTTCACCGTGCAAAATCTCCGGTGATGTTATTATGAAACTAGAATATATTCCGCAGATTCTGAAAGTTATTGCGATAGTTAGACTCTTTTAGTTGCTTGGGAATCGTCGTTTGAAGATGGGCATGTGAAACTGCGAAAAAAATTTTGAGAGCGGAGGACGGCTGCCGAAAGTCCGCGTAAAAACGCCCCCCGGGCCTAAAGTTTCACCGTGCAAAATCTCCGGTGATGTTATTATGAAACTAGAATATATTCCGCAGATTCTGAAAGTTATTGCGATAGTTAGACTCTTTTAGTTGCTTGGGAATCGTCGTTTAAGATGGGCATGTGAAACTGCGAAAAAAATTTTGAGAGCGCAGGACGGCTGCCGAAAGTCCGCGTAAAAACGCCCCCCGGGCCTAAAGTTTCACCGTGCAAAATCTCCGGTGATGTTATTATGAAACTAGAATATATTCCGCAGATTCTGAAAGTTATTGCGATAGTTAGACTCTTTTAGTTGCTTGGGAATCGTCGTTTGAAGATGGGCATGTGAAACTGCGAAAAAAATTTTGAGAGCGGAGGACGGCTGCCGAAAGTCCGCGTAAAAACGCCCCCCGGCCTAAAGTTTCACCGTGCAAAATCTCCGGTGATGTTATTATGAAACTAGAATATATTCCGCAGATTCTGAAAGTTATTGCGATAGTTAGACTCTTTTAGTTGCTTGGGAATCGTCGTTTGAAGATGGGCATGTGAAACTGCGAAAAAAATTTTGAGAGCGGAGGACGGCTGCCGAAAGTCCGCGTAAAAACGCCCCCCGGGCCTAAAGTTTCACCGTGCAAAATCTCCGGTGATGTTATTATGAAACTAGAATATATTCCGCAGATTCTGAAAGTTATTGCGATAGTTAGACTCTTTTAGTTGCTTGGGAATCGTCGTTTAAAGATGGGCATGTGAAACTGCGAAAAAAATTTTGAGAGCGCAGGACGGCTGCCGAAAGTCCGCGTAAAAACGCCCCCGGGCCTAAAGTTTCACCGTGCAAAATCTCCGGTGATGTTATTATGAAACTAGAATATATTCCGCAGATTCTGAAAGTTATTGCGATAGTTAGACTCTTTTAGTTGCTTGGGAATCGTCGTTTGAAGATGGGCATGTGAAACTGCGAAAAAAATTTTGAGAGCGGAGGGACGGCTGCCGAAAGTCCGCGTAAAAACGCCCCCCGGGCCTAAAGTTTCACCGTGCAAAATCTCCGGTGATGTTATTATGAAACTAGAATATATTCCGCAGATTCTGAAAGTTATTGAGATAGTTAGACTCTTTTAGTTGCTTGGGAATCGTCGTTTGAAGATGGGCATGTGAAACTGCGAAAAAAATTTTGAGAGCGGAGGACGGCTGCCGAAAGTCCGCGTAAAAACGCCCCCCGGGCCTAAAGTTTCACCGTGCAAAATCTCCGGTGATGTTATTATGAAACTAGAATATATTCCGCAGATTCTGAAAGTTATTGCGATAGTTAGACTCTTTTAGTTGCTTGGGAATCGTCGTTTAAAGATGGGCATGTGAAACTGCGAAAAAAATTTTGAGAGCGCAGGACGGCTGCCGAAAGTCCGCGTAAAAACGCCCCCCGGGCCTAAAGTTTCACCGTGCAAAATCTCCGGTGATGTTATTATGAAACTAGAATATATTCCGCAGATTCTGAAAGTTATTGCGATAGTTAGACTCTTTTAGTTGCTTGGGAATCGTCGTTTGAAGATGGGCATGTGAAACTGCGAAAAAAATTTTGAGAGCGGAGGACGGCTGCCGAAAGTCCGCGTAAAAACGCCCCCCGGGCCTAAAGTTTCACCGTGCAAAATCTCGGTGATGTTATTATGAAACTAGAATA
>CAWVNO010001750.1:0-20829 GCA_963930645.1 Salticus scenicus | reverse complement strand
GCGATTGGTGATAGAAGTCTTGAAATTTCATGTTGATTGGGGATGTTTGTATACAATATAGTGCACCCCCCGGTGGTGAAAAATGGAACTAGGTGATTTTGTAGTAGACCCTATCATGTTATATCTTATTTTAAAGGTCTTAGTATTTCCTAACTTTTGGTGATGTTCGTACAGAACAAACTGCGCCCCCTGGCACTGGAAAGTGCAATTAAAGGATTTTGAAATTGACACCACAATGTGACACCTTATTTGAAAGGTCTTGGAAATTCGAGGTGATTGGTGATGTTCGTATACAACATACTGCGCTCCCTGTTGGAGGAAAGTGGATTTTGCAGTGCATGCGTAGCATGTCTGCTATACGGTGCCGCAGCCACAGGCAGCGGTAACACGAGTCAGAGGTTCGTTCGGTTCAAGGTTAATTTTTGAGAATTTTTTCATGTTAATAGCGGCCTGCATATACGTGCCACAGGCACTGGGATACGAACCCGAGTTCCGTTCTGTTTGAAGTAATTTTTTTTTTGTTACAGATGATGATTATTATTATTATTATTTGTGATGTTTTCATTTAAAAATAGAAATTCAAACAAAATCGAGTTAAAGATATAAAACCATACAAATTTAAGGTGCATTTAAGGTTATTATCATGGGCCCGGACAACACCGGGCGGGTTCTTTCGGTTGCAGGTTAATTTTTGGGAATTTTTTTTATGTTATTAGCGGCTCACGTATGTGCTGCCGCAGACACCGGTGTCACAAGACTGAGTTTCGTTCGGTTCGAGGTAATTTTTTTGTTACAGCTGATTATTTTTTTCGCGATGCCTTTATTTAAAAATAGAAATTCAAACAAAATCGAGTTAAAGATATAAAATCATACAAATTTAAGGTTCAATTAAGGTTATTATCATGGGTCCGGGCAACGCCGGGCGGGTCAGCTAACATGTAGCCTTAGTATTAAAAGAAACAGAAAATAAAAGATAGCAACTGTTTTATTTGGAGTCAGTTTGACGTCACATTGACAGTACTTTGTAGAAAGTGATGTCATATATAGTATTTCAATTTATAACCATTTTTCCGAATTTCTTTTTTTTTTTTTAAGTGAAATGTTGTAAATTATATTAGATGTTTTAACTTTAAATACATTTAAATAATGATACGATTTTTGAAACATTACGGTCAATAAAGTGACCGTCGAAGTCGACGGGTTCCAGCTAGTTTATATTACTTTGTAAGTGCATTGGGTGATGCAGTAAATAATGTCCCTGAATTTATTGACTGTACCATGTATTATGTTATATTTGCACTTTAACACAGCGATTTGATGGTTTATTGCGAATTATTTTTATGCACTGAAAATTTACCAAATATGCTAATTTAAAAGTGATTTTCAATAAATAATAATTTTTCAATTTCACTAAAGAAGAAAATGGTCTTTTAAAGTTCCTAAAACATGCTATTCTGACATAAAAAAATTTATAACTTTATCTTTCACTATTTCTGAAGAAAAGATACATAGCAAGGCCTTAGCCAGAAAAAAATTTCTTTGAGGTTCAAGCTTTAGTACATAATGTTGAATGTAAAAAAATTAAAAGTAATTTATAAATTTTCTACAAATCTGAAAAATTACAGGGAGTGTTTCAATTCAAACCCTCCCCCCCCCCACCTCATTGGCTACAGCCTGGGGTATATAAAGTTGGCAAATTTCACATGGCAGAGACTTTTCCTAATCCTTTAAGTTTTCCAGTGGATTATCTTATTCATTTCCATTCTTCTTTTTCCTGCATTCACTTTAAGTTACCAAATTTTTTATACAATCTTTTTCAAGAGAGAACATTTAGTATATACTGACTGATCATTAAAGATAATCTCTATTCTATCGCAATGAATTATCTTATTACTGGATATAGTTTCAAGCCTTTTCATTTTGGTTATAATAAAAATTTTATATGTGGAAATTTACAGGAAATTAAACACATTAAATTCCAAAATTTTGAGAATTTGCAGGACTTATCCAACCATATTTTAAAAATTGCATTCTGTAATTGATATTAATGAAAACAATTTTTTAATACAAATTTCTTTCTTCCTTTTTTAAATTATAATTAATGTTAATTATACATTTAGTTCAATACAGCTTCTAAAAGTGCTAGAAAATTTTATATATCATTCTCATATTTTTAAATTTAGTTTTTGATACTTGTCACATCAAAAACGAGTTTTTAATGCATAAAAAGCAACAACCGTGGGTAAATGTTAAAAAACTGAAGTTTTTGAATATATATATATATATAAGAATTTGAAATCTATACATATAAGCAAAATAAGAAAACAAACAAGCAAAATAAGAAAATAAAATTGGAAGTTTCTGTAAGCTGTTTATTAATCACATTCATAATAGTACATATAATTATTTAAATCTAGAAAGATTTACAAAGAAGAGAAATGTCCATTCTATTTATTCCTTCCATCGATTGTTTGCATAATCATATTTTGATGTTAATCCATCAATAGGATCCACTCGCAAATGAATCATAGCTTCCAGCATTTTAGATTGATGCTCAGGCGCCATAGTACAGGGCATTGGGGGATAAACTGAAAGAAAAAAAAAAAAAAAAAAAAAAAAAAAAATGTAGAGATTAATAAAATAAACAATTTTTAAATACTAATAAGAATAGTAAGAAGCTTAATACACATCTTTATTAACACTTCTGTGCTAAGTATCGTTTTCGATAAACACTAATGTACAGCATGTGTAAAAATTGACAGTTTACTTTACAGTTTAGTCTATATCATTTATTATATTTAATCTATTTTATTGGAATTATTTTGTAATTTATATTAAACTGCTAAGACATTTCAGGAAAAAAAATGTTTCTTTCTACTGGCAATTTCTAAACTTTTACACATCAAACTGAATTATACTTGTATACACTTTCTGATAACAAGATATTCCAACTAAGTCCTTTTCGTTCAGGATTAGACAGGGAAAAATCTAGCACATGTTACTGGGCCACCCTCTTCCAAACTGAACAGCCAACCATTCAACCACAGAGTATAAAGACGACGACTAGCAATATATTATGTTCTGAATGTCTCTTTGGTAATTGTCACCGATGCGATTGTCTAAAAAAGTATGCGTTCTAACAAAATAGTATAAAAGACTTTTGTTCATGATTTCACATTCTTTAAAAATGAGATTTGAACAAAGTTTCTAATATAAAAAAAACTCACCATGTTTCAATGACTATTTATTTTTCTGGAAATGACAAAAATTGTTTGAGAGTAGCAGGGGTGCAGAATATGTCCGAACGCCCGAACGAGGTTCGGGGGAAATTTAAACTGACTGGGGAAATTTTGAATATTTTTTTAAGAGAAAATAAAAATGTAAATCAAAAATAACAATTTGCTACTTTGAAGTGCTTATACACTAACAGCCATATTTTTATGTTACACTGTATACTTATTCTCTTAAAGATTTATTACATAGAACAAATGACTTTGTATAGCAAAGTAGATTTTTGCATTATTGAGGGAAATTTATTCTGTGTTTGGGGGAAATTTCCGAGGTTTGAACATTTTCTGCACCCCTGGAGAGTAGCATGTCAATTTACAAAACTGCTCAACGTATATTCATGAAAGTTGGTATATAGGATTTTTTAATGTCAGTCAAAATCTACCAAAAAATGTTTTTTTAAATGTAACATTTTAAAAATATAATTTCTGTTAAAAAATTAAAAAACAGAAATTTATTTGAAAAGGCCTTGGAAGCTTTGAGAAAAATTTTAACTTTTAAAACTTATATTTTAATGAACACTTTTTCTTTATTTTCAGAAAATTTGATATGCTTTTTTGAATAATTAATAAATTTTATTTGATAATTGAAAATATTGATAATTTTGTGTGTTATTTTCACTATATGTTTCTTATTATTAAATAGCTATATTTAATTATTTAAGTAATGTGTTTACTGTGTGTTTAATATTCATATTTCAGTTTAATTTTAAATTTGATCTTTTATCTGACTTAGTTATAATTTTTATTGAAATACTGTTTACATTTGTATTTAATACTTAATAACTGATAATATTTTGAAAAGAATTTAAATGTGTGATTTTGGTATTAACTGAATATTTAGAATTTTGTGTAATTTACGATTATGAGAATTTGTTTAGATTTGAGATCTATTTTTGAATTAGATTTTTGATTTGTGAACTCTGTAAGAGTTCATGGCGAAGAGTTGTTACCAAAACTAGGCATACTCACCAGAAAACAATACTTACATGAAAAAGAATATTTAAAAAGGGAGTTAATATAGCAAATTTGAAAAAAATCCGCACAGCCATTTCTAACTTGCAAAATCTCAAACTGAGCTATTCATATAGGGTGCCTATCAATTTTCCTGAACCAACCAACTATATAATTCAAAAAGACATCTAATAGTGTTTATATAGCAAATTTGAAGAAAATCGTTAGAGATGTTTTTGAGATACGGATTTACGGTATCACTTCCAGTTTTCCAATTTTCACCAAAATTTGGAAAATTCATCTGTCCTGTCTCAATTCTGAAGTTTCATAGTTCTATCTTTATTAGTTTCGGAGATATGATAGCCAGAAGATCCCTCACATACATACAACCATACATACACACACACACTGATCAATAGCCAAAAACTAATTTTTTGGACTCAGGAGACCTTAAAACGTGTAAATCAGGTGAAAACTCGATATTGAATTTTTGGACCAAATACAATACTTCCATTACCTATGGTAGTAACGTAATGGAAGTAAAAGTGGATAAAAAAGGGTGTCGACTTTGATAAACTTTTGTCTGTGATAAACCAGTAGCTTCTGGCAGCTTTATTGGAAAGTTTTGAGAAGCAGAGACAAGGACATGATTTTAGCTCTGGAAAGAAGTTTATTTATTGTTACTTTGAGGTTTCGTTTACTGCAATTCAAAGAATATTTTAAAGAAAATTATGCAAAGATATCTTCAACAGTGCCTTCTAGAAACATACAGAAACAATGTGAGGTGAGACATCTTGCTGATTCTCAAATGAGAGCTGCTAGAAGACGAGAAAAACTGGTGAACAGTTATAAGACCCAGGTATCTAGCAGATGCTTAGTTGGTCACCACCAGAAATAGTTAGCTATTAGTCACTTGCTTTTTACTCTATTTGAGCCTTAGTTTCTATGTAGAGCTAAGAGTAAGGAGATTTAATGCATGTGTTTGTGGAAATATTTAAAATTGCATTTTAAAATGAATGTTTAATAATAGTCAGCAAAACGACTTATTTTTTAAAACATAAAAAAATCAATTAAAAAAATATTTAAACATTAAAATAAATAAATAAATAAAAAATAATATACTTACCAAATTTTTTCATGAAATAGTAACCCCAAAGCATCAATCCAGCACAAGCCAGAATACCTCCAATATTATATTTCCAATCACCAGTTGGAGCTCTTTGCTCAGAAAATGTAAGACAGAAGCTATGCCTGTACACTAAAATAAGAAAAATAGAAGTTTGAAAAAAACCTTAAGAATAGAAATTTTCAATGCATTCAGACTTAGTTTGTTATTTTTAAACAGGATATATCATGAATTGTAATTTTTAATAATTTTAGAACAACTGGGAAGAGAGAGAGAGAGAAATGCGGGGCGGGGGGGGGGGGGGGGGGGAAGCTAGTGCTTTATTTAAGTGGTACCAAATGTATTTTTTTTACAGCTCCCATTATCAAAATCCTGCCAAGATTATTCATCAAGTTTAAATTACGTGAACACTGTTTGTGTTTGTCATCTGTTCATGATTGCTTTTAATATGCATTAAAATTTTTAGCTGTTTTTTCTGAATAACCGATTAATCAAATGTTGATTTCAGATGAATTTTAGTTCACTTCAATTATTTTTCAGGACCATTAATTTATCCTAATGACTGAAGTAGATACAGCAAACAAAAACCCTTTCATAAACATTTTTCCAGTCAATCTCGGTATTTTCATAGATGTAAAGTTGTTTATTATCTCAACATAAAATAATGTTAGTTCTATCCAACAGTAAATGAAGTGTGGCACAGTTAGAATTAGTATTTTAAACCAGTTGTTAGATTGAAATGTTCTTTTTTTACTTTTAACTTTCCATCATGCATATACTTTTGATAACAATTTTATTTCACAGCTGCTTATGTATATGTTGTTAATAAAGTCTAACTTTTAGGTTGATTTCTTTAGAAATCGACCTATTGCAATCACTTTGTTTATCTATCTATCTATAATGAAAATTTTGTCATCACAATAACTCCCGAAATAATACTCCAAATTTGGACAGTGAACTGATCTTAGTTGCTCCAACTTTTTGTTTTCAAGTGGCAGCCACTTGAATATTTCAAAACCACATTGTAAAAAGCTTATTTAAAGCAAGATTTTCTTGAACTTTGATGTAAATATAGACCACATAAAGGTCTCAATGAAGTTTAATAATGAACTTTTTCCATCATTTTTAATAATGTGGCAGATATCTTAAGTTAAGCGGGGCCACTTGAAATCAGGCTACAACTTGAAAATTTAAAATCACAATAACTTCTGAAATAATGCTCCAAATTGAACCAAATTTGGACAGTGAACTGATCTTAGTTGCTCCGACTTTTTGTTTTCAAGTGGCAGCCACTTGAATATTTCAAAACCACATTGTAAAAAGCTTATTTAAAGCAAGATTTTCTTGAACTTTGATGTAAATATAGACCACATAAAGGTCTCAATGAAGTTTATTAATGAACTTTTTCCACCATTTTTAATAATGTGGCAGATATCTTAAGTTAAGCGGGGCCACTTGAAATCAGGCTACAACTTGAAAATTTAAAATCACAATAACTTCTGAAATAATGCTTCAAATCGAACCAAATTTGGACAGTGTCTTAATTTATCTTATAGATATATTAGATAAGTTTGTTAACCAAGTTGCTCCGCCATTTTATTTTCAAGTGGAAACCACTTGAAAATTTCAAATTCAAATTGTAAAAAGCATATTCCGAATTTGTTTGAATATTGATGTATACATAGATTATATAAATGTCTCAATAAACTTTTATTAATGAACTTTATCTGCCAATTTCATTAAAGTGGTGGATATCTTAAGTTAAAGCAGGGGCCACTTGAAATCAGGCTACCACTTGAAAATTTAAAACCACAATAACTTCCGAAGTAATACTCAAAATCGAATCAAATTTGGACAGTGTCTTAACCAATTTGCTCCACCATTTTATTTTCAAGTGGAGATCACTTGAAAATTTCAAATTCAAATTGTAAAAAGTGTATTCTGAATTTATTTGAATTTTGATGCATATATAGACCATATAAGTGTCTCAATCAACTTTATTAATAAACTTTATCTGTCATTTTTAACAAAGTGTGGATGTTATAAACTAAGCGAGAAAACTTGAAATTAGGGATTTATAAACATAACTTTTTAAATTCTAATTCAATTCGAACCAAAGATGAATAGTGATCTTATCATATAATGAACTTAGATAAGTTCGCTGGACAATTTGTTCCAACATCTTGTTTCCAAGTTGCAGCCACTTGAAAATACGCCATCACGATAACTTTTAAAGTACTAAACTGATTCAAATAAAAGTTGGATAGTGAACTTATGGCACAAATATCTTGGATAAGTTCACTTGGTGACTTGATCTGCATTTTTATTTCCAAGTGGTGACCACTTGAAAATTTGTCAATATGGTAACTTTAGTAATACTGAATCAATACACATCAAATTTGGGTAATGGATTTATCATTCAAATATCTCAGATAAGTTCGCTGGTCATGTCAATCCGACTTTTTTTCCAAGTATTGCCACTTGAAAATTTCTTATGACAATTTTTGAAATACTGATTTAATTTGAACTAGAACTGGACAATGAATTTATCGAACAAATATATTGGTGATTTCACTGGGCAAGTTGTTTCGCCATTTTGTTTCAAAGTTGTAGCCACTTAGACTGCCACTTGAGTATTTGCCATAACAATAACTTTTGAAACACTGCACTGATTTGAACCACAGTTGGACAGTGAACCTATGCTTTAAATATCTTGGATGTGTTTGCTTGGCAACTTGCTCCACTCTATTGTTTCCAGGTGGTGGCCACTTGAAAATTTGTTATCACGGTAACTTTTTAAATACTTAATCAATTCAAACCAAAGTTGAAAAATGGATTTATCACTCAAACAACTATGATTTCGTTGGGCAAGTTTATTTCCAAGTTCCGTCCACTTGAACGCTGCCACTTGAGACTTTGTTATCGCATTAACTTTTGGAATATTGAGTTTATTCGAACCAAAGTTGGACAGTAGACTTATTTTACAAATATTGTTGCGTACTTGTGGGTTCGTAAGTTTTCCGAGAATGAAAGGCGAAAATTGCAAAAGTTCCGTAGTTTATTTACAGAAAATTCCAGAAGAATACAGGTCTATAAACCAGGTATCAACTTCAGTTTCACCAGTAAACACAGCTTAAATAACAGCTGTCAACAACCAATTCACACTGCAAACTGTATCAAAGTATGAACATAAAGCAAGGCTCATTCAAAGAGGCTCAGAACTCCTTCAATAGCAATGCAAGCATTTGGCGAAACTCAACTGCAACTGACTGACTTGGTGCGTTCAGCCACTTTTTATACCCTTTTATCGAAACCAGAAAAATCTAGAAATTTCACATAACTGGTGAACCAATCACGTTACAGTGTCCATCTTTGGTTTTTTGATAATAAGGATTTTCTTCTCACCAAAATCGCCAAGGGGAAAAAGTTGCCAAATCCATTGCCTGCCTTATCGGAGTTTTTTAATGCATTTTTAAGGGAAAATTAGGCTATTTTAACGCAAAAACAAACTAAAAATGCAGAAAATTAACATTTTATTAACTTACTAAGCCTCTTTGAAAGAATTTCTACAAGAAAAAAAAAAAAAAAAAAAAAAAAGAAAAAAAGGAATTATTTTCAAATTTGCTACAATATTTTAGATTAATTAGTTCACCAAGCAACTTTCTCTGCCATTTTGATCCAAGTGGCAGCCACTTAATTTTTCAACGATGACTTTTGAGATTCTGAATTAATTCCAACTATATTTGTACAGTAGTCTTATCTCACAAATACATTTGATATATTTGTCAACTTGGCCCACCATCTTGTTTCCAAGCACCAGCCACTTTTAAATTTTAAATTCAAATAAAAAGGTATTTATGAACCAATTTGCTTAAAACTCCATATGTAGATAGCCTACATCAATATTCCTACTAAGTCCATTAATAATTTGTTGCTGCCATTTTGAAACAAAATGACGGCTACTTGATAAGGAAAAAGAAATCAACCCACTCTTCCGAATCAGCCGGAAGGACTTGTTTTTTTCTTTCTTTTAATTTATAAGTAGAATTACATAAAATAGTATTTAAATTTCAATGTAAATAATTTTCATATTCAAAATAACTTAATTATTTTCATCATTTATTGTATATATTGTAAAAAAGAATACAATGGACATTAAAAAACATCTGCATAAAATCTAAGTATTAACAGATAAATCCAGTGATGCTGCTAGTCTTTCAAAATCCTGGGTCCCTGGGACCAATAAGTTCCAAAAATCTGGGTCTTTATATATATACATATATATATTTAAAAGAGGTCTCCATATAAATGAATTTAAATTTATATACCTATTAAAGATATAAATTAAAAAATTACCTATAATTGAAAAACAGCTTTTTATTCATTTTCTACAAGCACTTTTTGAGATTATCTTAATGCTAGTATTACATAGAAGGTGGTTACTGTTAAGAAACAAACAAAAACATTTAGCTCAATGTTCTCTGAATCAGAAAGAAAAATTGAATAAGAGAAAATATGTATATTTATTATAGATTTCTTTTCTTTTTTTTTTCTTAGTAGAAACATTTTTAAAATGTTCTTGAACTTATCAGCATTAGAAAAAAAATAAAATAAACAAATAAACTAAATTTAGTTATACATTTTAATTCAAATCTAGCACAAGACCTATTATCCAGCAATTGCGGGACCGACCCGATTCCGGTTATCAGAATATTCCGGATTACGGTCCCTGCCAAAAACGGAAATATCACGTCTGCAAAAGCAACTACTTTCTTTAACTACAAAATAACTTACCAATAAACTGTACTTAAAACTTAAATAATTTATTAAGAGAAAAAAATAAAAGTATACTTATTTATATTTAAAAGAAATTACTTTAAATAATACCATTCTGACATTAACAAGAAAATTTTTTTTTATCATTTTACCGGCCATCATGAGATAATCTGGGGGGCCTTTCACACATTACAGTGGCAAGTAAAATGGTTAACGCTGCAAACCTTTTTTTTTTTTTTTAATATTACATTTAAATGTTTTCCTTTTTTCAGTGTATTAGGACTGAGGGCCTATCAGTCTCAATCTGGGATTTTTGCGTTGTCGATTTCGATAGTTGGACATTTGTCGAAATCTAAAATTTATCGAAAATATAATTGAATAATTTGAAAGCGATGTTATAATTTGAAAAAAAAAAAAAAAAAAACTAATAATCCTCCGTCCTAAACTAAATTCTACTTTTGCCAGAATTTCATCAAAATCTTTTTTTTATTTATTATTATTATTATTATTGAAAGAAAAAGAAAAGAAAATAATAATCAGTATCGTTACAAGCGATATCAAAAAAGTTTTTTTTTAATAATTTTGAATTAGGAAATAAAAAGTGCGCATGAAATAATATGAAATAAAAATAAGTACAAAAAATGAATTTAATGATTTAATGTTTTTGTTTTTTGGGGGCTGCTCATGCATATAAAAAATGCGTATTAAAACGAGTCGAAGAAGGAAGCGAAATAAGTATCAAGTTATATTACGATAAATACAATATATAATATGATACGATATATTAGACCTATCGTCCAGGGTTAGTAGGCATTTTCGTTGAAAGAAATAGTTTGTTCGTTTGGTGCAACTTGCACATTAGTCCCGTGAGGTACAACTTTCACATTAGTCCCGTCAGGTACAACTTTCACTTTAGTCCCGTCAGGTACAACTTTCACTTTAGTCCCCTTTAAATATTTTTTTATGTATATTTTCAAAGTATATTTTCTTAATATTTAGCACTTGCTTCTTTAAAATAAATTGCTTTTGACAATCAAGTTTGTAAACAATAATAAAGTTGCCAAACGAAAACGTATGTGAAGTTTTTTTTTTTTTTTTAATGTCTTGAAGTTGGGGAGGAGGTTATAATTCTCTCAAATCAGAAACAAGGCACCGTGCCACTGCTTGAAACGATATATCAGCCTTATATTAGTTGTTGAATCTGAGATCAAGTTAACACGTGGGCGCCTCATATTGTTAGCAACATTTGTGCGAATGACTAATGCAATCAGATTAATGGTAAAGATTATTCAATGCCATGCAGCGCCGATAATTTGAAAAGAATCTACAAATCATTCGATAGTGTTATTTCTCTATGATCTCACCTATTGGAAAGAAATTTCTAAGAGAAATATAGCCTACCGTACATCCCTTCAGATATTCTCGATAAATGAAATCGCAATAAGTGTATAAGGAGTGAATACGTAACTATAGTTACGTATTCACTCATTATACACTTTGACTTATGCATTACAGTTTGTCATCAAAATTCTCAATAGAAGGTTGAAGGTTTTCTTTTCTTTTTTCTTTATAGATATATGTAAATTTTTTTTTTTTTTTTACCACGAATTAAGTTTTTTAAGACTTTACTTACCTAAATTGTGTTCCTATTTCACATATTACAGGCAGCTAATTATTTATTTATTTTTTCTTTATATGTATCTTGTATTTTATATTTATAATTATTTATTTTTGATTTTTTTTAAATAATTATAGCTATTATTTCTTTAAGTTTTGCTTATTATTGTTTTTAAATCCTCTAAAATCCAGAAATATCTGAAATCTGGAATCACTGCGACAAAAAACTATTCTGTATTCGAGACTGTACTGTATTAACAATCCGTAAAATGGTTAAAAATTTGTATCTACTAAGAAAATAACTTAAGAATATATAACAAAATATAGTAATTTAGATACATAATCTAAATTATATAACTAAATTTTTTAAACCTGGCTTTTTTTTTTTTTTTGCTGTGGTTGGTTTCTTGTGGACCAACCAGCTGGCAATCTATGTGCTAGAGGATCTGATAAATTGTAAACAAAAATTTATAATGCAAGTTTTATATGAAATCATAAAGTAATAAGATCTACTTTATGAATATACGATTTGAATAGAGAATAAAAAATTGGTTACAAAATATACTTTAAAATATTCTTAAAAATTTAAACAATAATTACAGGCTTTTTTTTCATCCAAGGTTAATTTTTTCCAATCTCCCTTTTCTTTTTCTCTCAAGGCATTTGACTCAGAGGTGTTTTCTTTGAATCGAATAGATGGCATAGGATAATCAACTCTATCAACATACATATATCCTCCGTTAACTCCGAATCCAACAACATCTCTGTTTCCAATACGAGAGCGTCCATGGAATGCAGCTAAATGTTTCAGCATGTGAGGATTTTTCAAACATTTCAGTAAGCTTTTGCTACTGTAGTTACACAAATAGCCAGCCATACTGTTTAACTCTATTAAAAGAAAAAAGAAAAAAAGATATGCATTAATTAAAATTAAATTAAAAAAAAACATTAAAAGTATTAAGTTTCTATACAATTCAGCAAAAATAGAAAGTCTGGTGTGAAATAACAACACGACTTCCATTACCCACTATTACACATATTATATGCATTTTTTTTAAATAATGTGATCGAAAGACATACAATTGACCTAACCAAGTATACACCTAAAAAATTTCCAGTAAGAGAAAGCTGATATACACATAATAGTTTACATAGTGAGTTTAAAAAAAAAAAAGGTAGAGTTATTTTTTGAAGCACCGATTTCCAAGATCTTAAACTGACCAACGTAATCAGGATGACTGTTAATTTTCCTATAATAACCACATAATACACGGGAAAAGATATCTAAAATGGATTTATGTAACAATTTTCAAGAAAATCGTTAGAGCCATTTCTGCGATACCAACTTTTACCAAAACTTGGCATACTTAGGGATGTCACTCAAAAAATTAAAAAAAAAAAAAAAAAAAAAAAAAAAAAAGAAATCACATATGATGTAAAATTTTCGATATTTTTCATATATTTATACGAGAATTTTATATATTAACAGGGTTGGCATGTTTCTTCCAAGATGGAAAAAACCGGCTGGATAAATAAACTCTCTAGTTAAATTTGTCATAGAGTTATAAAGGATTATGTGAATGAAAACATTGCCGATTTTGATATTTTTGGCCAATTATTCTGTAAAAAAAATCTGCCTAGCCAAAATTTTTTTAAGAATTGAATTTTTCCTATATTCCATGCGTACAAACTACAAACAAAAATTATAGAAATTTGAGATGTGAAGGTCTAAAATTACATTTTTTTTCGTTGATTTGACATGGAACCAGGGTTGGAAAAAACCCAGAGGTTTTCAGAAAAAATCCAGCCCAGAGGGTTTTATCGGGTTTAATCAGGGTTTTTTTTCAGCATATTTTCGGATCTTATCAGAGTTTTCAGGAATATTTTCTTCCTTTTTTTTTTTTTTTTTTTTTTACACTAAATATATCATTCATAATAAGATAATTTAAAAAATTCAATATTATTCATTAAAATCAAAAAAATTTAAAAAATTAAATAATTGTTCTTTAAATATTTTAAAATTCTTTTTAATCTTCCCTTTGCAACAAAAAACTGGATTTTAATAATTATTTAGTGTTGCTTTATTAAATTTTTCGTAGTCATAGATTCTCATTCTTTTTTTTTTTTAACAATTGTCCCTTTACATTACTTAACACTAAAAAATATAATTATGTTTTTATGTAAGATTTTTTCTCTAAAATTTTCAACAATGCGAATTTTGTAATTATTATTTATTTATTTTTTAAATATTTAAGGAAGATTATGACAATGTCTTAACTTTCTGAGTCACTCTCAGAACCAGAGACCATAAGTTGACCCAAGTCAGAATTGCTGCCTGAGTTTGAAAAACATAAGCGTATCATCATTTATCAAATGAATATTTTGAAAAATAGATACATATGCTCAGCAGTATAGCAGTGCATTAATTTATCAATTATATTCTTTCTTTGTTATGTTGCCAAATGCTTTATAATTATGTTCTTACAAACTTATTGAATGGACATTTAAAATTCTGATTAGCAAGCAACTATAGATATCTTGTATTATAATAAATAACCTCTTTCTCGAGCAAGTTGCTCAAAAGATATATCTGGTAACTTTCTAAATGATGACTTTAATCAGAAATTTTTGTTTTTCACACTGTATATAGCATTACTATGACTAATAAAAGAAAATTTAAATATATCATGCAAAAGATTTAATAAAAAAATTGTTTTTTTTGGTTGGAAAATTTTCAAAAGATAAATTTTTCCACCTCACATCACTATGCAGCGGTCAGTATCCCGATATTAAACCCAAAAAAACATTACTGGATACCCTTAATTCGTAGCACATGAATCAGAAAATGCATAAAAATCTGTATCGCAGCATCCCAATAAAAAAAAAAAAAAAAAAAAAAAAAAAATCACTGGATTGCCCTAATTCGTAGCACGTGCATCAGAAGATGCATGAAAATCTGTACTGCATCAATTACTACCATGCACTAACTTTTCCCTAAATATTTCCATTTATTAGAAATACAATAATAATAAAATACATGGTCATATGGGGGAATTATGGGTCAAAAAACATCTTAATATTTTCTAAAGTATAAAAGATAAAATGATTAAATTTAGTATGGAGTAAGCTTAAATAATTTAGAAATTATCCAAACAATCATTTTATCTAAATTAAAAATATTATTTATTTTATTTAAAATTTTGAGTGACCAAGAATTACCCCGGATTCGGGCAATGGGTCACACATGGGTCAACGTCTTTCTTCATAGTAATACATGTCAAAAGGGGATAAATGTTCAAAATTATCATTATTTAGTACACAAAGAACTTTTCTTAATTATATTTAAGGAAAAGGACATTAATTTAAGTCCTAAGATTTATTTTTAAGAGCGTGCTATGATTTTTTTTTGCTCTACCCCACAATTCTGGGCAGAATTTTTTATAGCATTTGTATGGTATATTTATCCTGTTACTAGCAACAACAAAGGGATTATTTTCCATTTAAATTAACTGGTTCGTAGAGTATGTACAGTGGAACCTGTGAAAGTGACCACCTTGGTAAAGTGACCACCTGACTAAAGTGACCATTTTACAGACTAAAGTGACCATTTTCCAATTTTAAAGAGACTTTATAAAGTGACCACCTGCGTATAGTGACCATTTTAGCCGGTCCCTAGGGTGGTCACTTTAGACAGGTTACACTGTACTTATTTTGAATTATTTCCCAAACATCTCATTTGGGCCAATGAAAATTTCTGGCACCTTGTTCAAGAAGTTTCATTTCTACTTTTTCCTTCTCCAAAATTTTAATTATTTTCTAATATAGAATGGATTGTTGTTATAATACACAGCAAAATATTTCTGCTTTTCAAGAACAGAAGGATTTTCTCGTAGTACCTTCTTCAAATTTTCTGAAGAGGAATTTTTTTGCAACTGGTTTATTAGAACATCTCCAAGCTTATTTTCATTGGTCATTAGAGAATTCTTCATCGCTAAACAGTTTCAAATTAGCTCAGTTTGCATTTGAGAGACTGTCTATATCATCTCGAAGTGCTCTCACTTTTTTGCAAACAAGGTTTCTCTTGTTGTCTACATCTTTTTACTTGGAAGTTTTCTTTTTCTTCTTTGCATCTGATTTTTCTTTCTTTGCTGTTATGAGGTCCAAGAAAGTCTGATTTGCAATAACAGCCAGATTTGTGTAAATCTGCCTTCTTATTTTGGAATTCGGTACTCAAGATGTGTGCCTTAATTGCTGAGTTAATATTTCTTCAAAGCTGGAATCTATTTGTTGTTCACCAGAAGTGTGTGGTATTCAATAGAAATTTCAGTAGTAAAAAAAGATCACGGTTAAAGCATAATTTAAACTTATACTTAAAGATTACAATAAAATATAACATTTGAAGTAAATACTAATATTATTTACTCAGGAATAAGTAGAAAAACACCTACAATATCAAAAACTATAACTGACCGAGAATTACCCCAGTAAACTGGGGGATAAATCAGTATACTTTTAGAATTAATTCTAAATATATTGAAGAAAAAGTATAAGTATGTATGAGAAGTTTAGGTCATTTGCTATTGAAAAACACCACCAATAAAATTGTTCTTTCAAAAACGTTTCATTGGTATAGATCTTTTAAAAAAATCATGATTTTTAGAAGCAATCTTTTTTGAAGATGTTTTTCTAGTGGTTTGAAAAGTCTTTTTTCTCTCTTATTTGCTACACAGTAACATTAATTTTGAATTTGATACAAGGAAATAGAATGTATAAGGATGACTTGGAGTAATTTAATTGCTTTGTAAAAACATTTTTTAATGCTTAAAAGTTAGTGATCATTATTTACCCCGAAAAGAGTGTGACCCAGAATTCCCCTGTATGACCCCACTCAAAAAATTAATTTTTAACTCTCAAAAATGCATTTTAAAAAATCATTCAGAAGAGCCGCATTGTGATAAACATACACGAATGGTCAGTGCAAAAAACAAAAACAAAGTTTCGATGCAAAAAAGGTCATGTGGCAGAATTTTTTCTGGCTTTCTGTGACACACCTCCCTAGAGCTAATTTCTATCTTCAAGACGATATTATTCAATAAAAAATATATGCATTACTAACTACCAATAAGACTAACTTTTTTGTTTCTATAAATGTTTATATTTATTTCAAATCTGAATGAACTTTTTTAAAAACTTTATTATCCCATATTAATTTTTGGTAAGAAGTAATTCTGTACTGTGGAGGTAAAGGACACAATGTCCATTTTTTTTTTAAAGAGTTTTTACTACCACGTCTTTGATGTGCTACCATGACATATATTTGTCATAAATAAAGAAAATGATTTTCTTTCCCCACTATCTTTCCTTTATAGTAACTGTATATTAATGCTTAATGCCTCTATAGCAGGGCCCGAAATTTCAACTCAGATTACACTCGCCGAAAAAAAGGTTTTACTCGCCAGAAGATAGAGTTGTCATTTTTTTTCTTTTTACGGTTATTTTTCATAACTATTTGAAAAGCTTTTTTAAATATGCTTAAAACTATATATATTACAGGGTTCATGCTCATTTTCAGAAAAAAATTCCTTGAGTTAGTTTCCAGTATCAATAATTTTTCCATATCGACAACTAGTGATGTTTATTTTAATCCAGCCCCCCATACCCCTTTCCTAAAAAGAAAAAATAGTAGCGAACTAATTGCCTATAATGTTTTGGATCTGAATAACTTATTTTAAATTTATTTTAAAATCCTTTTCAGCCAGTGTTATTTATTAATCAACGAATCAATTATTGAACAAAACTCATGAAAGCAGCACTATATTTTTTAAGAAAAGGCCCAAGGAATTATTTATATTGTACACAAGTATTGTTTATTACTCAGTAAACAAATTACTTAAAGATATCTGAAAAATAAGAAAGAAAAGTCTAAACCTTTTAACCTTCAAAAGTTTAAAGGCGAAACGATTACTTGAGATACTACAGTTCAGACCACATAAGCAATATTTATACTAAGAATTACAATAAAAGATTGACTTAATTGTTAAATATATAAAAGCAAAATTGCAATAATGAAATCAGGAATTACGACGAAATAAAAAATATACTTATACATACCAAAAAGGACATCAAATAAATAAAAACCAAGAACAACCAACCGGAAACCGGAATGAATCTGATAATCTGAATGTATCGTACTATGTGGTACTAACCATGGAGTATCCTCCGTGTCAATATCTAGATGATATGCATAACATTATAATAATGAACCAACTAACCAATATACCAACACCAACATGTATTTTTAAAGTTGTTTTCAAATAGTGAATTACGTGTATTTTAGCTTGCAGTTTTAAACAAATGTATTAAGTAAGTTCAACTAAAGTATATTTGTATTAATTTAACAGGTTTAAATAGAGATAACTATACTTGTTTTTACATTTTAATTAATTATGTATATTTTGTAAATTACTATATCAAAAAAGCAAGTGTTTGTGTAATACTAAAAGGCTTTACTGTATACTAGTTTTATCCTAATTAGACTTATTATACTTTAGATGAAATTTTCTTTTCAAACAATATATTATGTGTATTTATTTCAAAAAGCATGTTATTACTGTGTTATTTACTGTGTTTAAACTTATGTGTATAGACCAGAATTGTATTGTTAATAAAATTTTAAATTGAAAACCTTAATATTATAAACTGTGTAGCTTAATGCAATAATTTTACCCTTTAATCATAATGTTCATTCTGAAAAACAGTCTTGGCTATAATAAGCAAAAGAGGGCCACCTATTCTTTTATCCCACTCTTGAACTTTTTCCTTTCAATATGAACTTTTACAATAATTTTTAAATAAGTTGTTTTATTTTAGCTTTTTTAAATTTATTTAAAAAGGGAAAAAAATACATGTATTGAAATAAACCATTCATATTTCATATGAACAGGGGTGTTTGTGTTCAGGGTTTACCCCTGATTTTAGGGTTTTTACTCTAACCCATCTGTATTTTCATATTTTCTATAAAGTTATTTTTTGTTTTCATTGGTTGTTCATTTATCATCCAGGTGATATGTGAATGCAATGTGAAAAGCTTGAGGGCTTCTGGCCTAAATAGTTTGCATATTATTTGATATTTTGGGTTTTTTTCTAATTTGTGTCTGTAATTTTCAGAGTTTTTACCTTTGAGTCACAATCACCCCTCTATGAATGGTTATAGCACTATTGTGTGTAAAAACTAGATATGATGTTGCGGGTTAAAGGTAATCACTACTGTTTATTCGCAATCTGAAACATTTAATAAAATCAAAAAGTAGTACTTACAAGGAGAGGTCATAGTAGGAAAAATTCAGACTGGGACGAAATTGCACAGGATTGTAGTATTCAGGTAACAACATGTTAAAACAATAGCACACACTAGCTATATAATCTTGAGGGAAAAAACCTTTAAAGTTTTAATTAGGGCTGAAACTAGGGGGGGGGGGGGGCGAGCGGAGCATGTATCCCGGGCACCGAGTGGAGAAGAGTGTCGAGAAAGGCTAGTTTGTCGCCTTATTTATACATTGGAAAAATAACAATTTTTGAAAAAAAAAAAAAAAAAAATTAAACCTTCAACCAGGGCAATTTGATAAAACAAAATTAATAGATAAAAAAATTCATTTACAATAAAAAGCATGGGGGATGGAATGTTCTCCAAAACTATTTGTATTTTTTCAAACCTTTACTTAAGCATATATTTCTTATTGTGGAAATCACTTCTTGTTTATCAGGCTTTGCCGTAACCATAAAATATTTTTTCAAAACCAATGGAGTAACATATTAAAACCCGAATAAACTACTACATCAGAAACGCCAAAGAAAAATATTGGAAATGCATACAGCTGTTTCAGCAGCCTTAAGCGTGCCGTCTTCAGTGCAAAAAGGATTCTGAATCTGCAGAAGTGCTCGTATATATAGGAGAGGGGCCGAATTTAGTTCAACCAATAGGATTATGGGAAAGGTGGGGAGAGTGGCCAATAGGAATTTATTAAAGTTAGCTGTGTAAACAGTAGAAAAATTAAAAAAATGTGGACTGAATATAAAATTTCCAACAGTCAGACAAATAGGGAACAGCGAAATCACAATTTACAAGGTTTTTAAAATTTTTATAAATATGAAAAGCTTCAAAGAAGTAGAGTTCATGAATGGATTTGGGTCTGCAAATTATTTTAGCTGAATTAAATTTAAAATTATGATTTTCCTCCCAGCAATGTTTAGAAATAGCCGATTTATTGGTTTCTTGTTTGCGGACGCAATTCATATGTTCTTTCAGACGAAATTTAAGACTGCGTTTAGTTTGGCCAATATATGATAAACCACACTGACAGGAAATACTATAAATACCCCAAGAATTATGCATATCAATGGGATCTTTTAACTGAGAAAAGGTGAGTTTATTGGAAGGTGAAAATATTATTTTAAAATCATATTGTTTAAGAATTTTATCTATGGTTTCACTAGGTTTAGGAAAATAGGGTAAGACAATACTGATATTAGAAGAGACTGACTTAGTAGACGAAATACGAGGGAGTTGTAATTTTTGGATAGCTTTGTCTATAATGGAAGGGTCATAACTTCTGTCAATTGCAATAGCTTTCAGGTATTTAATTTCAGATTTTAATAAAATAGGATTTGAACAAATATTAAGGGCACAGTTTACAAAAGTATAGAAAGCAGCCATTTTTTTGGTTAGGTGGGTGACATGAACGTGCATGGGGAAGAAGGGAGACAGCAAATTTTTTTCGATAGACGGTGGTTGAAAATCCATTAACAGTGCGAGACGAGGGTATCAAGAAATGGAAGGGAGCCATTATTTTCTATTTCATATGTAAACTGGATATTACTGTCAATTGAATTTAAAGTTTCTAAGACATGGTCAATATTGTGATTAGATATGTCGATAAGCGTGAAGGTGTCGTCAACGTAACGGGTCCAAAAAGGAAAGGATATTTTCTTAAAAAGTTTTCTTTCGAAATAGGGTTGGAATGTGCTTTATGGTACTGCTTGGCGACTTGCTTCCAATCGCGGATAAAGATG
>CAWVNO010001749.1:0-14444 GCA_963930645.1 Salticus scenicus | reverse complement strand
TCTATATATTAATAGGCAAGCATAAAATTTATAGTCCCTTTTTAACATATTAATTATGGGAGTAGAGGGTTGAAAATGGTATCATTCGAAAGGTATGGTTAGCCGGAAGGTGCGAATACAAATATTGTTTTCTTACGATGTCAAGAAAGTATTTAAAAATACATTTATTTCTTATGCATTTTCCCTCATTTTTCCCTTTTATACACGTATTCCTTTGCATTAAAAAATACCTAAAAGTAGAAAGTTGTTAAATCGGGCAATTTCATAAAGCTCAAATAAAACTATAGACACAGTAATTTGTATAATGTAACATCACTATACGCAAGCGAAGTGATGACGTCACTGTCTGTCCATGGAGCCATGAAACAGATTTTCTATGTTAATCGTCCATTAGATTTTTTGTAAAAAATTATTAAAAAATAACGGAAGCTATCTGCCGATTTTAATTCCGACATTTGGGTATAGTTATATATAAGTTACTGTCTACATGTGTTTGATTGCGTTATTTTTTCTGTAAAATTGATAAAATTTTAATTTAAAATCACAAAACTACAGAAAAACAAATGGCAAACTTCCAGTTTCGAATGTAAACATAAACATTTCATTTCAAAGGGTGATATTTAAACAATAAATATTCCAACTAATCTTATATATATTATAAATGTGAATGTCCGTTTATTTGACTGAGTTTCACGCTAAAACTGCTCGATGGATTTCGATGAAATTTGTTATGGAGATAGCTTATACCCTAACTTAAAAAGTTGGCTACCTTTTATTCCGAAAAAAAAAATTTGTTTTTGCGATTTTTATGCATAAAATAGCAATTTTGTAAGCTAATAATAGCAAAAAATTAGCCATTTAAATTTATCCATAATTTAATTGTTGCCAAAAAAAAAAAAAAAAACGAATTTATTTGTTTTTTTCAACAGGAAAATAAATACATTTCTCTAAACGTGAACAAAAATTAAAAAAAAAAAATAAATAAATAAATAAAAATAAATAAATAAATTATGCATCTCAAAAAATTGACGTCATTTTTAATTTAAAAATTCTTTTACAAAGTGCTAATATAGTTTAAGATGCTAATGTGTGTTCTACTAAAATCAGTTTTATTTATAGTAGATCCTCCTGGGTGATTTTTTAAATTGTTGCGTTGAAGTACACCGAACATTTTTCGCCAAGAGGCTTAATTTAGCATTTTTTAATCTAGGTAGTTCAAGAAAAATATAAAAGAGGTTTAATTTAGCAACAGCAATTTTAATCTAGGTAGTTCAAGAAAAATGTAAAATTTATAAAATACTACAAAACGAAAAAAAATAAACTGAAATAGTAGTCACATAAATGATCTATTTTTATCTGAGTAGATAATTTTATAGAAAAAAAAGTGCAGTTTTAAAAATAGAAAATTTATTTCATTAAGCACTATTTTAAACCTAAAAACCATTAATAAAATAAACAGAATATGAAGGGTTCTTATATGTTAACGAAAAGGTGTCCGATAAAACGCTTTCTATTTTTATGCAAGAAATTATACAAAAAAAAAAAAAAAAAAAAAAAAAATCGCTAATATGGCGACAAAAATTCAAAAGCCGCCAAGGGAGAGATTCAATAAAGTTGTGTAGCACGATAATGTTTAGTTATTTATTTATTTTTTTATATACCAATCACTACGCTAATTGAACATACAAATAAATGAGCTGCTGTGTGTGACTGCACTTGCACGCTGTCGGGCAGAAATATTTGATTAATTCAAATTAATATTTAAATAACTAAACAAAGATATGTTTAATAGAAAGCATAGTCTTGGAGACAAACTTGGCGAGTGGGTTATTTGCTTTACTCCTGTGGAACAAGTGACTATTTTTAGACTGTCCCAGAACATTCATCGAATAATGACTTATACTGTACGAGTAACAGCTTCAACTGTTTCCAGAATATTCGAAGAATTAACACCAGCTATTGGACTATTTTCGAAAATATTTGTTTTAATAATAGTTTTGTTGTACAGATTCGAGAAGTTCAAAAAATGTTTGATATTGCCAAGGAGGTCCCATACTAAAGCTGTGACGAAAATAGTCGCCAATCGAAATATATTCAGTTACAAAGAAATCATTTAAATATAGTGTCCAGCGAAGCGGGCAGAGCCTGCTAGTATACTAAATAAAAGGAAAATGGATTTGTTACTAACTGCTGCATGTATAAGTAGACGATACGGAAAAAATTCCGATTTCCGTTTTTTGTTGAATTTACATGTTTTGAGCTTTCTTTACTTTTCAATTAACTGAAATTGGCTACTTATTTTTTTAAAAAGTGTCTTTATTGCTACCTTTTGTGGGTAGAAGATACATAAAAACTTTTGATTTCCGGTTTTCGATGAATTTACACGTTTTGAGATTTCCTTGCATTTTAATTAAGTGAAATTGACTACTTATTTTTATTTTTTTAAAAGTGGATTTATTATTCTCTCCTCTGCATATATAAGTAGAAAATATAAGATTCAGGAAAGTTTTAGATTTTCGGTTTTCGAAAGTTACACGTTTTGAAATTTCCCGAACTCAATTCGACCATTTTTGAAAAATATCTTTTTTTTTTTTTTTTGTTCAAACACTGTACTTTATGAACCAATCGAATTAATTTAACAGAATTTGATACTTGGTTGGGCCTTGGTTTGACATGGTACCTATTAGCTTCTGGGCTGTATCACACAACAAGGGGCGTTTTCACGTTGCGATTTTCTCTCATTTCAGGAAAGGCTAACATCTACAGAGAGAAATAGTTATATTAAGTATAACTCTGCTGATTCAGTTAGAGTGAATATCGGCAAACAATTGCCGCAGCTGTGTTGCAATTGCATTCCGTTTAGGACAAGGCAATAACTTTGCTTTGCCTCGCTTTGCAAAAAAAAAATGGTCGAGTTTCGACCACTGGGCGATACTAGTATATATATAAATTTCGTGTCACGATGTTTGTCCGCGATGAACTCCTAAACTAATGCACCGATTTTAATGAAATATACAAATTTTAATAATATAAGGAGATTGCACACTGTGTGCAGTTTGGTCCAACTTGAGAGATAGGATAGTTTTCATCTATATTTTTAGTCACAATTTTTTTTTATTGCAAATTATTTGTTTATTATATGACAAAGGGTTATAATTATCTGTGTGAGTTCCATAAATTTAATTGTTGCCAAAAAAAAAAAAAAAAACGAGTTAATTTTCTTTCGACATAAAAATAAATACATTTAATCAAACGAGAACGTTACAAAATTATAAAAAGTTAAATTATGCATCTCACAAAAATTGACGTCATAATCACTTTAAAATTTTTATACACATTGATAAAGTGCTAATGTAGTTCTATACACAAGCGAAGTGTGAAGTCACTGAACGTCTGTGGAGCCAAGAAAAAGATTTCCTATGTTAATCGCCCATTGGATTTTTGTAAAAAAATATTAAAAATCGAGGAAAATTATTTCCCGATTTTGGGTATAGATATGTATTAGTTATCGTGTGCATGCGTTAGATTGAGTTATTTTACTGTCAAATTGACAAAATTTTAATTTTAAATTTCAAAATTCTGTCGTCCTCTCTCTCTCTCTCTCTCTCTCTCTCTCTCTCTTTTTTTTTTTTTTTTTTTTTTTTTTTTTGGTATTTGGCGTTAGTAGCAATATAATGTTTGTTCTGCGACAAGAGGTGGTGAGGTGGGATGCGTGATACGCTTTGCGTTAGGGGATATGCCAATGGAACGCAACATTCCCATTCACTACTACCTATTCGTATGATACAAGCTTGAAAGTAACCTTCTATAGTATATACCATAGCAATTTTTGGTATTGCATCATATTTTAGTATTTAAAAATAATTTTTAAAAAACTTATAATCAATTATAAAGTTTGTAATATTTAAAATGAGTCATAAAATTACTTTTCCTAATATATTTTCCCCACTAAAATTTTCATAAATCAATTTCCCCTTTTCTTCTTTCTTTTTATGATATTTCAAAATAATTCACACAC
Organism: Salticus scenicus; assembly: GCA_963930645.1. NCBI lineage: Eukaryota > Metazoa > Arthropoda > Arachnida > Araneae > Salticidae > Salticus > Salticus scenicus. Next base: position 10,426 of record CAWVNO010001749.1, on the reverse strand, counting down.
ATTCTAAAAAATGGTGACTTTGAAATAAAACAGACACAGTTTACAGTTAATAAAAACCTTTATTATAACAATATTTACAAGTATTACTCATCTAATAAGTTACATCATAATTTCATTCAATATAATTAAGTTTGCAATATTAAATCTTAATCAATTTCACAATGTCCATATGCTAAACTTGTTATTCCATCTTCAGAAAGGTATCGTTTGTCATCAAAGGGACTGAGACTGATTTTATTTTGACAGATTGTATATAGTTTATGTTTTTCTTGACCTATTTTTAATTGTTTTTCTATGCTTGTTTTCTGTTGCAGTAGACACTGTAAATAGTCTTCATGACTAATTTTATGTCTAACAACCCTGGTTGACACACCTTTAGCTCTCTTTTTTTCACTTTTACTTGATTTGATAGAGTACATTTTAGCCTTCAGTCCTACAAATTCCAATGCTATTTCGCCACTCAATTCATCTTCAAATTTCCCTATAACTTTTTTATTATCATCGGAATAAAGGGGGTGAGTTTTGGGATAGTCAGAAAAGTCAAATTCAGATGAATAATTTTTCATGTCTTTATATATATCATCGGTAGTAATATGGTATGTAAGGGAGTCTGTATCTGTAAATAACAGTACAGCTTGGGTGTTATACATTGGTTTTATATAATTATAATGAAAATTATACATTAGTAGTTTCGATAATTCGAGTATTGTAAACCCAACGTAAATGGATCGGTTCATCAGAATGCTTGTTTTAAGTCTTTCTACAGTGGTTAAATCTTCATCGTACGTTTTAAACGATTTAAAAGTAGGTGATGTTATCAATTTTAGTGCCCTCTTAGAGGTATTACTACAAAGTTCTATATTACGTCTTTTTCGCAAGTTTTCCATAGCCTTGCCATATACGCTATTGTTAAGGAGTTTAAAAAAGTCCTTTTCAAAGGATGATATAGCTTCTTTCCTTTTATTGGTGTTAAATAGTATACATTTTTTCAACCATGGTGCTTGCTTAAATTGAATGGCTTTATGCACTGCTGTAACTTTTAGCCCCAGTTGCAGATAAAGTTATAAATTTCTATAATGCACACATAATTCTTTTTATTACATAAGTTAGGTATTAACTTGGGTGTACCAACATATTTTCTGTTTTGTAGCATACTTTTAGCATAAGGTGATAGCATTTCTTCATTCAAGGTTAATCTTTCAGGGGCAAGCGGATAAGCGCTATTTAATGTATGAAGGTGGTTGGGATAATGCAATTGGGATAATCAATTTCAAATATATACCCTACATCTGATTCATCATCAAGGGATAAAATCCATTCTTCATTAATATTATGGGTATCAACCCATTCAAAGTTGCCATAAGGTAGGTACTGGGACATAGCCCAACCGTAAAGGTTGTTCGCATCCCCGTACATGATATAACTATTAGGCTCATTCGGGTTATAGTCGTTCATATAGGGGTTATTTGCTCTAGCCAGTCTTCGGCTAATCATGCTAATACCCCCTCGAATCCCTTTTTCTATAAGCAGCAACATGTTAATATCTGTTAAGAGCTCTAGAGGTGTTTCACTCATTTTTAGGCATGCTTGCCATGCAAGTCCTGGAGTTGTAAAAAGATGCGCGCAATCAATTTCGTAGTATTGCTGACATAAAGTTCTAAAATTTTGAAATACATCCGCGAGTAACAAAACGTCAGTTTTTACATATAAATTATGGTAATCACCCAAAGTCTTCATATTAAACGTGTTCCAAATAGTTTTGGCGTGTTGATAATCGTCATCATCGATAGTTTTATCAACCAATGTATTATAAAAGGCGCATGCTGGAGGTAGTTCGGTTTCTTGAAACTTATCAAAAGAGGTAAAGTACTCGTAGGGATAGACTCCTTTCCTCGTTAGCATATTCAGAGGTGTATTAGCAGGGAAATTCTCTTTCAAAATCTTAAACTGGGAAGAATCAAGATTTTTTACAAGTTTTTCTAGCGATGTAGGTAGGAATTGAAAGCTGTCTAAAAAGACTAATTGTACAGGATCCTTTGGTTTCTTCAATCTGAATGTAATATAGTTTTCCAAACTTGTAGCAATAACCTCTATCTGATGATTGTTATACTTGCCTTGTTTCGTCATGATGTGATGTCCATCATAGTTTTTTAAATTGTGAAAGATAATCGGTATTTTTTTAGATAATTTGAAATTCAAGTTGCAGGTGTTATGGGCCGCACCCCTAAATTCTCCTGAAATGTGACAATGATCTCTTCGACGATCCTCAGATAAGTGTTTATAGCATATATGACGTACTTTAGCTTCTTGAAACTCCTTTTCCTGAGCTTCCGTTAAGACTATAGGCTTGACTTGTGATAAAATCTTAGCAAGTTCTTCCTTTTCAGTCATCATCTTTTCTAAAAAGTATTCCACAGCGTCTTCTCCTCTATATACTTGAATCGGTTTAACGGAGCATCCATCAGGCCCGATAATAACATATGCATGTCCACAAGGTACATGATATGCAATTTTTTCACTATGTGAAATATCAGATGACGGTGAAGCCGAACTAACAGGAACAAGAAGGCTTTCGAAATCTGTATAAATACAGTAGGCGACAGGATGTTGCAAGTGTGTGCCTGTAAATTTTGAAATGTTATTTTCCTCAGAAGGCATTTTAACAACTTGCACTTCATGTTCTTGACAGTACTGAATGTGGGTTTTCAATAAATCTTCTCTTGTAAATCGGTGTAGACATCTGAAACAGTAATGGGCTTTTAGATGATGTTGGGTTAAATCACCAAGTAGACGCGAAAAGTTTCGAATCAGGCAATAATGTTGCCTTTCTTCATCAGAAATTAATAATAAGTGGATAACATCACAGTCATTTTTTGGCGAAATATAGAGCGGGCACACTTCATTGTCTTCATACCCAAAGACATTGATCCGTAGATCATTTAATTTTTCAATAAGTGGTATCTTTGTTAATGGCACGGGACATGTTACATTACCTAGTAAAATGGTATTTTCATATGATGCATAGTGAGATACACGTTCAGGATGTTCACTACGATCTATATTCAGTTTATAGGCGATTAAACACCAAACGAGGCATTTTTGATCTTCACTTTTTATATTTAGCACAGCCTTTTTCAAAGCAAGTTTCTGAGGTAGTTCAATATAGCTACTAGCAGCTAACGGATGGTATTTGGCCATTTTTAGTTCCAGATAATGAATTTTCTTAAAAATCCATCCAGATCCTCTTTGGATAAATTCATCTAGGGACTTATTAATCTTTGCATATCCTTCACGAATATGGTGTTCAATAGTGGTATCCAAAAGGTCAGTAAAACAGCAACTTCTAAAAAAAGTTTGAATTTCTTCCATTTCGTCATTGCCTCTTTTACGTTCCAAGGTCACTTTCATGACCATATACCACTTCAAAGCATTTTTTTCTCGTATCTCATTTAGAAGTTTTTCATATAATGCACCCTGTATATAGATTTGAAATACTTCAATATCGCATTCATTGCTTTCGTTTGGATAAAAAAGCTCTGTATTAAACGCATTTGAAGTGTTAATCTGTTTTTTAACTCTTTTAGACTTTACGGCAGGTGCAGCTATCTTCCGTTTTCCAGTAACAAGTTCATGGTCTTGTCGCTTATGGCATGTTAATTCAGCTTTCATATTAAACATTTTATCACATTCACTGCATGAATATCGAAAACTTTGGTGAAATTTTAAGTGCCTCTGCAAGCAGTGTTGGGCATCAATCGATTAAATTTTCAATCAAGTAATTAGTTGACTAAAAATTTAATCACGATTAATTTAATCACAACTAACGGTTATTCATTTGCTGCAGCTAAAAATTCAATCGCGATTAAATTAATCAAAAAACAGACGACTAACCGTTAGTTGCGATTAAATTAATCGTGATTAAATCAATCGTGATTAATATTTCAGTCATTTGCTGCAACTAAAAATTCAATCATGATTAAATTATTCGAGAAGCAGACAACTAACCGTTATTCATGATTAAATTATTCATGATTAAATCAATCGTGATTAATATATTAGTTGCAGCAAATGATTAACTGTTAATCATGACTAAATTAATCATGATTGAATTAATCGTGATTGATTTGTAGTTGTATCCATAGCAGATATCCCCCCCCCCTTTCTCTGAAGATCAAATGATGTCGCTAAATTTTTGATAGCAATTTTCAGTAACGGTTTTTAAAAACTTTCCAACAAGGTTGAGAAATGTTAATCACTTCGGTTTGTCTGTCTGTCCGCGCTCTAGCTCTAACTCCCGTAAATATTTATGGAATTTCTTGAAACTGATATATGTTATTCAAGTTCACTATCGAATGTTCCCTATTGAAAGTGGAGTAAATACCTCTACTGCTCTGTGTACAGGGACACCCGAAAGTATTCCAAAGCATTGTAATCTGTGGGAGGTATTTCTATAAAGCATATTTTAATACTTTTACTGTACACAAATCTCAATGAAATTGAAATATGTCATTCAAGATTAATATTGGATGTTTCTTATGTAAAATGGAGTAAATATCAGCACTGTTTTGTTTACAGGGATACTCGAAAGTATTCCAATGCATTGCGTTCTATGAGAGGTATTTCTATAAACCAAATTTTAATTGTCGAAACGTCAGTGGAGGCCCTCTGTTGAGATTCATAACGGTTTTGGGCTCTGTCTGTGTGGCTGTCTGTCTGTCTTTCTGTCTGTCTGTCGCGCGATAGCGGCCGCAAAAATGGCGCTATTGACTTGAAATTTGGTACACATGTTCATGAGCCCCACGAAATCAGCGGTATAGTTTTTGATATGTATTCCATTTGTAGTTCGTATACAGGGACACGCCAAAGATTTTCTATCATTACGGCCTATGGGAAGAATCTGTATGTACCGCGATAGCCACCGCAAAAATCAAGCTATTGACTTCCAATTTTTGCCGAAACGTCAATGGAGGCCCTCTTAGTCCAAGCGGCGGCTGCAAAAAATTGACTTGAGAAGGTATGAAGCTAATTTTTTTTCTATAGATAGAATTCATTGTTACAATGAAAATCTGATAGGGTTGCCTGGTCAAAGCCGTCAAGTTTAAGAGAAACAACCTCACTTCCGGTCACAATTTAAACGATTTTCGGACCCCAAAAGGTATGAAGATGAAACCGGTGCTAAAATGTAGAGATTAACATGCTCTTTAAAATGGCATAGGGTTGCCTGGTCAAAACCGTCAAGTTTCAGAGGTTGCCTGGATAATAGGGGTCAAATTTAAGTGATTTTCGGACCCCAAAAGGTATGAAGATGAAACCGGTGCTAAAATGTAGAGATTAATATGCTCTTTAAAATGGCATAGGGTTGCCTGGTCAAAGCCGTCAAGTTTCAGAGGTTGCCACGAAAATAGGGGACGTATTTTACGATTTATTTACCCAAGTAAAAAATGATTTACCCAAATGTAAAGATGAAACCGGTGCTAAAATGTAGAGATTAATATGCTCTTTAAAATGGCATAGGGTTGCCTGGTCAAAACTGCCAAGAAAAGAGGTTGCCACGAAAAGAGTGTGTGTGGTGAGGACGAATTTTAGCGGTCTTTTTACCCTAACATATTTAAAAATGAAACCGTTTATAAAATATAGAGAATAATATTCTCTTTAGAGTATCATAGGGTTGCCAGGTAAAAATCTCGAGAAATAGTGGTTGTCTCGAAAAAAAAAAAAAAAATAAATAAAAAAGCTAATTTTGAAGGGTTTTTTATCGAATGTGAAGAAAAAATATAAAAAGTATTTAAAAAAAGAAAAAAAATAAATAAATAAGCTGTAATGAAACTGTTCTAAAATTTCCCATAAAAACAACGAATTAATAGTAAAAATTAAAAATGAAGCATGCGATACAGATAAGAAAATACGCCCGCAAAACTTAACAGAAATTAAGATAATAATGCCCAAGAAACTCATAATAAAAAATTGTGTTAGTATACACAATAAATAATTAAACAATATGAAAAAAAAAACCCTCTTATTTCAGATTTGCAGCAAGATTTACAAATTTCAATTTCATAAATTAATTCATGGTTATTAAGAAACGCGAAAAATTTATCAATTTTTTAAAAATGTTTTTCGCTTTATTTGTACCCATAATTAATTTTCAGAAGGCATTATTGATTATTTTTAATTCGATATAAAAAAAATTATTGAGAAAATTTTCTAATATTGACAAATTTTTAATATAACAAAATCGGCACAAACCAAAATATTCGTATAAAATTCTACAAAGCAGCCGCATACATTTCTTCAGGGAATTTATCTTCTCAATATTTTGACACAATTTGAATATTTTAAGTATTGAAAAATGCGGAAAAAACGAGCTCGTGAGCTGAAATTAGTTTTATACAGATTAGAAAAAGAATGGTCACGCATAATAATTTAATTTTCTTTATACTTTAAAATCTCTTATATCATTAAACAAATAAAATAAACGAATACTGGAATTCGCTTCCTTTTCTAAGCTGTCCGCTCTACCTTGACAGGTTTGAAGCACAATCGTAAGCAAATTGAAAAGTGTTGTATATTCTACATTTAGCTCGCAATTTCATCTTTTAAATATTAATCATTTCGTATTTAACCTTTTTTAAATAGTCTTCATGTGTGTTTCACTTTGTGTTAAACTCCTTTAATATCCGTTAGCTTTTTGGAGACTGACCGCTATTTCTTTACGAATTTTACCTGGCAAATATATGCCATTTTAAAATAACTCCTACGCTGTACATTCTGGAACCAGCTACACCTTTCAAATATTCATATAATTTCATCCTTATTCATTTTATTTGTTAATGCTATTCGTATTTTTTTACACTTCGTTAAGAAATCTTCAAAACTCGCCAATTTTTTGTGGTTGACTGCTTTCCTTGACAGATTTGGCCTATTTTCGAGGCAACCTCCGGGTCTTGACGGTTTTGACCAGGCAACCTTATGCCATTTTAAAGAACATATTAATCTCTATATTTTAGCACCGATTTTATCTTTACAGTTGGGTAAATCACTTTTTACTTGGGTAAATAAATCGTAAAATACTTCCCCTATTTACTTGGCAAACTCTGTTTCTTGACGGCTTTGACCAGGCAACCCTACGCCATTTTAGAGAGCATATTAATACCTATATTTTAGCACCGATTTCATCTTTACACTTGTGGGGTTCGAAAATCGTTTAAATTTGAACTCTATTATCGAGGCAACCTCTGAAACTTGACGGTTTTGACCAGGCAACCCTATGCCATTTTAAAGAGCATATAAATCTCTACATTTTAGCACCGGTTTCATCTTCATACCTTTTGGTGTTCGAAAATCGTTTAAATTTGACCCCTATTATCAAGGCAACCTCTGAAACTTGACGGTTTTGACCAGGCAACCCTATGCCATTTTAAAGACCATATTATTCTCTACATTTTAGCACCGGTTTCATCTTTACATTTGGGTAAATCATTTTTTACTTGGGTAAATAAATCGTAAAATACGTCCCCTATGTTCGTAGCAACCTCTGAAAATTGACGGCTTTGACCAGGCAACCCTATGCCACTTTAAAGAGCATATTAATCTCTACATTTTAGCACCGGTTTCATCTTCATACCTTTTGGGGTCCGAAAATCTCTTAAATTTGACCCCTATTATCCAGGCAACCTCTGAAACTTGACGGTTTTGACCAGGCAACCCTATGCCATTTTAAAGAGCATATTAATCTCTACATTTTAGCACCGGTTTCATCTTTACATTTGGGTAAATCATTTTTTACTTGGGTAAATAAATCGTAAAATACGTCCCCTATTTTCGTGGCAACCTCTGAAACTTGACGGCTTTGACCAGGCAACCCTATGCCATTTTAAAGAGCATATTAATCTCTACATTTTAGCACCGGTTTCATCTTCATACCTTTTGGGGTCCGAAAATCTCTTAAATTTGACCCCTATTATCCAGGCAACCTCTGAAACTTGACGGTTTTGACCAGGCAACCCTATGCCATTTTAAAGAGCATATTAATCTCTACATTTTAGCACCGGTTTCATCTTCATACCTTTTGGGGTCCGAAAATCGTTTAAATTGTGACCGGAAGTGAGGTTGTTTCTCTTAAACTTGACGGCTTTGACCAGGCAACCCTATCAGATTTTCATTGTAACAATGAATTCTATCTATAGAAAAATAATTAGCTTCATACCTTCTCAAGTCAATTTTTTGCAGCCGCCGCTTGGACTATCTGTTGAGACTCAAAAGGATTTTGGGTTCTGTCTGTCCGTATGTCTGTCTGTCTGTCGTGCGATAGCGGCCGCAAAAATCACGCTACTGACTTGAAATTTTGTACACATGTTCATGATCCCCACGAAATTAGCTGTATAGTTTTGGGTGTGCATTCCATTTGTAGTTCGTGTACAGGGACACGCCAATGTTTTTGAAGTGAAAACTTCTTTAGGTGCGTTGAGCACTTTTGGGTGAACAAAAAACATTGAATTCGCGTCATCGTCAGCAAACGCTTTCCATCTTTGTATGATACAAATAATCTATCATACAAATAACTTGCTAATGTGAAGTGTTAACAATTATATACTGTATATTGTTTTAAAATCTGGTGCGGCTCCACACGACTTCTCTCATCTCCGGGCACTGTCTCTATTGCAGTTAGACCTCACAAAACCGTGAGAAAGGCCAAAGCCGCCATTTTTCTCACGTTTTTACAATCTGGTGCGGCTCTACACGACTTCACTCATCTCCGGACACTGTTTCTTAAAGATTGCAGCCGGAAACGTTGCCGTTAGACTTCACAGAACCATGAGAAAGACCAAAGCCGCCATTTTTCTCACGTTTTTAAAATCTGGTGCGGCTCTACACGACTTCTCTCATCTCCGGACACTGTCTCTTAAAGATTGCAGCCGAAAACATTGCAGTTAGACCTCACAGAACCGTGATAAAGGCCAAAGCCTCCATTTTGCTCACGTTTTTACAATCTGGTGCGGCTCTACACGACTTCTCTCATCTCCGGACATTGTCTCTATTCCAGTTAGACCTCACAAAACCGTGAGAAAGGCCAAAGCCGCCATTTTTCTCACGTTTTTACAATCTGGTGCGGCTCTACACGACTTCTCTCATCTCCGGACACTAGGGGGAGAACCGGTGCCCGCACATGCACAACATTTTTTTCGTAGTTACCTACTACTATTATCAATAATTCATATTAATTTTGCAATCACAAGTTTAAAATAACGCTCATTATGTACATTTATACGAAATTTTGTCCTATACTGCCATGTTAAAAGTTTACATAAAATGCGATCACAGCGCCATCTGCTGGGCGATTGATCCCAAAATCTAATCAGCACCTGCCCCGTCAGGTTCCAACTATATACCAAGTTTGGTTGAATTTCATTCATTGGTTCGTGAGATATGGTGAAAAATACGAAAATTTGTCCTATACTGCCATGTTAAAAATTTACATAAAATGCGATCACAGCGCCACCTGCTGGGCTATTGATCCCCAAATCTAATCAGCACAATGCCCCGCCAGGGCAGGGTCCAACTATATACCAAGTTTGGTTGAATTTCATTCATTGGTTCGTGAGATACGGTGAAAACAAGAAACCACAGACAGACATTTTTTAAAAACTATCAATTCGTGTTCAGGTCACCCCAAAACGTGTAGATCCGTCAAAAAACGGAGGTCGAAAATTTTCGCGAATCCAATACTTTCTCTATATTACATATAGAAGAAAGTAAAAATAAAAAGTTGTTGTACTCTAAAAATTATGCATAAACATAACTGTTATAAATACATTATTAAATTTAATATTTAATGCACTTAATTTTTTCTTCTTCATTGCTATTTTATTTTCAATAAATATAATAAATAAAAAAAAAAAAAAAAAAAAAAGATTTTGTCTTCAAATATTTATTAAATATAAAATAAATAGCGTAATCCGCCTTTGTAATGATCGGTAGATGGCGCTCTCTGAGCTGCAGTTGTTAGTAAATATAATAGCCACGTGTATTTGTTATTGTTCTTTCTCCGCCATTACATCATGGAAAATCGATTGCATAATATGATGATATGCAGTGGTGTGATAATTTCACCTTAGCCCACCAGAGGGCGAGCATTTCATTACAATCGCGGATAGCTGTTGCTAAGATACGCAGATGATTACCATGAAAGAATATATTTATGAAAAATGAAACATAGAAGCCAATATTTAACATCGAAAAAAAAATAATTAAAAAATTTCAAATTTGGAAAAATTTCCATGAGGTGCACCCATGAACGTATAAAGAGAGAACGTATAATTATGTAACTTCATGGGTGCACCATCTGCAGCTGCAAGTGCCCAGGTACCCATCTGCAAAGTTCTGTAGCTCTGCGATCGGCAGTGTGAGTACCAGAACGCGCGCACAC
>CAWVNO010001748.1:1702292-1951130 GCA_963930645.1 Salticus scenicus | reverse complement strand
TTGACTTACTAGGGTCAATGCTCCGGTACAGGCATCTAGCTAATCCAGGTCCGGAAATAATTCCAACCTAATATGATTTTCTTCCACAGTTAATTGTGTGATTTTAATAAAAAATTGTATTTTCTCTCCCATTGTTTAATGGTGTTTTCCTTTACCTGCGGCTTATTTTCTGTTGAGCTATCTAAATGATAGACCAGAGATGTTTTTCTGCCTATAAGGTTGTCTGAGTGAGTAATGCAGACCCGGGGATGTCGGCCTGGATAGCTCAGTGGTAGAGCATTTGACCTTGTAAGTCAAAGATCCGGGGTTCGATTCCGGTCCAGGCATTATTTTCACTCAGTCGGAAAAATTAAATTTCCAATATGCTTTTATTATTTATTAATTATTTCGGGATAGATGTCAGTTACTGCATGTCAATCACTGGAAGCACCTACCCTATTAAATATTTCCTAAGTTTTGCAAGATAAGCACTTAAACAAACCAAATGCTTATATATTATTACGAAATTTGTAAATAATTGTAGGGTGATTCCATGTCAGGTCATCCAGGGGGGGGGGGGGGGGTGGGGGAGGGGGGGGGGGGGGGGTGCTTATAAGATGACAGTTTTCAAAACGGACAGTATCGAAAAAATTGAAGTAGCCATTTTATATTTGAATCCCAGTTACATTTGAACAACACTATATGCGGTGTACATAATGTGATGTAAATACATCACCTCTCTTTAATTCCTATGCCAAAATACTTTGTTTCGCAGGCATTTAATTGCAGCCGTTTGTTCCTGGCTCAACGCACCCAATAAAGTTTGCTTCCCAGCGGTACTTGTCACCGGGAGAGAAATCCGCGATTCTTTCTCTTGCATACGCAAACTATTCATTGGTAACCTTTGTGGTCCGATTAACGAATCAAAATCATGTATCCATGATTTTAGGGTGTGCAGACCCGTTTTTTCTTTAGGAGCGATATTTAACATTTTAAAATCAGTTCAGTTTGTGTTCCACCTCTGTTTATAATAGGAATGGCCAGGTCCTTACGTCCGCACGTTACTTTTACCTCCCCCCCCCTTTTTTTTTAACTGTGGTTACACACCCTGATACCTTTCTAAAAATGTTTTTGAATCAATACATATTTTATTATTAGAAGTTACGATAGCTTGAAATTTAATTGTGAAAATTGCCAGAGATGTTATATTTAAATATTTTTGTGAAATTATCTTGAAATGTTTTAAAAAAAAAGACTAACAAGGAAACTCTTTTAAAGCGGTAATCACCGATTTTCTTGAAAAAAATTCTGGCATAAGATTTAATCATGAATAGCATCTTCCTAAAATATTAGCTGCTGAGTCGCAATAGATAAGCTATAAAAAATTATTAAAAATGGAAGAATGTTTGCAATATTTCCAAAAAAAGCGCCTGTTTGGCGACTGCATTCTTCGAAATTTCATTGCAATGAAGATTAATAGATGTAGATGTTCTTCTTTCTTTTTGATAGTCAAACGAACTCCCTACACTGTCGAACACATGAGAATTCAGAATAGATTAACAAAAACCAGATAATTTACCAGATTGAGACTTATTTAGTCGAAATTCTAAATAACATTTAATATTTCAGTTAAATAAACTGTGTCAATAACAATTGCAAGAATATTTAGATCAAGTTTTTAATAACGACATTAAAAAAATATATGATCAAAACTTTTTTATAAATTTAAATAAAACAAAACATTTTATATTAAAACACAAAGCTGTTTTTTTTTTTAACTAAAATGAAAGCATTTCGTATCCGAACACATTTTTCTTATAAGGGTTACAAGCAAACGGAACGCTTGCAACATCGATGACGTAAATTTTGCAAATTTTTTGCAAATTCAGTCGGCAGTAAAAGTATCCGAGCATTAGCAGGAATTCCTATGTAAAAAAAGTACACTTAATGCAGTTTTGTTAAATAAATCCTTGTCGAATCCTGTTCTTAGTCAGTCTAAGAACATAATTCGACCAGGATTTATTTAACAAAACAGTGTTAAATGTGCTTTTTTTATATAGGAATTTTTGCTAGTGGTCGGATACATTTGCTGCCGACTGTAGTCATACATTTGGAACACTTGCAAACGGCTTTGCAACCGGAAGTGTTTCATTTGTATGTACCCCTTAGTCTGTTCATTTTCTTGGGCAGTACGAACCTTCGACGAACAAGCAACTCCACAGAATATGAGTTGTGTGGATCCAATATCTCATTAGAGCTACGCAATGAGCAATTGGAGACGATTTATGATTCTACCCTAAATTTCGTCCTGTTTGTTGGTTGGGTTTAACGTCGCACTAGTACTGCACTATGGGCAATTGGCGACGGTTTGCGATGCACTCCTGAGGAGGGTCCGGTACATCGGCAGGTGATAAATGTTTGCATTCTGCGTATGTTATTTATTTTTAATATATACATACGATTTGTACGTTTGACTCGACATCCCCCTGCTGTAAATTTCGTCGAGATGAGGACAGATATAACATAGGGAGGTATACTATTGTAACAATCGCAGCTATCTTAGATCACAAATCGGATCGAACACTCGGCAGCAAAAGTAACCGAGCACTAGCAATAATTCCTGTCTAAAAAAAAAAAGTACACTTAATACTGCTTTGTTAAATAAATCCTTGTCGAATCATGTTCTTAGTCAGTCTAAGAACATGATTCAATAAGTATTTACTTAACAAAGTAGTATTAAGAGCGCTTTTTTTCTGACGGGGATTATTGCTAGAGTTCGGATACTTTTGCTGCCGACTGTACGATCCGACTTGTGATCTACGATAGCTGAGATTGTTACAATAGTATGCCTCTCATAACCGGATTAAAATACAAAAAATTAAAAAAACACCCTGGGTCGGCTGGGGAATCGAACCCATTCTTTTACACAAGAAGGCGATTAGCGAGGGTGACATACTCACTCGGCCACGGAGGGTCTGCATTCAGCATAACAATTATTTTTAAAACAACAAGATTTCGCAGTTAATAATTCTAAGAAATTTACCTATGAAAAAAATCACTGCGCAGCACTAGTGCGACGTAAAACCCAACCAACCTTATGAAATTCTTATGCATATTTTTACAAAATAAATTACCAGAAATGTAAGAAGCCATAAAGGTTATGCACGTGTTTTTCCAATTTTAAATAGTCCCCTCCGTAAAGGATCAAAGTTCTAAACACGTCTACGGACCATCTCTAGGAATTTACCCTAGACTGTCGCCATTGCATATCTGTAGTGCGAATTAAAACTTAAAACCTACTCAACCTCAAATATCTTAAATATTTTAATTTTGATTTATTTGAGTATTAATTTCAATCAACTATTCTAACAATCAAATGTTCAATCAAATATTATAATTCATATTGGTCGCCAATTGCCCATTCCGCAGTACTAGTGCGACGTAAAACCCAGCCAACCAATCTATAAATCAGATTAGTTTTTAAATCGTCTGCAAATTTATATAAATGCACATGCCGAGTGCTTCAGACATTAAATTACTCCAGATTATATATAAGCTGGAGTACTGTAAAAGTAACTCTGAAATTGCATTATTTTAAATAAATACAATATTGAAACATTACATAAAATAATGGAAAATATTATATCTAACACAAAACATAATGGGGTACATACAAATGAAACACTTCCAGTTGCAAAGCCGTTTGCAGGCGTTCCAAATGTATGACTGCAGTCGGCAGCAAAAGTATCCGAGCACTAGCAAAAATTCCTATGTGAAAAAAACACACTTAACACTGTTTTGTTAAATAAATCCTTGTCAAATTGTGTTCTTAGACTGACTACGAACTTGATTCGACAAGGATTTATTTAACAAATCTGCATTAAGTTTACTTTTTTTACGTAGGAATTTTCGCTAGTGCTCTGTTACTTTTGCTGCCGACTGTATTTGCAAAAAACTTGCAAAATTTACGTCATCGAAATTGCAAGCGTTCCGTTTGTATTTACATACAAACCAATGTCACTTTTTCTAAATAGAAACTTCTAGATTTCAGAAAATATATTGAGTGTTGAGTGGGTTTTAACGTCGCACTATAGCTACGCAGTGGGAAATTGGAGATGGTCTTGTATTCACTCATAGGGATATTCTGGAGACATGCCATCATAATTTTGATCCTCCGCGGAGGGGATGGATTCCTTGCTTCAGTCACCCTAGAGCGATATAAAACACAACCCTCCTATACTTAAGCCCCTTGGCATCACTGAAGGAAGGTTAATGTGATTTGGCGATGACTTTTTTCGTATTTGGCGTTCAAATCGTAAAGTTTAATAATTTTTTACAGCTTTCCTGTTGCGATTCAGCAGCTAATTTTTTCACAAGTGAATTAAGTATAGTGTAAACTATTTTCTGTAATTTTTTTAAGAAAATCGGTGATTACCGCTTGGAAGAGTTCCCTTGTAAGAGAAAAATAAAAACCCGAATAAAAGAACATCAAAACGATATCAAATTCAACCGGAATACCACCGTGTTAGCCAAAAATTATCTAGAAAACAATATAAAAATAGATTTTGAAAATGTCACCAAATTAGCTAATTTCAATAATCAAACTTACACCTATCTCAGAGAAAGCATTGAAATCACGCACATTCATGACATAATAAATGACCACAAATCGGCAGAGATAAACGAGATATGACGTCACATGTACATCCATAAAAGAGATGAACAACTTTTGAAAGACCGCCAGCCACAGAGTGTAGTCGGCACCGTCGAAGGAGGGGATCCCCTGCCGATAAAAGCTTTTCTGCCAGCACGAAGTGATGTTAATAACTTTAAATATTTGGTTTCAATTTAGCAGTAACTTTTAAAATTTATTCTCATTGTGAACATTTATAGGAAATTTTGTCCTATGCTGTCATATTAAAAAAAACTATGAGAAAACAGGATGGTAATGGCACCTTTTGAACAATTTTTACCAAAAGCTAATAAGCACCAACTAAAGTCAAGGTCTAGACAAATATATTGAATTCTGTCCATTCACTCATGACATACAATTGTACACAAAATTTTGAATACACACTCACATACGGACAAGATACTTTTTAAAAATGATCAAATTGAGTTTAGGATTTATCAAAATATGTAAATTTATCAAAAAGTAGAGGTCAAAATTTTCTACGAATCCAATAGTATCTTCGTACATACACACAAAAGTTAAAATCCTTATCCTTTTAAAAACTGATTATCAAGATACATAAACTATTTAAAAACAAATTAACAAAATTACTATTTTATTTTGTCTCATTGCCGAGATATATCGATATAATTTACCGTTAATTATTACCAAAATACACAATTTTCGTATGATCGACTAATGACATTTATATTCATAAAGATTATACAAAAAAGAACAGAGTTAGTTGTTGTGAACTGCAATCAGTTTAAAAGAGATTAAAATTGCAGAGATAAAAATTTCAATGACCAGTACAAAAGAGTCATTTAAGCCACTACCACCACCCCTCATCCACCCTTGCAATCCCCTCTTTTAAAACTTAAATAACATGTGCATTTATAACATCTTAATTTAAAGAACTTTCTTTGAATCAGATTTATCTTTTATAAATTATAATTTACAGATAATTTTGATATTAAAAAAAATTTTTTATTAATTTTTTTTTCAATAGCAAGACAATGTAAATTCACAATTAAAATAATTTACTTACTGCTATCTACTTCATGAATTTTCAGTTTGAAGTAATCCGTTGAATTGAAAGCTTGTTTGACATGAATAGATACAACACTTTCTTTAATAAAAAAATCTGTTGGGTGATGTTCTGAAATAAATATTAAAATATTATTATTATTATATATATATATATATTCTAAAAAAAAAATATACTACAACAAAAATATTAGCAGGTGCAGCAATTTTATAAATCTTGCCAACTTATATTATGGTTTTTAAAGAGAAAAATGAATTCAGGGCTTAGCAGACAGAACAGCTTTGAAAAAAGTGGAAAAAGTGACTGAAATGTTAAAAAAAGTGACCAAAAAGTGACTAAATATTTTTAAAGAATGACCAAAAGATTATTCAAATACCAACAATAAAATAACTTTTTTTATTTTTTTAATAACCATAATTTATCTTTAACCATCCACACTGTACCAGACATAATCCATCTGACAAGCACAGCACTGACATTTCAGTTCCCTCCTCTGCTTGTAGGAGGGATAGAACTATGCCTTTTCTAGTAGTCTCCTATCTTTACTGGATGCCCAGTAGCAGAAATTTTTCTGCCAATCTGCGACAACTATTTACGCATTAGAAAATAATCTGCAGCATAATTTCACAGTGAGTTACGGGAAGAAAATAAAAAGTTAACGGATTCAGTAAGCATATTTTTATCACAAGAATGCATTTATCTAATGTTATTAATCTGTTAGATATGCCAAATCATTGTAGTTATAGAATTTTAATTACATATAATAGCTAGGTAAAGAGTTGGCATTAGCAATTATCTTTCATATTGTATAAGAACTGCTATTACTATTTTGTTTATTATTTTGTTCGTACTGACTAATAAAATACTTGTAGGAGACTCTACTCTAAACATTGAAATTAATGAAACTTTCTAAAATTTTCTGGTTCCTGTGTAACCAGATGGAGGGACATTAAGACATATAAACTTTCTTTTATCAACAATTACAGTTTGTTCGTCATTGTCATCTGTACATCTTAATTACATTTTGCTCACCTTCTTAAAGTCCGACCCCCAACTTTCACAGAAAACTTGTGATACTGGAATTGAAACTGCGTATCTAACCCAATAGGAGCTGGGAACATTTTATTAAGAATTTTTTTTTCTACAATAATCAAGATAAATATATTTTTTTATTTTTTACATTGAAAGTTAAAGTGCCTAGCTTCCCTGGTAATTTTTTCTAAAAGTTTGTAATGCAAATTGTATTTTTTATTTATTTTATTTTTTAATTATTCAAACAAAATCGTCTGTTTCTACTGCATAAGAAAAGAGAATCACTAAAAATAACTTATTATTCAAGTGCAGGTGTTTAAAACGTTGGATATAAATTAAAAAAATTTATTTCTTAAATTATAACAAACAGGGATCAAGAAAATTAATTTAAAAGGGTTATTCATTTTATCAACATCTATTCTACCTCCATTAGGTGCCAAGTCTCCCATTTTGGAACTATATCATACCTTCTAACAAAATAATTGTTTTTTAAAATTATTTAAATTACATATGATTAAGGATGCCTTTTGTAACTCAAAGTGTACGGAAATGCAAAATTTTTCAGTGAGATTCATATCACGGCGTTCAATGGGTTAAGTAACTTAATAAGTACAGTTATTTTCTTTGACAGCTCAATAAAAGACTTTCCGAATAAAACCTGTGATCCTTTCAGATCTAATTTCGCTCTTCTATAGTGCTAGCAATCCATTTATAACTGGTATTTTAATACTGGGTATTCAAACAAAAATGTGTCAAGATCATCAAATTTTGAAATAGATGCAAAATCTAGTATATTTTCAAAGATGCAATAACAAAAATTACATGAGTAGCCAGTGATATTGGACAATTTTA
This sequence comes from Salticus scenicus, assembly GCA_963930645.1. Classification (NCBI taxonomy): domain Eukaryota; kingdom Metazoa; phylum Arthropoda; class Arachnida; order Araneae; family Salticidae; genus Salticus; species Salticus scenicus. The sequence continues at coordinate 1,943,547 of CAWVNO010001748.1, read as the reverse complement.
CCTCTAAATAGGTTCTGCAATTCAATGAAGCAAATTTAAACAGAATATTGACAGTTATGCTGCATATAGAGAAAGAATGGGAATCTCGATACTTCTGCAGGGAGTTTTATTACCGATCAGTAGCAAATGGTAAAGGTGGGTTTGGATGGGGGGGGGGGGGGGGAAGGAAGGTCCAAAAAATTATATGAATGAGAGATATTGTTCAATTCTATCTCTTTATAGGTTTCAGAATCGAATAAAGTAAGTTTAAAATGAACAATGACATTTATGCTCTGGATAGAAAAAGATTGGAAATTACAATGCTTCTATGGAGCGTTTGGTTGCTGATCATTAGTGGAGGGTGGGGAGTAAAGCAAATATATGAGTGAGAGATAGTAAGCAATTCTACTTTTTTATAGGTTTTAGAATCTAAGTAAATAAGTTTAAAAAGAACATTGAGATTTATATTGCAGATGGAGAAAGATTTGAAATGGCAAGAATTCTGAGAGCTGTTTGATTGTCGATCGTTAGTGAAGGGGGGAAGGGGGGAGGTCATAAAAAAATTGCATGAGTGAGAGATATTGAACAATTTTACTTCTTTACAGGTTCTAGAATCTTATAAAGCATGTTTCAAATGAATATTGACATTTATAATGCTGTGGATGGAGAAAGCTTAAAAATTAAAACACTTTTGTGGAATGTTCAATCACCGATTGTTTAGGGGGGGGGGGCAAAAATATAGGTGAGATATTGAACGATTCTACTTCTTTATAAGTTCTAGAAAGTTTTAAAAAAATAATATTGACATTAATGTTGCAGATGGGGGGAAAAAAATGGAAATCTCAAAGATTCCGCAATCTGTTTGGCAGTCGATCATTAACTGGAAGTAGGGGAGAGGGGGGGGGGGGGGTGTCACAAAAAATTACATGAGTGAGAAATATTGAACACTTCTACTTCTCTATAGGTTCTAGAATTTAATAAAGTGTGTTTAAAATAAATATTGACATTTATGTTGTGGATGGAAAAAGATTGAAAATCGCTATCTTTCCTGCCAAAATCGGGGGATTTAAAATTGTTGCATAATGCTGATTTGGAAATAATCTGCAGACTAAAAAAGAAATCTACGACGTACGTCGCGCGTCTCGCACTTTCTGCTATGGGGACCGGATGTTTGGAGTTCATTCACATGCTTTGTGAAGAGTTGATATTTTTATTTTGATCTCTCAGGCATATTGTGTCCGATTTCGTTACATATATAAATAAAGTTTGGCAATATTTATATAAAAGATGTTTATTTGACTTATTTTATAACTCTATCATGTGAATGTGGCTTTAGTGATCTTAAGGCTTTGGTGTCCTATGTCCCAAAAGCAAAGAAGAAAGTAATTCTAGTATCTTTGCTTCATCTTGACAATGATCCTTCATCTGGAGACCACAAGTTGCCAGAGATTGTCTCAATCTACAATTACACCAAAAGTGGCATTGATATTGCAGACTAAATGTGCACCACTTATAGCATGAGCTGAAACGTAAAGCAGTGACAATGGTAATTTTTTTACAATGATGAATGTAAGTGGTATCTATTCACAAGTGATTTATCTCATCAATCAACTAGAACCATGACGTAGAAGACATTTCCTAAAAATATTTGCCCACCAGTTGTTGCTTGGAGCGACAGAAGTGTGAGAACCGTTGAAATCCCCATCGATTTCCAAATGGAGTTGATAAAATCCAAGATATTCCATAAAATTCAACCTCTTCACCTCACAAAAATCACAGATGCTCACCTTGCACCTTTTAAACGAGTTTTAGAAGGTTGACAAGCTTTGCCTATCATAGCCAGCAGCTAAACATCAAGTTAATCTATGGGGATATTTGTTTTGCAAATTACTCATTACTCATTGACAGACATCATCTTTTATTACTATCTATAAATCTGTACACAAATTGGCGTAATATCTAAGAAACAAGCAATTAAAAAAAAGCTCAACCATGGCTGTGTTAAGCCTCAAAAACTTTATAAATTCAATGGAAATGACATTAGAAAAACCGTAGTATTTTAAATAGGCAATATCCTTTTAAGAGGCACCTTACACTTCTGAGTATTAGATACTGGCTCAACTTCTAGGAGTTGCTTGTATAATGAGAAACAGCGATCTCTCTAAAATATAAAACTGCCAATTTTTGTAGATCTACGTTGTGCAGTGTATAATAAGCTCATTATGGTACAAACATATGCACATAGAGATGTACAGTTATCTTGTTTTATTAATATCGATATGTTTCATAATTTTTTTCTTCGTTTTACATAATTAGTATTCATTAGAAATAATTTTGGTAAACTTTTGTCTTTAATTCTTAAACAGAGACACACAAAATAATTTGAATTTAAACTACCCAGATTCTTTATAGTTTATTTTACCACATAGTATTTTATAATATTACAGTAAATATTTCTTGAAATGTATTTTCAGTGATATTCATTTTTCGGTTACATATACACTTAGTATTTTATATGGTACAGTATTAACTGTTATTCTGATATAAGATGGCACAAAATAATTTGAATGCAAAAGTACCTCATGACGATAAATATTTGAAATCCTTATTCGTGATGCTAAAAATTTACAAGCAGAACTAAATTTTTTTAATAGTACAAAAATCTGAAGGTGACATAAGCACTAATCAATATATGTTTGTTTACAACTTTTCTTTGATTGTGCCAAAGTATAAAGATTACATAACATTTCTTTCGCATTGGAAACTGTTTCATAATCTATTTGCGAAGCATGATTTTTATTTTTCTCTCAAAATTTTTTTTAAATATTTATTTACGTCTTGTCTGGCAATGTTTATGTGTATCTAAGTACATTTTTATTTTAACAATGCTTCTTTTTTTTTATGATAACATAGGAAGTGTTAAAAAAATATATTAATAAAGGGCACCGAAATTTTTCTTTGCCTAGGGGCGACATGTACCCTTGTGTCAGCCCTGCTCTTGGCCAAGATTTACAGTTAAAATTCATATACTGTGCATTCAATCAGATGTTCAGGAGTAGTCAAAACTAAAATATAGGAAATATTGAGAGACAATTAAAAAATATAGGAAAAATAGGAGCGCTGCAAGGCCTGCTATTTCTTTATAGTTTCTAGAATCTTATAAAGCAAGTTTAAAATGAATATTGACATTTATGTTGTGGATGGAGAAAGATTGAGAATCAGAATGCTTCCGTTGTGCATTTGATCGTCAGTGGGGTTTCTTTGTTTTTTAATGAACAATATCCGTGACTTTTTTAAAAGCATATAATCCATAATTTTTATATGTTGTCCGTAACGCCATAAATCCATAATGATTACGGACAAATCGTAATACTTGGCATCTCTGCATGTGTATCAAACATGGTGCCTAATTCATCAAATAGCACAGCAATCCATAAACAAAAAACAAACAAAAAAAAAGTACTGTTCTTTTGTAAAAAGTTTATTTCAAGCGCTCTCTCAGAATTAAAATTTGAAATTCAAATAGAATGATTTATAGTAAAATTAACTTAAAAAAAAAAAAAATAATAATAATAATAAAGCTGATGTTGAATGACACATAAAAGCAGATACCTATTTTAAAAAATGCAGTTAGCAACATTTTTTTTATTAAAATATCAAAAACAGGTGCACATCTGAAAGAGCAATATATTATGAAGGATAATGTACAAGAAAGATATGTAAAATTCAATGAACATTCAATTCTGACTTTGCTAGTTAAAAAAAATTACAAACTTAAGTTATTTATTTTTAATCTAAATGAATTTCAGATGTAAAAAGAATGTAAATGAATGGATCTTTTTTAAAATTTATATTTCTGTCTTACCAGCAGTATATTCCTCGGATGTCAATGTACTACCCTTTACAATTACAGAAGAGGAAGTCATGTTAAATTGCTCAAAAGTGAATACTTGCATTACTCTTTCATGTTGTATTTCATTAAAACGATATTCACACTCAACTTCTGTTGGAAATGTGCCCACATATGTTGGAGGATATATGATTTCTACAGTTGGTGGTACAGGAACTGAACAAACTAAAAATGTTAAATAGAAAATAAAATACATACACATTAATAATATATTTTACCATTTGTACACTAAAAGAACATAATTAACACATTTTATAATAGCATTAATAATAATTGCCTTAAAAATGAATTCCTATGCATTTTTAGTTCAGTAAATTAATTAGTAGCTAATTTGCATATAAGGATCTACAGATTATAGAATAAGTTTTTTTTTTTTTTTTTTTTTTTTAAAGAATAATAGAAAGAAGAAGAAAAAAAACTACGTACTTTATTCACACTGAAAAAAGTTAAATGCTTTTTGTATTTTGTTATTATTCAATTTATTTGAAATGAATATCAGATTTACACAGAAGTCTCAATTTAGAACAATTTTATTCTCAAAAATAAAATTAAAATATGCCAGAGTCTACTCTGCTTTAGTAGTCTACTCAAACATTTGTTCATATAGCAGAGCAGCCAGCCTCATGACTAAAAATTTTGGAGCAACTATTATGATTCAAAAATCTTAAATAAGACTCACATACATAATATGCATTTCTACAGTCATAATATAAATTTCTTTTAAATCAATGAAACTATGAAAGAATGATCAAATAAATAACCATAAAATATAAAAAACAAAATTATACATATACATTTACCTGAGGCAAGTTCTAAGATAATTGTATTGTACTCAATACACATTTCTAAAATTAGTTTCAAAATTTTCTTTCTAGGCTGCATTTTTTCTTTTACGATGTATTATTTATACTGTTTGTAGGCAGTGCCTGATTTAAGGCAGGGCATTCGGGACATGTGCTCTGGGCCCTCACACTGAGGGGGCCTCCAAGAAATTCCATCATACATTTAAAAAATAAAATAAAAATAGTTAAAATGCAAAATTTCCAAATTTTGCTATAATGATCGTTGTTTTTTGTTTTTTAGTCAATGGATGGAGGTATTACTGCACTTTTATATTTATTGGTGATAGACAAGCATTGGATTTAGTTAAGTCTTACCAATAAAATGAAAAGTGGGGAGAATTTTTAGACGGGTGAACAAAAAATTGGCAGTTTGTTTTATTTGTTGTAATATTAAAGTAGAAGGAAAAGGGCAGTGGTGGATCCAGAACTTGACTTCTTTTTTTTTTTTTTTTTTTTTTGGGGGGGGGGGGGGGCTAAGATTTTTCAAAGTGTTATTCTAGACCAATAAAAAATTTACAATTGCAAAATTCAATTATGAATGACAGTGGTTTTTTTTTTTTTTTTTTTTTTTTTTGGGAGGGGGGGGGGGGGTGCTTCAGCCCCCTAGCCCCCCCCCCCCTTAAATCCGCCACTGGAAAAGGGTCCCATTGAACATGAGTGCCCTGGGCCTCCAAATGCGTAAATCGGTCCCTGTTTGTAGGTTATTATAAATTCCATTCTAGTATATTATGTATAATTCTAACTTATACTACAAAGATTTACCTTTATAGATGTTACATAACTGAAAATTTAAAATCATGCTTTTTTTTTTTTTTTTTACAAATAATAAGTATACTGCACCAGTTTTTCGCTACCCCCACTTTCCTTTCCATTTCCTGTGCTTCGTCATGTGATGGAAAGCAGAGTTATTCAGGATTAGAGAAAAAGAAAATGATACATCTTCAAAATCAGAAGTGTTATTTCTGAATTTTTTTGCATTTTCATTCATTAGAAAGGATAAGTTTGCAAACTGTACAGAAAGAAAGAAAATAAAATGAGATAAAACAGAAATGGAAGAAAGAAAGGAGAAAAAATAAATAAACATCAAGTTTGGAAAATCGGAGTTTTCTGGTAATTTTCAGATTAATGGAGCACACTGATAAAAATTGGAGTACTTGATAGCTATGATATGTAGTTATAAGGACTTCTACTCTATTTGAGAGAAGGGGGGAGGGACGACAAATTGAAGAAATTATATATATGTATGTAATATCCTTTTCTATTTATTTATTCATTATATCTTTTTTCTTTTTTTTTTCTTAATTGCAAGAACTGATGTACAATACTATAGTGTTTAGTTTAATATGTCTACTACTGCTTAAAATCTTGTAAATTTTGCTCTCTGGAGAACTGTACATTCCCTGAAGAGAAAATTCTTCAGTTTTTGAATATATTTTAATCATTGTTCCTTTTCTCATATTAAAAAATTTGGTATGAATACATTTTCTTATCAATTTGCTATATCTTATTCAATTCCTTATTAGTCAATACAGTTAATTATTGTTCACTATACTGTTAGTATTGTGAAATTTTTCATAACTTTTACTAATTTATTACAGAACATCTCTACTTTTGGTTCTCGTAAATAATTTTGGCATTTGATCTCTCTCCCCCCCAAAACTTTCTTTTTCCAATAAAATTTCAGATTCTTCCTTTTTGAGTTGTCAACTATATTTAATGTTCTAATTATACTGTTAAACACAATGTGATCAATCGGTGAATTTCATAGTTGCTGCGTGATTTCCTTCTTGTTCATCTGCTTTGAAATTTTGCTTTTTTAAATCCATCTTGTTCCTGTTCTGGTCATGGCAGGCTGGGGGAGTGTAAATATGCCGGCGTAAAACTAGTGTAACCCCACAGGCAAGTCACAAGTCTTGCCGCCTGCCTCCTTCCTCCTATCTTGTGTTTCTTGGGTTGTTTTTTCATTAATTTTGATAAGTTTATGGTTTTAAGTTAGGATATGTTGTTTTACTTTATTGATTCGTTTGTTTTGAGGGCTGTTAATTAATAGATCTGGTTTCTTTACATTAGTGTATTTCATCCACTGATAATTTTTTTTTTTTTTTTTTTGGTTAAATCTTATTGGTCATTGGTGTTTCAGTGATCTTGTATCTGTTGCTTGGCTTCTACAATGCTTAATAGATCATCTTTATTATATACATATATATATATATATATATATCAGCCTGCAAAACAAAACAAATCAATAAAGTAACACAGCAAATCTTAACTTAAAACCATAAACTTATCAAAATTAATGAAAAAATAACCTAAGAAACACAAGATAGGAAGGAAGGAGGCAGGCGGCAAGACTTGTATATATATAATGCCAACATTGAAGGATCAAAATAAATGAGATTCTACACACACTATTTTTGGGTTCAGACAACACTGATAAATTTTCAACACATGCCAGTTTTTGAGAATTTAAATCAGCAAACAAGATTTTTCAGCAAAATCCAAAATCATACTTAAAAAGTTGAAGATTTGTTGAAATTTTAGATGCATATAATTTTTTAAATGCTCAGAAAAAGGAAGAAATGTATGAAATTAAGAGAGGAGTCTCCTTTGAAATAAGAAGTTGGCACGTGCATCCCCCCCCCCCCCATTTTTTAAGTCCTTAAGGGATTAAAAACCTTTTGCAATTGACATTCATAAAATTATAATATATCCTTTTATATTAATGTTGCTAAAACTAAATTAACAAACTTCAGTACAAATAAATTGAAATTACAAGAAGGTAGACTCACCAGAGATAATTCTTATGTACCACCTGATACCCCCCTTCCTCCGAAAAATATAACAGCATACCTCATTACCTAATTATTGCAGAAATATGCAATTTAGCACAATACTCACAAAAATTAAGGGACTTTAGGGACCTATTTATTTTATGTGTTCTGGAATATATATATAGATTTTTTATTTATTATTATTTTTTTCTATGATCCCTTACCATCCGCAGCAGTTCGTGGACTGAAAATAGGTGAAGAGGCACTTCACCTAATATTTTACACTGTTCATTTATACAGTATAAATTTACATTTAAATAAAATGAGTATTTTTAGTTAAAATTATATGTAATAAAAATTATGTATTAAAACTACTTAAATGTTATTTTTCAGCTCTTCACTTAATGTATATTAGTGAAGATAAGCTGCGAACTATTTAAAAAAAAAAAAAAAAAAAAAAACATCGATTTTTGGGGACTGCGGCTTATCTACCAGTGCAGGCTATCTAACAATGCCAAATTCCATCAGATATATTTCTTGAACCAGTCGATCTTCCCAGAAAACAGAAGTTTAGTATTCGTAGTTTCTTGAGCACTGATTCACACACCACGAAAGAGTTTAGTAGCACATCGGTTTCCGTTTGCATACTCCCCCCCCCCCCCCCCCAACATTTATATACTGATATATTCCTTTTTAATTTATATGGAATTTATTTATTTATTTATTTTTTTTTTAATGTTTTATAATAATTTTTATTTATAACTAATAATCACTCATACTGCCTACCATGTGTGATGTATAACCTGAGTAATACCTGAAATCAAATCATTGAAAAATATATACAGCCAATGTCAAAATATAAAAACAGATAGAGTCAGAGTCATGTTCTTTCGGTTTTGCTAAATACCTTAAGACGACATATACCATAAGATGGGGCTTGGATCCCTTCATCTTTAGTAATTTTAAAAGATGGGGTCACATTTACTGCTCTTTATGATGCAAAATGAAAAAATTTCAGATTTTATGTTTAAATGCATTTTTATCTGTCAATGAATTAACTGATCTCAAAATTTGCCATTCTAAGTATGTTGTGATTGTATGTGTGTGCCCCCCCCCCCTAATTTATTTTATTTTGTCCAGTTTCATGTGGTTTTTTCCAGTTTTGTCCAGTGTCAAGGACTTTTGACAAAAAAGTGGACAAAATAACAACCCTGCCTAATACAGCCTGTATGTTTAGCAAATTTAAAGATCATAAGAATTCCTCTAAATTTTGCTAAATAGTAAATAAAAGAGAAAGTCTAACTTTCCTTCAGAATATATATATATGAAAGACATTTATGATGAAATCCTCCTTCCTTCAAACAACAGCCTAAGTTCCACCGGAAACTTTACAAGAAAACTAAGAGAAATTAAAAATAATGAAAATAACACTATTGTGAAATTTGATGTCATTAAATAGTTCCTATAAACAAGCATTAATAAAATTATAAATGAAATAATGAAAAAAAGAAATATAAATAAAACTAAATCCACATAACATTAATGCCAGCAAACAACTTAATTCTCAATGAAAATCACTTTAGATTTAAAAACAAATTTTACAAAAAAAAAAAAAAAAAAAAAGGGTGGGTGGGTGTTGAGGGGAATCCCACTATTCAGGTTCATCATTGAATTACAACTTAAGTTAACAGAAGAAATAGTTTTTTGAAATTTTAGAGATGAAATTAAATGTTGGTTTAAATATACCGATGATGTTTTTGCTGTCATCGAGAAAAACTTAAAAATTGGAAAAAAAAAACTAGAAAAATTAAATAATATAAACCCTAATATCTAAATAAAATATGAGACCTTATAAACTAACTAAATAAAATATGAGAAAAGCTGGTTATAAGAAAAACCTAGAGTATAAACTATATAAAAATAGAATTAAATAATTAAATTAACTCATATTGAAAATGGACAGAAACCAAAAGAAAAATATACTACACCAATTTCATTTAATAAAGGTGCACCCATTAAACTTAAAATGAAAGTTTCAAAACTAAACATAAATATCCCCACTAAACTTAACAGATATTTTGCAGCATATCAGCAATGACAAAAACCCCATACAGAGAAAAATACAAACTTTGAAAATGGACAGAAACCAAAAGAAAAATATACTAAAGCAATTTTATTTAATAATGATGCACCCAATAAACTTAAAAATGAAGTTTCAAAACTAAACATAAATATCCCCTTTAAAACTAATATAAAGCCACGAATATAATTATTATAAAACAAAAACCTTACTTCAGCTTTATTGATGTAACCTTTTAGCGGCGAAGTACTTTCAAATCAGGGGGCCCCCCTTATCCTCAGCGCTGGTTACTCCATGCTGCGTATCTGTGAAGATTTCCTTCCGATACTTGACTTCTCTTCTCTCTTTCAGGAGATGGCGCCAGGTAGCATCTATACCTGTTGTTGATTGGTCTAGGTTGCATGTGTTGGGTTGGTCAATGATTTCTATTGTTTCGCGAAAGAGTGTATAATTGTAGTTGTTGTAATTAGCAATTTTTTCGGTGTTTTCAAAATCTATTTTAATATTTTCATTTTTGTAGGTTTGTGCTAATGTGGTGCCGTATTTTCCAAATTTAATATTGTTAATATGTTCTTTGATGCGTGTATTGATTTTCCTTTTTGTCATTCCTATATAACAACCATCACAATTGTTTTGATGTTTAAAGGGAATTTTGTATATACCAGCAGAATCAAGGGGGGTAATTTGATCTATATCATTTCTGATGATTTGATAAATGTTCGGATTTGGTTTAATTGGAATGTTAATATTTAATTTACTAGCAATATTTTTAATTTTTACGGTGGCTCCACAATCGTATGGTATTGTGTTAGTGTACTTTATATTTGGTTTCTGGTGGCTGGGAATATTATCAATTTTATTTAGATGTTTTTTACATAGTTTATCAACGAGATTTTTTCGATAGTTGGCTTGTATGGTTAAATTTCTAATATATTTAATTTCATTTTTAAGGTCTTCTGGTTTGATCTTCTAATCGCACAATCCTTATATGTACCAAATAGTGATGTGGGGTGGAAAATTTTCCGCAGAAAATTTTCATTTTTGAAAAATTTTCCAACTAAAAAAACAATTTTTTTAGTAAATCTTATGCATGATATATTTAAATTTTCTTTTATTAGTCATAGTAATGCTATATACAGTGTGTAAAACAAAAGTTTCTGATTAAAGTCATCATTTAGAAAGTTACCAGATACATGTTTTTGAGCAACTTGCTCGAGAAAGGTTATTTATTATAATACAACAAATCTGTGGTTGTTAATCTGAATTTTAAATGTTCATTCAATAAGTTTGTAAGAACATTATTATAAAGCATTTGGCAGCATAACAAAAAAAGAATATATTGATAAATTAATACACTACTATACTGCTGAGCATGTGTATCTATTTTTCAAAATATTCATTTGATAAATGATGATACGCTGATGTTTTTCAAACTCAGGCAGCAATTCTGACTTAGGTCACCTTATGATCTCTGGTTCTGAGAGTGACTCAGGAACTTAGGACATTGTCATAAAAAAAAAAAAAAAAAAAAAAAAAATTGCTTTAATTACAGAATTGGCATTGTTGAAAAATTTAGGGAAAAATCTTATATAAAAACATAATTATATTTTTACCATGTTTTTATTAACTTCTATTCTTGTTTGTATGGTTGTTTGTTTGTTTGTCTGTCCGGTACAAATCTTTTAATCGAATTTTAACAAACTTCCCTACTAGCTAGACATTTGAAACTTTCACAGTAGCTCAAAACCCGGTGACAATACAATACTTCAAAATCAGATATTCGAATTTTTGATTAGTTTTCTTATAATTAATTAAAGTATTAAAATAATAACATCCTAATAGTGTTAAAATAGCCATTAAAATATTAGCTATAATTTAATGGTTGCCAAAAAAAATTTTACGAGTTCATTTTCTTTCGACATAAAAATAAATACATTTAATTAAACGTGAACGTTAAAAAATTATAAACATGGTGTATAAAAAGTTTTTTTTTTTTTTTTTTTTTTTTTTATCTTTTAATTATTTTAAAACACTTTTTAAAACTAATTTCTAATGTGGGAAAAAAAAAAGTTTTTTTTTTTTTTTTTTTTTATGCAAGCAACAGAAAATACAATTAATTGCCTAAATAAACAGCAAGATTTTGATTAAAATTTAAGGAAATCAAACTTAAGGAAATCAAACTCTTAAGAACTCAATATTTCTTTATTTGCTTAAAATATCCGAAATTGAATTGTACTTGAAAAATCTCATAAAGGTGTTCTAATTAAAGTTAAATAATAACAATAATAATAATAATAATAATAATAAAATCTCAAACTTCCAGATTCATTTTTTTTAATAATGGGTTACATCCATTATCCAATATTTACCAACTATTAAAAAATATGATTTTGTGTTTGCAAACTATGCTTAAAAATAGAACAAATCCAAAAAAGTAAAAATCAAAAGAATTTTGATGAAATGAACCCTTGCATTGTCTGAGCCTTACCTTACTTATTACCTTGTACAGTCGGCAGCAAAATCATTGATGCACTAACAATAATTTCTATTTAAAAGATGTGCACCTAATACTATTTTGTTAAGTAAATATTTATTGAGTCATGATCTTAGTCTTTTACTGTTCATAAAAAAGTAAGTTCATGATAAAAATTAGTGATCAAAGTAAAGGAAAAAAAAAAAAAAAGAAAGAAAAGAAAAATGTGAATGTGTTTTTCAATACTTTTGCTGCCACTAGCAGCTAAACTCCATATTATTCTAAACAGAAATTCGTTATGATAATTACCTTTTTTTTTTTTTTTTTTTTTTTTTTAATTCTGTTTACTTTAAAAAAATTCACAATTGTTAAATTTGTTCTTGTTTTTCAAAAACATTTTTTTTTTTTTTTAATTAAGTGCAAAAAAGAACTTTGATAATTTTTTTTCCACTTTGTAACTTCAGTATGGAGTATTAAAAATTAAATAAATAAATTTTGTAAAAAACAAAGGCAAATTTAATTTTTCTAGATTTTTTTTTTTTGATAATTAAAAAAAAAAAAAAATCATTAATTCTCATAAAAATTTTCTCTATATAATAAAATGAGGTTCAGCTGTTGGTAGCGATATGTGAGGGTCTCTGACAGCTACAGAACGAGAACGTTCACAGGTACCTTTTTTATATCGATTATTAACCATTATACATGCAAAACAGTCATTAAAAATTATAACTTTCTAGCTTTATACATGTTTAATAAACCATTAAATCATAATTTCTGTGTTTTGTTTATTAATTTCTTTTTGAATTGAATAATTATTCAAACTTTTCTTTGAATAGTTTTGTTTACATGTAGCTTTCAATGTATTTAGTTTTATTTTACAAAACCTTCGTAATTTAGAGATTGAAAATTTTCTGGAAAATTTTCGGTAAATTTTCCAGAAAATTTTACGTTTCAAAATTTTCCGGAAAACCCACATCTCTAGTACCAAACCAGAAGACCTTAAAAATGAAATTAAATATATTAGAAACTAGCAGGCTTTGCCCGCTTCACTGGACACTATATTTAAATGATTTCTTTGTAACTGAATATATTTCGATTGGCGACTATTTTCGTCACAGCTTTAGTATGGGACCTCCTTGGCAATATCAAACATTTTTTGAACTTCTCGAATCTGTACAACAAAACTATTATTATAACAAATATTTTCGAAAATAGTCCAATAGCTGATGTTAATTCTTCGAATATTCTGGAAACAGTTGAAACTGTTACTCGTACAGTATAAGTCATTATTCGATGAATGTTCTGGGACAGTCTAAAAAATAGTCACTTGTTCCACAGGAGTAAAGCAAATAATATCAACTACACCAGAGCAAAAATTTTCGCTCTCTCACGAAAAATGTCCAGTTGCTTAGAGCTCAATCTCTAAGGTGCAATGACTCAGAATAGATCTCTGAATAACTCTGGATCGCAGTGACTACATAATCTTTCGCAAAAATCAACTCACACCTACTTATAACTTTTGGCGATGGGGCTTGGAGATGACTCCATCGAGAATCCCTTGGTAAGCTCAAGGTCTACGTTCCCGTGTGTTGGAGAGCTTCGAAACACCGGGAACCCTAAACTATCATTTTTTACCAAATTTGGTCACCCACTCGCCAAGTTTGTCTCCAAGACTATGCTTTCTATTAAACATATCTTTATTTAGTTATTTAAATATTAATTTGAATTAATCAAATATATCTGCCCGACAGCATGCAAGTGCAGTCACACACAGCAGCTCATTTATTTGTATGTTAAATTAGCGTAGTGATTGGTATATAAAAATAAATAAATAAACATTATCGTGCTACACAATTTTATTGAATCTCTCCCTTGGCGGCTTTTGAATTTTTATCGCCATATTAGCGATTTTTTTTTTTTTTTTGGATAATTTCTTGCATAAAAATAGAAAGCGTTTTATCGGACACCTTTTCGTTAACATATAAGAACCCTTTATATTCTGTTCATTTTATTAGTGGTTTTTAGGTTTAAAATAGTGCTTGATGAAATAAATTTTCTATTTTTAAACTGCACTTTTTTTTCTATAAAATTATCTACTCAGATAAAAATAGATCATTTATGTGACTACTATTTCAGTTTATTTTTTTCGTTTTGTAATATTTTATAAATTTTACATTTTTCTTGAACTACCTAGATTAAAATCGCTGTTGCTAAATTAAACCTCTTTCATATTTTTCTTGAACTACCTAGATTACAATCGCTGTTGCTTAATTAAACCTCTAGGCGAAAAATGTTCGGTGTACTTCAACGCAACAATTTAAAAAATCACCCAGGAGGATCTATAAATAAAACTGATTTTAGTACAACACACATTAGCATCGTAAACTATATTAGCACTTTATCAATGTGTAAAAGAAATTTTAAATTAAAATTGACGTCAATTTTTGTGAGATGCATAATTTATTTATTTATTTTTATTTTTTATTGTTCACGTTTAGATAAATGTATTTATTTTCCTGTTGGAAAAAAAATAAACTCGTATTTTTTTTTTTGGCAACAATTAAATTATCGATAAAATTTAAATGGCTAATTTTTTGCTATTATTAGCTTACAAAATTGCTATTTTATGCATAAAAATAACAAAAAAAGTTTTTTTTTCGGAATAAAAGACAGCCAACTTTCTAAGTTAGGGTATAAGCTATCTCCATAACAAATTTTATCGAAATCCGTCGAGCAGTTTTAGCGTGAAACTCAGTCAAATAAATTCACGGACATTCACATTTATAATATATATAAGATTTAAAGATACAAACCAACTATAAAAAAAATCTCGTTGATAAACTATATAAAAAAACGTCTAAATAAAATTGATAATATTCCCAGCCACCAGAAACCAAATATAAAGTACACTAATGCAATACCATACGATCATGGGGCCGCCATAAAAATTAAAAATATTGCTAGTAAATTAAATATTAACATTCCAAATAAACCAAATCCGAACATTTATCAAATCATCAGAAATGATAAAGATCAAATTCCCCCCCTCGATTCTGCCGGTATATACAAAATTCCCTTTAAACATCAAAACAATAGCGATGGTTGTTATATAGGAATGACAAAAAGGAAAATCAATACACGCATCAAAGAACATATTAACAATATTAAATTTGGAAAATACGGCACCGCGTTAGCACAAACCTACAAAAATGAAAATATTAAAATAGATTTTGAAAACACCGAAAAAATTGCTAATTACAACAACTACAATTATGCACTCTTTCGCGAAACAATAGAAATCATTGACCAACCCAACGCATGCAACCTAGACCAATCAACAACAGGTATAGAAGCTACCTGGCGCCATCTCCTGAAAGAGAGAAGAGAAGTCAAGCATCGGAAGGAAATCTTCACAGAAATGCAGCATGGAGTAACCAGCGCTGACGATAAGGGGGGCCCCCTGATTTGAAAGTACTTCGCCGCTAAAAGGTTACATCAATAAAGCTGAAGTAAGGTTTTTGTTTTATAATAATTATAAATATCCCCACTAAACCCAAGAGATATTTTCCAGCGTATCAGTAATGACAAAAACTCCATAAGCGCCTTGGAAACTGCAGGCATTTATGAAATAAAATAACAGAGGAAAATACAAACAGGTAATACATAGCTATGAGCTATGACTGAGAGGAAAATAAAAAAAAGAAGATAAAAGAACATGCAACTGACTTTAAATAATAGAACTATCACAGCCCAGGGTTGGCAAGTTTCTTCCAAGGTGGAAAAAACTGCAGAAAAAATCATGGAAAAAAACTGGCTGGAAGAAATAGGTTTCTTCCAAGTGGAAGAAACTGTTTTTCTTAAAAATGTATCCTATAAATTGCAGATTTGTAAGATACAATGGATGCATTGATCTTATTAACAACTTTAAGTAACTTTAAATATACCTATACAAATTTAATAACATATTTAGTTAATAATTATGAGGTTTTTTTTTTATGAAAATGAGCTAATGAGCGGTATCTGATGTACAACTAATGAGCTGTATTTTAATTTTAGCCCCACCCTTCAAGCCCATTCCCTGAGTTATCTATGAATAATAGTGTTCTTGTTACACATCAGATCACTGGGTGCCAAAAGTTAATCATTTTAATATTCTATTATAAGTTATGTGCCTACAATATTTTATCGCAATGCAATAATTTTTTTGGCATAACTAAAACTCTTTATGACTTCTGGTAGAGGGAGAAAAAAAAAGGGACTTAGGAACCTAAAAAGAGTTAAGGGACTTTTAGGAACTTTAGGGACCACACTAAATGCCCTGCAATAGGTACCAAACAGAAATGTGTCCACTTTATGCTTAATGGTATATAAAATTGTTAACATTAAAGAATGGGGATGTCATGTCACCATGTTAAAAGTTGATCAAATTTCAAAAATCCAAATGTTAATACCCCAAATTTGGCAAGAGAAAAGAAATCTAGAGCTGTATATTAACCTAAATACTTGCATGAAGTTCCTATAAATAGTTCCGGAGACATGAATATTTTAGTTTTGAGGGTCATCTACAGATTGAAATCCTTCTCTTTCAGGTTAGATTCAACAAACAGTTATTTTCTTCCATATACCATGTGTTTCAAATGTCTAAAAACTATGAACTATCTCAATCAAAAGAAAAGTAATTTTGTTGACCACTTTAATTCGGAAAGTTTTGTGGTATAAAATAATCCAGAAAATCTAATATAGAAGGAGCCTGGCAACTCTTCTCAACCATTCTGAGTAACTGTTTCCTTAATGTGCAAGTTCAATTATATTATTAACAAATATTTTAATGTAATTTTATCAATTACTTTCCTGACTTTTAAAAAATAATTGTTATAAAAGGAAAATAATAGCTTAAAAAAATGAAATAAATAAAACTTGCATACCATCATTAGAATAGAATCCATCAAGAATTCTATCAAGGTGAGAGGCACCTCCTTTCAGATATATAATAAGTGAAGTTTCATTGGTGATGAATGTAATAGTCCCTTAAAAAAAGAAAGTCAAAATTATATATCTGATGTTGAAACGGAATTTCAGTTTTGTTCATCACATTAGAAAAATATCAGCATACAGTTCTATGTAAACTACAAGTTATGTAATTTTTTAATTTAAAAACCAAATAAAATTTTATAATCTCTGTAAATTTAGCATGTATGTTTTCAAGACCACCACAAATACACTAAATTTTATAAAAATATGACAGGCCAACCAACATCATCGTTTATATAAATCAGAAGTTTACAATAATGCTATGCTAAAAAATAACTGTAGATAAAAGATTTAAATTTTCTATTACAAAATTATGTAAATAAAAACATTTATACTTATACATATCAGGGTTGGCAAAGTGGGCCCAGCCCAGAAAAACCCGCCCGGGTTTTTCTGGCCCACCAACAAAAACCCACTGGGTTTTTGCAAATAAGCGGGTTTTTGTTAAAAATTATTTATAATTTACAAATCCCATCTATAAAGTATAGAAGACACCTTACCTTTAAAGAAAAAACTCTTATTTTTATTTTCTAGAAAATAGTATTTAACATAAAAAGTAACTACAGTTATAAATATAATAAAAGCAAGTTTATCTTCTATAATTGGTTCAATTTTGTTTTTCCTGTAAAACCAAATGATATATTTTTTTTTTTTAAACAGCGGACATAAATGCTGCCCAGAATCAATATTTAACTAATTAAATAGTTTAGTTTTAAAACTTTATAATAATTTTATTTTAATTTTAGTAGCAACATAATTATAAATCTAATAAAATAACATTTTCTTCTATAACCGTTTTAACTATTAAAAAACTTTTTTTTTTTTAAAAAAGGATAAAGCAGTGCAACTTATTTTTATAATTAAAACTAGTTAGCATAAGTGGACTCTGCTCAGTTTCCCATCATATATATGGTCTCATAAATTTCTAGTACAGGACATACTCTTAACATGGTTATCATGTTAAGAGAAATGAATCTGACCAAACACTTGACACAGAGACAGAATGAAATCCCCACCTAATAGGCTATCCACCGTTCACTTTGATATATTTATCTTATTCTAATCTATTAATTTATTTTATTAGGATCAATTTCGTAGTTTTGTTTTCATGCTACTATTTCCAATGCAACAATCCTCAAAATGCATATTTATATGGGATATCCCCCCATTTTCAGAGCCTGACTAAGGCAGGGGCATACGGGGCAGTTGCCCCGGGCCCCCACATCAGAGGGGGCCCCCAAATTGAATAGAAATTTTATTTTACGTTTCCTTCTTTAATGAACGTTTTTTAAACAAAATATCAGTACCTACAGTGTATAATCCGGCTTAATTGAGCCATCGTAATCGCGAAAATTTAGCTGAATTCCGCCCTTATGTCAGCAAGGATATGAATTTTTCGCATCTAGATCTAGATGACAAAGTTAACAATCAGAAATAAATTGGATAGAACGATATTTCGTCTGACCATTGGAGGGGGGGGGGACTTTATAGCTATTTTAGGTTCTAGTCAATGTTCTTGTTATATATCTATAATGAGGTGAAAAATTTAAATACCTCCATAAATTTCGGTTCTTCATTACTGAAGTAGTGAAGCAGAGGGGCCCCCCAAAAAGTTTTTGCCCCGGGCCCCAATTGGGCTAAGTCGGGCCCTGCCCATTTTGCTATATTGATAAAATCTTAAATTATGAGTAACTTGCAAAATTTTCCTATTAGAATATTTGTAGTCAATTATGTTCAAACAAGTATCATAAATGTTAATTTGAAATTGTCTGATATATTTATGATCCTCAAAATGGACATTTATGCTCAATTTTGCCCTATTCTGCCATTTTAAGTAAATCTTAAATTCCAAATAATTTACGAATTTTTTAAATTGAAAAATTTATACTCTATGATATTCATGCCAGTACCCTAAATAATATTTCAAAAGTGGTCTGACATCTTTACGATGAAAATGTTCCTCAAAATTGACATTTATGTGAAATTTTGCCCTATACTGCCATGCTAAGAAATTCGTAAATTTCCAGTAACTTGCGAAATTTTCAAAGTAGCATGTTTCTAGTTACTGATGTTCATTCCGACATCAAAACTCATATTTTAAAACTGGTCTCATATTTTTTCAGTAAAAATTTTCCATTTAATACGCGTTTAAGTAAAATTTTGCCCTATTCTCCCATGTTAAGAAAAACATACATTTTTAATAACTTACGAAGTTTTTTAATTCGAATGTTGCAAATGAATAAGGTTCTTGCCAGTGTCGAAAATAATATTTTAAAACTTATCTGACTTCTCTGTGACAATTTGTTCTTGAGATATCATGTACACAGACTAACGAACTAACAAACTAACACACACCATACAAATTTGGTCATTTTTCTTCGGATTCCTCCCACATGAAAACATGTAAAAAAGTAAAAAAAACGAGGTCGAAAATTTTCACGATTACCTAAGTTCTCCATCTATAGCATGATGGGGAACTAAAAAATTTAAATGATATGTATTGTATTTAAGAATTTAAATTCTTTTATTTTATCAGTTATTGTCATTAAGAATATTTATTTTGAATAAGCATACATTAAAATAAAATATAGCTTAATCTTACTAATTAACACTATTTTAATATTAGAATCAAACCAATTTTTATTTCTAAGATAAATATTACATTAATTATTAGTTTAATATAATTAGGTGTATTACAACTAATATGCTAAATAACATATATCTAACATTGCAATGCAAATGTATTCAAACAAAAACCCACTAAAGCCCAGAAAAACCCACAAATACCCAGAAAAACCCAAGTGGGTTGGGTTTTTCTAGAAAAACCCGGGTTTTTGCCAACCCTGATACATATGTGTGTGTAAGTGCGATTATTCTAGAAAAAATAGTCTTAATTTTTGTTTAAATAAAAATATTTGCTTTTACAAGTGAATTGTTTTAGTATATCCAAAAATATATGTAAGCATAATTATTAGTAAGTATTGTTAAAGTTGTATAAGTTAGCTAATAAGTATAAAGTAGTTAAGTAGCATATTATTAAGTATTATGTTGAGTAAACACTTTCTTATGCACACATTTTCTGTTGGATGCAATGAAATTGCACCTACTGTTTGTTTCTCGATTAAAGTCTCATGATCGCTATTACGCATGTGTCAGGTCTGCTGAGATTTTATCAAAATAGAAATGAAAATAAACCATCAGAGTTAAAATTTCAGGAAATACACATCTCAATGATAGAGTCCACCCCTATTTGGAGTAGAGTCACATTTGTTTGTTTTGGACTCGAAGAATGAACAGCATTAGTTTTTATTTTATAAACAATGAAGCACATTAAAATATTCTTAACAGATGTATCGTGGTTAACAATATAAGATATTGAAATTATTACATGACTACATCGCAATGTAAGAATTTCAATACTGTCCAGTCCTACTTAATGCACAGATAAATTCTGGTTTATAGTCATATGATACTTTCAAAATTATCAGTACTGAAGTACATATAACAGTAAAATATGGGCTGTCCTATAAGTCTGTAGACATTTTAAAAATTCATAAAAATTAAACAGTAAAAGAATTGCTAGAATTAAAGAAAAAAAAAAAATTAAATTTTCATTGATAGAGGATGCTGCTTAGACACATAACAAGAAATATGAAAATCGAAGTTCTATAAAATATACAGTTTTATGATTAATAGGTCATTTCTTATTCTCCTTTCCACTTGAGCATACATGAAGTTATTGCATTGCTAAATTACAAGATAACGCGTTATTAGTGAAGATGTTTTACCTCAGCTAAGAATCACCGACTGAAGCTCAAGTTAGCTGTGTTATGACTCGTTTACAAATTAATTTGTGGAGATGTTGGGCACACAGGATAGAAGCTATATGCTTGTAAACATTTGCACGATAATAAATATAGTTTTTCATGGAAATATGTTATTTGCTCACATACAGCATCCTCTATTGACAAAGATTTCATCCTTTACCCCCCCCCCCCCCAAAAAAAAAAAAAAAAAAATATATATATATATATATATATATATATATATATAATCCCCCTGTACGAGAATAACTTTTTCACAAACCCCATTCAATTCTACCAATTCCTTCAATTTTTATTAAATTTTAAAATGTCTACAGACTTATGTTATGGGACACCCGGTACATTATAAATATATGCAAAGGAAAATCAATATAGAATAAAAAATTGAAACTTACCATTTTGAGATGGGATAGGATTCTTTAATAAAGGATTTGTATTGTTTCCAGCATCTTCTAGAGATCTGTAAATATTTAATACATCCTTCTCATGAAGGAAAACATCAAAAAAGAATAAATTTATATAATGGTCAACACTTATATTCCAATAACAGGGTTTAGACAAATTATGAAGATTCAATTCAAACTTGCTATTGTTATGAGAAATTGTTGAATTGCATCCTGAAAGAAAGAACCATGTTAAAACAATTGAAGTAGAATTAAAATATTAAATACATTTTTTTTCCTTATATAAAATGGCATAATATTAAATAAACTTAAAAATGTATTTAAATGAATTTGATTGTTTTTGTGTATCTCTATAAAATATAGTAAGCATAAAAAATATGGTAAGCAAGCAATTTCCAGCAATGATAATTCTATAAGAACAACATTATTTTCAATATCTTTTACTCTTTTAGATAATTTAATAAGCTTAAGATAATCAGCCCTAACAGGATGTAATATTTATAGTCTTTCACACTTCTCTCTAATGGAAATATAAGTAATGCACATACATCATACAATGATACAATAATAATCAACATACCATTTTTTCCTTTGTATAGTATGCAGAGGCATATAATCTGCAAGATGCTATTTTTAGACCTGACAAAATTTTTTCTTCAGATAATTCGCACTGTCGTATAAATCCACAGATACAAATCATAATCAACATGCTTTTTGTTCAGCACTGTTGTTTATTTAAAAGATAATTATAATGTAACTATAAAAGTAATTATAAATGTTTATTTAAAAATGACATCTAATTGTTATTTATATTTTTCATTTTGAAAAACCCACCATACAAAAACGATTTGGGTATTTATTTCACAGCTTTGAGATCTTTAGTTAAAATGGTTTTTATCTTGAATGATCTATATTACATAGTTCACAATTTTTTTCTGCAAAAACGACAGTTGCCAAAATGTTAGTGCAGGCCTCCATATGGAGACTCAAAAGATTTTGGATTCCATCTGTTTGTCTTGTGATAACTGCAACAAAAATCAAGCTTTACAAAAGTGTTCCGATAATATCATGTAATCATCAAAATTATGTCAAATTTTGAACAGTTATTCATGAAAAACATAGAATAAGCTGAATAGTTTTTACTGGTGTATACAATATTTATGGTTCGTTTGCAGACACACACAAAAGAATTTCGTAACATTAGAGCCTATGGACAAATTTTTACAGTGGTGGAAAAAATTATAAAGCCACTTGAAAATATGATATAATTAAAAAACAAAAGATCAAACATTTACAAAATTTCATACATATATATTATATGCTACAAGGAACAAAAGGAAAAAATAAATTTATTAATAACTACAATAACAAAAGATTAGTAGACGTAAGAAAAACTTATGTACAAAGAAAGCTGGAAAAAATTATAAAGTCGATACATGTATTTCATCAATAATCGATGTGAGACCCTTTTTTTTTCAATAACTGTGACTAGTCTCTTGTTCATTGAATCTATCAGACCACACAGAGTACTTGCATCAATATTATTCCAGCAGTTTTTAATAGCATTCATCAAATCTAATTTTGAATTGTCGTCCATTTTTGTAAACATTTCGGGCTAAAATTCCCCAAAGATTTTCTATTACATTCAGATCGGGGCTAACAGCTGGCCATTGAAGGCATTTCACCTGGTTAGCTTCCAGCCAAGATTTAGTTGACTTCGAAACATGAACGGAAGCGTTGTCCTGTGAAATGTCCAGTCTCCTGAAGTTATAAGAGGAGCAATGGGTAATAAATTATCTCCTGTCCTAACATATCTTGATACATAATTGAATTCATTTTGTTATGGATGAAAACAATTGGAGTGGTTCCACCGGCAGCACATGCAGCCCAAACCATTACCGAGCCACCTCCAAATTGACGCTTTGAAAAAATATGAGGTTCCTGTCGTAAATCATGCCAAGAATATTTATAGCCGTCGGGTCCATCGAAATTAAATTTCTTTTCATCGGAAAAGACAATATCTCTCCAATTTGTGCCTTCGGTTAAATGTTTTCGGGCAAAGTCTAAGCGAGCATATTTGTGGTGCTTCGAAAGAGGGGGTTTTCCTTTAAATTTTTTAAACTGAACAATGGGATTGCTACTTAAAACATTTCTTACCGTTCGGCTTGTACATGGTAATTGTAAATGTTCTTGAATTTGGGCAGACGACATTTTTTGTCCGCAAACTAGCTTCCGGATTTGTCTTGATTGCCTTACAGTTAAGGATTTCGGTCTTCCTGTACGCTTCTTACTGCCGTAATCTTCGGGATTTCTGAGAAAACTGTTTACTGCAGCCTTGGACCTTCCTATTTTTCTTGCAATATTAGAACCAGACATTCCAACTTCATTTAAAGTTAATATTTTAATTTGTTCACCATCGGATATCTTTTTTCCTCTTGGCATTGTATTAAACACATCAAATACAAAATGAATGCACGTAACACGTTTATATTTACCTAAACTTTCCTAGGAACCTACTTTCTCATGTCTGGCATTATGCCAAAGGAGGCTAGAACCATCGGCTTTATAATTTTTTCCAAGTTGTTTTTCATTGGTTGTAAGAAATTAGCATAATTTATGTTCCCTATTCCGTTTTTCTAAACAAAGTTTATGCGCATTACTTCGATGTTGATCATGCAAATGAAAATAGAATTTGCGTTATCAACAATTCCATTACTTTTTGACTTTTGTAAATTTTTCTATCGGCTTTATAATTTTTTCCAGCACTGTATTTAAATGCATTTTAACACGATTATGCTGCAATCAAAATAATGGAATCAACATACATTATAAAGATGCTTAAAAGCATGTTTACTCTAAAAAACGGTTATGTATAGACTAAATAATTTTTTTACGGGACCACACAAAAGAATTTTGATTATATTCTGTTATCATCCAAATGATGTCAAATTAGGTTGAAATAGTGGTGAGTTATAATTAATTAGGTGTATTCTTTCTTTTTTTGTGTGTGTGTTTATAACTCTCACTACTTTCCAGGCTACATAAAAGAATTTCGTTTTCGTACTATTATGGTCTATAGTCTGTCTATCTTAAGAGTATTTTTACATTGTTACGTTACATCCCATTAAACATAATGAAATTTTATTAGAATATTAAAAGCATGTTTTTCTGTGGAAAATTATAGGCATAGAATTGGTAATTAGTTTACAGGGTTATGCAAAATAATTCAGATACGTTATATAGCCCTTTTGCATGAAATTTGGTACAAGCATTTATGAATTATAGGGAATTAATACAAGACTATCAGTTATTAGAAATACATATATATATATATATATATACAGATAGGTGCAGAAAGAGAGATACAGCGAGGGGTTGAGAGGTATCAAGTGCATATTATCTTTACTTAATTACTTCATAGACATTGAAGGTCTTTGAGCATTAATTTTCATTAATTATGTAATAATTCCTATCTTTAATATGAGAGTCTATAATATTGTATTCAATTCCTTGTTTGAGGTAATAAATTCTTTCAATAATGTTGATCTTTCATAATTCCCTAACTTGGATTTATCATGGATTAACCCCTTACCTAATAACCTTTCATTAATCTTAAATTTCTAAGATGAAAGCATTGGGTAATCCTGCACTACTTTGCTTATGTATCTCATTAAAGTCATGAATTAATATGTTGAGGAAGTTAGAATTGATAATCCCTTATTTTTATTAGGTTTAAAATCTTTTGAATATCCCCTGAGATCATAAATCCAGTATTTCTTAATGCTGCAGCCAGGTATTTGGACTGTCAGCATAATCATATTGTTAAATGAATGTACAAGTTAAAGTGGTAAAAAAGAGTTAAGTCCTGGGTAGAGTGATACAAAGGATTTAAGTCCTGCAGGCATTTTTTCAAAACTATATAAATATGTTAAAAATAAACAAACTTCAAAATTAAATGTATGTAGTTTATTCACAAAATTGTATAGTATGATAATATTCTGGTTAAAACTGTATTGAACGTATAAGTTTTTATACAGAATTTTTTTAACTTTATTTTTCGTCTCCTGAAAAATCAAGAATATGGACTTAAATCCTTTATACTTATCAGTACAGATATATTTTTTTCTCCTGTATTGTTCATACAGCTTCCAAATAACATTGTACCAGGGGAGCAGAAAATGTCTTCAGTCCTAAGATTTCCCCCAATCCATATGAAAATTTCCCCAAAATCTTACGATATGTTATATAGGTTTACATAAATTCTGTATTGCCATAGGTATATAAAATTATGTTCTATACAAGCCAAATTTATGTATATTTACATATACATATAAATAATAAACTATGCAGAATTTATTTATACCTAGGTATTTAAAATAAGTAAATGCATAAATTTTAATTTAATTCCTACGTCTAAAATATTTATTAAAAAATGTACAGATGTAACCAACAAATACAATGTTTTTGATTATTTTTTCTGAAAAAATTGAGAAAAGGCAATCTTCCACTCTCTTTGTGGATTTTATCAATCACTTTTAATGTTTTGTAGACCTTAAGTCTACTTTTCGAAGAAAATCTAGTAAAATGATAGTTTCCCCCGTGAAAATGTCTGTTTAAAGACGCTTTTAACAATTTTGCAGCCTTATGGACTGGAGGTCCATTCCACGAAATAAACACTCCATGGAAAAGATTATCAGATTTTATGGTTCTGTTATATGGTTCTGCATGAGACTGCATATTTGTGTTACTGAGCTGCTAACTCTTATAAGTTTGAGTTTTGCTTCAAACTCCTGTATTTCTGGAGTGGATACACAAGAACTGTTCCTGGTTTTGGATAATTCCTCTAAAGGTTTTATTTCATTTTTTTGTGACATAGTATACTTTCATTATAAAATAAATTGAATAATTAGAATCATTAACGGCAAATTATTCGTACCGACCATTCCATTCAATTGCCGTGCGCGACGCGATCGAATGAGCTCGCGTTGAATGCGCACACCCTCTCCATGTTTACTAAACAGCGATCCGTCATAAGTCATAAAACAGAAAGCGAAAGGCTAATATGCAGATGGGTGGAAATGTTGAAATCTTCACTTTAAAAATGAGAAAAAGGAAGAAAGAAATATATTACTATAGTACATATTAATCTGACATCGATTTTGTTAAAGTCGCCATGGGATTTGGTGTATCGATACTTTTCCTGGTCACTTATTTTCTTAAAATGTATTCTGATATCTGATATGTTGTGTAATGATAAAAAGTATCGATTCGTAATACGATGCGAGTCGCAGTGTCAGCTCACTTCGTTAACAGTACATCAGCAACAACAATGTAAGCTTTATATCAAAGCTGTTCCCACTGTATTTTTCATATGCAGGGGCCAATCTAAGATTTCAAACTTAATACCTATTTTTGTGAAAAATCTTAACTATATTTTATTTTTGTGAAAAATTGTAGTGCACTCTTTTTCTTTCTCTCTGTGTGTATGGGGGGGGGGGGGGGAGGGGAGGGAGTTTGAACTAAGTAGAATAATAAAATTAACTCTCAGCAGCTAGTGTGAGGCTTATAGCAGAACAGGAACCAAAATCCAAAACTTACTTCACTCTGAAGTAAACAGTTCAGTAGAGATAGTGTAAGTAGAAGTTGTTTTTATTTGTGTTAGTATCACTGCAGTATACATGATTTGTACCAGGGAGGATAGACACATCACCATACAGTCACCAAAATGTTAAACCACCTGACGAATCAGCAAACAGTACACTATGGCCACAACTTCAGAGCGTGTCTGTACCGATACACACAAGGATCGTTTTGTTTACATATGCTGCACTGTTTCTCGCCCATAACAAACGCTTGTGTGTAGATTAAAACCAACATTCTGTATGATTCTTGCTTCGCAAATCACATCAACAGAAATGCACAAATTACTTTCCTTTAAAAATGTGCTAATTAAAAATGTTAGATTTTGCTGGGAGGACTAAAATTTTTGTGAAAGTACCGATTTTAGCTGTATGATTTTTGTGAAGATACCTTTTTTGCCAGGTCGATTTTTGTGAAGGTACCCATAAACGGTAGTAAACTCGACCTGTATTAACCCCTGATATGTTTTGTAATGATAAAATGTATCGATTCATGATGCGATTCGTAGTATCGATTCATCCTGTAAACCATACATCGGCAATAGCGATGTGTGTTGTTCCCGAAATGTTTCTATCTGCAGGAATTTTTTTAATTTTTTATTAAAATCAAAATCAATTGTATATTTTTACGCAAAATTTCTCCAGATGGTTAAAATTTCCCCTGATCCTAGATCGCCGGATCGGACATATTCTGCACCCCTGCATTGTACTTGTTAACTTCCACAAACATTGTCTTCAATAAAAAATTGAAATAAATTTAATTATTTAAATTTTAAAAGCGTTTCAAAATGCTAAATAAAAGCAAAAGTGAATATTTGCAACTTGCAAAATACAGATTTTTTTTTTTTTATTTACCAAGTAAAGATATACATAACTTAAACGTGTATTTGACATGCAATTTAAATGTTTGAGACTCGCACTTGGTCTTTTCGTGCCAAATATTCGAAAGTATTTTTTTTTTTTTTTTTGTAGACTTTTTAGTGATATTCCACTGATAAATTTGACTGATCTTGTATTACCTATGTAATTAGTAACTCTATAATTTTTTTCACAACATTCTGAGTATGCACTTTGAGGAGACCTTCCTTGTAAGGGCATAACTAAAGCTAAGATAACATCACTCAAAACTTAAAGTTGAAATAAAACTTTTCTTATTTTGTCAATTTATGATAATAATTCATATTTTGTTTTATCTAAAGCATTGCTAGGTTAAAAATGACTCTTGCAAAAATTATAAAGATGCATCTTTAAAAAAAAAAAAAAATTTCTATAAAATGATCCCATAAGAAAAATCTTGTCATTTTTCTGATTAGATCATTGAACTGAATCCATGTACTTAAATATTGCCTATGTATAAATATTTTTTATTCTTGCATATTTTATCAATTACCTCACTATCGTATTGTTTAGACAAAATTTAGTATTTAATCATAACTGGTCCACGTTAGAGAAATTAAATACTCATATTTTAAGTATTTATTATTTAAATTATAAATAAAAAATAATTTTACTTTATTTATTTATATAAAAAATGAATATTATATATATATACTCACAAAATGACTAAATTTCATTATTTAAGTTTTACGACAGAGAAAAAACTATAAAAAAGTTTTATTCCTATTTGCAAATAAGTAAATAATAATAATGAAAATTTTAAATTTTTAGAACGTTTGAAACATTGGTGAAAATAGGTAAAAAATAACAAATATTAACTTACCAGTCTTGGAAGGTTTTTGCAAATCTAAGTCTATATGATCATCTTCATATACATCAGTAGCTTTGAGAGCCCATATGAGAGAAAATGCTGCAACTGCATTTAAAAAGAAGGAAAAAAAATGTAGGTGTGTTAAGGTAGATTTAATAAGCAGAATAATATGTTTAGTAGGCATGCATAATATTACATAATACAAATGTATGAACGCCATTTTCAAAAGATTTTTC
Organism: Salticus scenicus; assembly: GCA_963930645.1. Classification (NCBI taxonomy): domain Eukaryota; kingdom Metazoa; phylum Arthropoda; class Arachnida; order Araneae; family Salticidae; genus Salticus; species Salticus scenicus. The sequence goes on along the minus strand of CAWVNO010001748.1, from coordinate 1,914,650 downwards.
TTTTTTGCAGATAATTTTTTAGAACTACTCATCAGAAAAAAAATATACACCATAAAAAACAATACTATTGTAAAAGTCACTCCGTCCAGCAAAAACTCTTACCTTTCTTCTGCATATGTATTATATTTATAAAAGCACATACATAACCTACAAAAAGAAGTGATATCTCATAAAAAACAATACTATTGTAAAAGTCACCCCACCCAGCAAACCAGTATTACATTATAGGCCAGGTTCAGAATTAGAGTTACATACAGATGCGAGTAGTCCATTGTTTTGGAGTAATTTTATTTCAAAAAGGGTCTGATGAAAAATTTCATCCCATACACTATTACAGCAAAAAAGACATATCTCCACAGCAAGAGAAATATAACAGCTACGAGCTGGAAGCTTTGGCAGTTGTGGAAGCTGTGAAGAAATCATAACAGACTGTTCAGCATTTCAGAAAACATTAAGCAAAAAAGATGTTTCGCCTAAAATAGCTAGATGGGCTTTATTCTTAGAAGAGTTCGATTATGAGATTATCCACAGGTCAGGGAATCAAATGAAACACGTTGATACATTAAGTAGGAATACAGTTTTGATAGTCACCAGAGTGCAAGATGAAATTACGATGAAAATTGCCGCTGCTCAAGAACAGGATGAACACATAAAAATTATTAAAACATTAGTGGAAAAAGGGGAAGAAAATAATTATTTAGTTAAAGAGAATATATTATATAAATTTGAAAATGGTACAGAATTAATTGTGGTCCCAGAAGAAATGCAAAAAGAAACTGTACGTAAAATTAGGGATGAAACGGATAGTGATTTTGCCGGATACCGGATATCCGGAGTGCCTTTGCCTGCCGGATACGGATATCCGGACCGGATATCCGTCGGATATCCGGCACTAGTTTTGTTTTTTGTTCTGTTGTACATTTCTTTATTTTAAAACAATAAAATATAAACATATTTCATATACTATTCTTTTAAACACATTTTAAATATTATTTACTTAAGCATATTTATTTAGCATTCTATTTATTTGTGCAATATTGCGATGAAGAATAAAACTTATATGTAACATACCCATTCCTACACTTGCAATTTGTCACAAAAATATAGGTTTTGTTCAGAATTATAAAACAAAAACTTATCATTTACACATTTTTTACAGTACTAAAAAATGTGTGCTTGAAATGTATTAAAAAAAAAAAAAAAAGAAACAGAATATTTTACTAATATAATCATAGTTGAAGGGTTGGTTATTTTTATAAAAAAAAAGGTATATATTGTGGCCATCACATACCACTTACAGTTTAAATTGTGCAAAAGTTTAACCATAGCTTCACACAATAAATATTTTACATATGGAGTTTGATGCAATTTTAATCAATAGGTGCTGAGATATGGGCTTGTGAAAAATCATAATAGCAGAATCACAATGGCTGATATACACCTAAATAAGGCCGACATCAATTGAGCAGAATTTTTGTCACACACACACACAAAAACACAAATTTTTAAAAATTTATTAAATCAGGTTCTGGACCTCTTAAATTGTGTAAATCCAGCGAAAACCAAATGTAGAAAATTTTTATGAATCCAATACTTTCGTTTGAGACATTTATAAGAAAAAGTAAAAGAAAGAAGCAAAAAAAAAAAAAAAACCTGAAAGCTTTAATGGCTTAGTGTGTTATGGCCATTATGAAACTTTCTTTTATATCACTCTACATAACAAATCTACACGCTGTTTAACATGCACAGAAGAAACTTAATAATGGCTTTGCACAATAAAGATTTTAGATATGGAGTTTAGTGCAATTTTAATCAAAAGACTGTGAGATGTAGCCAAGTGGAGAATGATAGAAGGTGAGGAACAACAGTGACATCTGTTGGTCAATATACACCCAAATTAAGCCAGCTTTTGTTCTCTTATTATTTATCTTGCATATCAAGTTAAGTGCAGTTAAATGTTATAGATGTTGAGATTTAGCCTTCCTGTTCACAGGGTAAATTGCAGCATAGTATAGCCACCTATCGACCAATATGCACCAAAATTGAATCAACATGATGTTTAATAAAAATGACCTTCTCACATACCAAATTTTGTGTAATTATACACAAATAAATTCAAGATAATTTCTCCATTCACGGGAAAATTGCAGCATAACAGCATCGTCTATTGGCCGATATGCACAGAAATTAAATGAACATATTTCATAATAGCCCTGTCCCATACTTAGTCTTTTTTTTAATTATACACAGTAGAAGAGATATAGTCCTCCTTTAAGTGGGAGCAATCACAGTATAGCAGCGCCACCTATTGAGTAATTTGCACCAAAAGTCGATGGGCACTTTTTTTTTTCTTTTTGTTAATGCATAACTATGTATAAATTTATATGAAATTCTGTGCATTGACTCTTGAACTAGAGCTTTTGTCAGACAGACATTTTCTAAAAACAGTCAAATTCAAAACTCTGGTTAACTCAAAATGCATAATTCCACCAAAAACGGGAAGTTGAAAATTTTTACAAATGCTTTCTTCTACTGAATATAGAAGAAAGTAATGATTCAAAACAAATTTATATTTTTGTTTCTTTAAATGCTTTTTACTTATTTTATATTTGTATATTCTGTACAGATTAGAAAAAAAAAATTAGATTACTTATTAAAATTCTTTAATTAAAAGTTAGTTCAGTTTTTCTAATGTACAAAATCATAAACTTTAAATAATTGAGCTTATTTTTATAATAATTTTTTTTTTTTTTTTTTTTTTATTCTTTAACAATCTGAAAATGAAAATACAGACTTCCTGAAAATTTAAATATTACTTCTATTTAAAGTGATTTTAATTTTTGGGACTATATTTATGCAACGCAATGGGAAATTCTAAATTCAGGTGTTTTAGCAAGATATTCCATTAAAAGTGCAAATTTATATAAATTGGAGTGTTTTTTTTTTTTTTTTTAATCCAAATCGAATAGGTAGATGACACGATTAATTGAATAGGTAATGGCACAGACAATGACGCCAGAGGGTCTGCTAGTATAAATATATAGTCACAAAAACAACTTTCTTGTGTAGGGAAAAGTGGATTGTAAATAAACAGGCAGGTTCTAGTCAATAAATGCACATTATTTGACTTCTTGAAACAATCTATCAGACTGTGCAGTTACTTCAAAGGAAAGCATGCAAAATTGAGAAAGATATCTGCCTCTGGCCCCTCAATTATCTCAGCAGGGGGGTTAGCATCAATGAGATCTCTAGACTTTCAACCAGTTCGAGGATTTTGAGCCTGGTTGACCACATCAAAAGATTCTGAATAGTACCACTCCAACCAACCGCTAGTGGAAACCGGCACTCTGGAAAATCCTAGCTAACTCTGCACAAAATTAAAATAGGCTTTCTATATCTCTTAAACCTGAAGCTACTTTTCCCTAATTTGTTTCCTAAAGTGGCCAAATTCGACTTTTGCAATTTTTTTTTTAACCTTTACAAGCTACAACTGATCCCCAAGGAAAAAAAAAAAAAAAAAGTCGCAAAATTTTCATCTGAGCGGAATTTAAGCTTGAATTTTCTCTTCCGGATATCCATCGGATATCCGGCTTGAAATTACCGGATATCCGTATCTGGACTGCTGATATCCGGTACCCCGTCGGATATTTAAAACTCAGCCGGATAGGCCGGATACCGGGTAGTTACCGGATATCCGTTTCATCCCTACGTAAAATACACAATAAAGGTCAAGCTGCTGCAAAGACTGAGGAATTACTGAAAAAGGAATTCTATATTCCTAAAGTTAAGAAGTTAATTGACTTAGTCCTACCAAATTGTGTAGAATGTATTCTTTATAACAAAAAAATGGGCAAGGCAGAAGGCTTCTTAAACCCCATACCAAAACATGATGTCCCACTTCCCACTTATCATCTTGATCACATAGGTCCACTTCCGTCAACAAATAAAAAATATCAATACATCTTGACCATTATGGATGCTTATACAAAGCTTGTGTGGTTCTACCCTATAAAAACCACCTCATCCCATTAAGTTATAGCTAAGTTAAAACTACAGCAAGCAGCGTTCGGAAACCCTGCGCGCATAATTACAGATAGAGGAACAGCTTTTACAGCCAAAGAGTTTCAGGAATATTGTACGGAGCAGAAAATAGAGCATGTCAAAATAACTACTGGAATATCTAGATGAAATGGCCAGGTAGAAAGACTGCATAAAATTTTAATTCCTGTCTTATCTAAACTTGCAAAGGATGACAAAACAAAGTGGTACAAGTTCATAGAAGACGTACAACGAATTGTCAACAGTACTATTACGAAGAAGAGTACTAAATATACTCCATTTCAACTGATGATCGGCACAAAGATGAGAAATAAAGAAGATTTGAATATCAAAGAAATCTTAGATGAGGAATATCAAAGTAACATGATGAATGAACGTTTAGAGATGAGACAAGAGGCCAAGAGAAATATAATGAAGATGCAGGAAGAAAATAAGAGACAATTTAATAAGAGAAGAAAGAAAGCAAAAATTTACAAAATAAATGAGTTGGTGGCCATACGGAGGACTCACAAGGAGAGGTCACAACTCACAACATGGAAAATTCAGATTGGGATGAAATTGTGCAGGATTGTAGTATACTACGAGGGTAACAACATATTAAAGCAGTAGGACCCACTATCCACAAAATTTCGAGAAAAAAGCATTTAAAGTTTCAGTAATCTTTAAATACAAGTTATTTCGCAAGCGAGTAAGTGCCTCAGTGGTGTGATCTTAAAGCGCGAGTCTCCCAATCAGATGACTTGGGTTCGAGGCTACCTACGGGATATTTTTTTTTTTTTTTCTTCTTTAACTTTTTATTTATTTTACTTTATTTTACAATTCAATTCAAAATTTGAAAATCTTAATAAAAAACTATTTAATTTTCTTGAGTATAAAATAACTTTTTCTTTTTTTAAATATTTATAACTTAAAAATACAATAAATTTATATAACTTAAAAAATAAATTTTAATTTTATTTTAACTAAGAAGTTCAGAAATTTCAGAAAAATGAAAAAGAATAATACATAAATAAAGGATTTTTAGAAAAAAAAAAAAAAAAAAAAAACCTTTTTTGTTTTTCATCTCTTAGTGAAAATAACTTGCTTTTAATGTCTAATTAACCATTTTAATTAATAACGATTAGCTTGTAATAATATCAAGACAAACCATACGTTATGTTATATATGTATGAAATAGTATTTCAAAGTTTTGTGTAATTAAAAAAATTTTGCTTTGCCCAGAATCCACTCATGCAAGATAATGGTAAAATTGTAAAGATTGATTAAAAAAAAAAAAGTTTTAACATTGAAATCAGAAATTTCTTAAGTTTTATTACAGTGAAAGAAGATAGTAATTTTATAAAACTTTTTGTAAATTACTGGTTTAGGGTTGAAAAAATTTACATACACATTGAAATATAAAATATTAAATATTCTTAAAAAACTATTTAAATTTTAAAAACAAACTCTAAATGTCAGTTTTTTGGAAATACTTAAAATGATTACTAGTTTTTCATTTTTTTCCCTCAATTTCACAATATTTTAGTTTAAGAGCATACTCCTAAAGATATTCACGTATTACTTTGTTGATTCATCGTAAAATAATTTTTTTAATATCTGAATGGTGAAATGTAATATAATTTTTGAGTATTCAAACTTAAAAACATTCAATGGAAATAGGATGGGGTGTATGGTATTAAAACAAATTGTCTCTCTCTGTAATGAGGCTTTAAAATATAATTTATATTTTCCTACCGAACCGAGGAAGAAAATTTTCAAAAAGTAGTATGTTGTAGCTATCACAAAACTTTCTTCTATATTTTTCTATACAAATTCACTCAGTACAAAAAATTTGATAAAATGTTTTAAATCTATTTTCCACAATAAATGTAGTTTTTTTTTTTTTTTTTTTTTTTTTTTTTTTGGGGGGGGGGGGGGGGGGGGGAGAGAAGTATAATACTAAAAGCTCAAATAAAGTTGATGTTATGTTCTACAATGATATCTTAAAAATTGCGCTTTTTTTTTTTTTTTTTTTTTTTTAATGAAAATAATAAAACTTTGCTTTAAATTATCATAAGTCAATGGTTCAAATATACAGTTTAAATTTATTGATGAAAGATATCAGTATTAAAAATTTGCCATTGCCCCTACATGTCTTTTTTTTTTTTTTTTTTTCTAGTTCCCTATTTGTATTATGAATAATATTTTTTTAATTTCATAAGGATTCATTTAAAACAATTCCCATTGTGTAGATTTATAAGAAATTTTGTGCTATACCTATAAGAAATTTTGTCCTATATCGCTAAGTTTTATGTTAAGGTGCAACTAAATATCACTTTGTATGAAATTCTCTGAAATAGCTCTTGAGATACAGTTGGAATAAAATTTTTGTTATACAGACATTTTCTAAAAAAAGATTAAATCCTGTTCTGAACCTCTAAAAACATGTAAAGCTATCGAAAACTGGAAATCGAACATTTTTACGAATCTAATACTTTCTTCTATTGGATATAGAATAAAGTAAAGAATATCTTTATGGCTTTAATTTCAAACAAAAACTAAAAGAGATTGCTTTTCTGTACTCCTTTATATTTTCAAAAAACAAAGCTGCAAAAATATATTTTGTTTTTAACAATAGAGGAAAAAATCTCACAAAAGCTTCTTTACAGCTTTATGTCTAAAGAAAAAATTGAGGAAAATATTGCATTTGTATAGCCTATATATAGTCAAACTTATTTCGTCATCCTGTAGAGTATTATTGTACCATTTTCAGTAGAGAACATGGCACTTAAATAACATATATTAATTTTAAGGTATTTTATAAATACCACCAGAAATTAAAGAACAGACGCACCAATTAAAGTCATAATCATGCATTAACAATGTTTTAAATTATAAAAACGCTTAGCACAATTAAAAATGCAGTTCTAGCAATTTTCAACTACCAGCTCATAATGCATCTGAATATTTTTGTGTATTCCTTAACTGTAAATCTTTGCTCTTCATACCCTGTTTCACAGAAAACATATTTTTAACCATAATAAGGTCTATTTCCTTATGTGTTGTTTAGTACAAAGGTATTAAATTAATTTTTTAAATATCATCTCTTATTGAACGAAATACATTGAAATTATTTTGAATATCTTGTATATAAATTAGTTGCGCTCTGTAACTGAAAATTTTTTAGATAAATTTATTATGAAAGCAGGTGGTAAATTTTATAAAATGTTTTATAAATTACTATTTTATAATTATGAAAATGCACATACATATGCATTAAATTATGAAAGTATTAAGTATATTAATTTTTCTCAAAAATTATTTAAAAAAATATAATTTAGAATTTCAGATTTTTTTTTAAATGATTACTGCTCACTAATTTATAATTTTTCACCTTGATTCTACCTTATTATAGTTTAACAGTATATTCAAGTATTACTTTATATATCTATATCTATATTAAGGCCAGTTGTCTGCACTAGAAATTTAGGCCAGGGTGGATTGCCTCCTTGGGCCTTTCTAAGGGATCCTAGACCATATTTATGCAAGTTTTGTAGAAGATAAGAAACATCTAGGCAGACAAATGACATGGACTTTAACCATGCTCCATGCAACTTTCCTCTATTGGCTTAAAGTTATTGGCGACTTAGTACTAGGGATTTGAGCCTAAAGATCCTAACCTGCATTCACGTGAGTTTCGGAGGAAACCACGTAAAACTCTAAACGGCTAGTTTGACAAGTGCTTCCTGGGATCTAATCCGGCACTTCTCGGCTACTGGTGGGACCTATTAACTTAACCAAATCTCTAAAATGTTGGTATTCGGTTTAAGGTGAATTGTCTACACGAGGGACATGGGCCTAAGAGATACTAGCCCATATCATTAGCATTTTTGGAGAAAAACACAGAAAACTCCAAATGGCTAGGTCGACAAGTGTGACCTGAGACCGAACCCAGCACTTCCCATCGTCCAACTTTAAGGGCAGAACCTCTCAGTCACTAACGGAGCTGTAGAAAAGAAAACAATACTAATTAATTAGCAGGGAATATTTATTTAATAATTTTCAAGAAATATAAATATAATAATTATTATAATATTTCATTGCACATGTGTGGAATATATATACATATATATGTGTGTGTGTGTGTGTATAATTGAAAGAAAGTAATTAAAAGAAAGTTTTAATTTATATAAACGAAAAATGTTTAGTGGGAGTTCAAAATATAGATATTTAAAAACAAATTATTTCAAATGCTAAATATTAAAAATGATTTCAAGAACAATTGATAAATATTCCTTATATACAATTCCTTGGTGGGTTTTTTTCTTTTCATTTTTTCCCACGTATTATTATTATTATTAGGAACATTTCAAATTGATTGTTCCATTCTATTATTATTTATTTATTTATTTAAACGAAATACAAGATTTTTTATTATTATTATTATTATTATTATTTATTTTAGATTTCTCAAAAAAGTTTTTGCAGAGTGATATTAAAATAAAATTTAAGTAAAAAATAATTTTTTAAAATTAGAAGCTTTTTATTGTGAAGCCCTAAAAAGCATAAAATAAAATTTATTCTGACAAAGACATGCTACAAAGAAATGAAAGTTTCAACACTAAGAAAATTTTAGAGAAAAGTATAAGTACTTTCCTTTTCAAGAGATGAAAATTTTTGAAAGTTCAAAATATTTTAAAAATCTTTCGAGACCAATATTCTTAGTTATTAGTTTTTATATAATCGTTCGTTTGGCCAGAAATTTCAAATGTCTCGAAAGCTTTTTAAAATATTTTGAACATTGAAAAATTTTCATCTCTTGAAAAGCAAAGTACTTATACTTTTCTCTAAAATTTTCTTAGTGTTGAAACTTTCATTTCTTTGTAGCATGTCTTTGCCAGAATAAATTTTATTTTATGCTTTTTAGGGCTTCACAATAAAAAGCTTCTAATTTTAAAAAATTATTTTTTACTTAAATTTTATTTTGTGCTTTTTAGTTACAAAAAGAAAAAAGCTTCTTAAAAAAAAATTAAAATTTTTTAGGATATTTTGTAGACAACGGAAGATTGTCTTTAATCAATTGACATTTTTTTTTTCGATTATTTATCTGGAAAAAAAGTACTATATCGTCTTTCGAGGACCGAATCCAACGATCATTGCATTATCAGCATGACATTCTAACCAAAAGTCTAACTGTCAAGAAAAACCATAGAACATTCTAGAAAAATCTCACAAATACTTATACAAAAGGAATATTGTTCTCGAATGCTTTTTAAAATATTTAGAATATTTAAAATTTTTCACCTTTTGCAAAGTGAAATATCTATATTTTTCTTTAAAATTTTCTTGTTGTTGACACTTTTATGATTTTCCAGCATGTCTCTGCAAGAATAAATTTTTGTTTTGGGCTTTTTAGGGCTACACAATAATAATAAAAAAAACTTTCAGTGTTATTTTTATTTATATTTTATTACTAAAATTTTTATTTTGTTCGTTTTAGTAACTCAAAAAACAGTTTCTTTAAATATTCCTTATGATAATGTGTAGACAATGAAATATTTTCTTTTATCAGTTGACATAGTTTCTATTAATGATCTGCAAAAAAGCAACACATCGGCTTGCAAGGGTCGAACCCACGAGCATCGCGTTATCACCATGACGCTCAAACATAGTATCATTATCATAGTATCCAGCTGAGTGAAAATTTGCGCAAAGAGGTAGTGTAACGTAAAGAAAATATTTACACAGATTTTACTTGCAGTTTTGGATATCGTGACGCAAAAGATAAATCAATTTATTGAAATAAATAATTTTAATTTATAATGCAAACTCAGTGAAAGTATAATTATTTGACAGTATATTTGAAAATTAAAAGCACTGTTTCAATATGTAAATATACTTTATTAGACAAAACAAAAGTAATTTTAATGGAATTTAAAAACAAATCTTTTAAAATAACACCGAGGCGCCACTGGAATTTTTATATCATTCCTTTTAAAACTGTTATTTTGAATTTGAAATGTGAATGAAAAAGCATCAGTGAGTGTATTTTATATATCTGTCTGATCTTGAAGCTAAAAATATTACGTTTGCATTATAAATATAAATAAAAGTAGAAAGTAAATGATCAAATAAGAAAATCTATGTATATTTTAACTAACTGCAAAGCGTCACTTAAAATTTGATATCATTATTTTTAAGACTCATATTTCTAATTCTTATAGCCATAAAGTAGTGGCGTCACAAACTTTTAACCCGTTAAGGGTTTTTTGTACTGATATCATTACTTTTTAGGGGTTATTGATCAAAAAATTAAAACAAGTCCTTCTGGCTCCTAGAAAGGGTAAGCTGATTTATCTTTTATTATGAAGTTGCCAACATTTTTTTTTTTTTTCAAAATTCTACAATTCTACAATTTTTCAATTCTACAATTTATTAATGGACTTGGTGGATTTATTAATGAAGTCTTATATATATGGATTTTAAGATAGAACCTTTCTAATGTAAATTTGAAATTTTCAGTGGGCTGGCACAGAGAAACAAGAGGGTAGATTAAGTTGGCAAATGGACATAACAAATACATTTCTGAGATAAATCCAAACTACAAATTTAGTTTGAATTAATTCAATATTTCAAACGTTATCATGCCGACAAATTTTCAAGTAGCCTGCCACTTGGAAACAAAATGGAGAAGCTTCACACTAGAAAAAAATATTGAGTGGGATTCTCAAACTCTTTAAAATAATAATAATAATAAGTGGGAAATTTCAAATTTAAGTTTTAGAATTACGTAATTTACATTTTGCAAGTTTCTTTTTAGAGAATTACAAATGCAAATTAAACAATTTAAAAAAATCAAGTTAATGTTAAAAATGGAAAATTATTTATTTTCTTTTCCCTTTTGAGGCTAAGCTCCAATATTCACAATTTTAATTTTCTTAAAAAATGCAGGTAAAAATTATTTCATAAAAATATTTGGTGTAAAAAAAATAGACAAAATATAAATTAAGCTCTACATTTCTATAATTTTAAAAATAAGATAAAATCATTTGGAGAAAAAAATTATGGAAAATACAAGTTAAGCTAAAGTTAATACAAGTTAATTAAAATACAAGTTAAGCTTAAGTTTTATGGAAAATACAAGTTATATATATATATATTTCTTTTTAAAAATTAAAAATCTCTTTTTAAAATACAGGTAGAGTTTATTCATATATTTACTTTTCAGCCTTTAAAATGATACATATTTTAAATATTAACATAAACTAATTTTTTTTATTAGTATTTAAAGCAACAATGGCTAGGGCATGAAAGAGGGGATAAACACGCTATATATATATGAAAATAGAATTAAAATTCATGAAAAATGTGTCAAATAGCAATTATTGAAAAACACGTCAAAATAAATAAATAACATCTTTACTTTGAAACCCATAATAATTTATTTAAAAAGTATAATTCTCTCTTTCTTTTTTTTAAATTAATTAATTTATGCATGAAAAATTCCATTTCATAAATATATTTACAACTACAATAAGCAAAAAAAAAACCCTCCTTTAATTGTAAATAATTATTTCTACATTTTTCTAAGCAATTAAAAGTGTCTTTTTTTTAAAGAAAAATAAATTTAATATAGGAATGTATATGGTTTCAATACAAGCTACGAGATGGCGCCACTAGATGGCCAAATTATTACCTTTATGATAAAACCATATACTTTCCGATATTTAAGCTATTTTTCTTAAAAAAAAAAAAAAAAACTTTTAATTGCTTAGAAACATGTAGAAATGGATATTTAAAATTAAAGGAGGGTGTTTATTGTAGTTTTAAATATAGTTATGAAATGAAATTTTTCATGCAGAAATTAATTAATAAAAAAAAAAAAGGGAAAAGAAAGAGAGAATTATATTTTTTAAATAAATTATGGGTTTCAAAGTAAAGATGTTATTTATTTATTTTGATGTGTTTTTCAATAATTGCTATTTGACACATTTTTCATGAATTTTAATTCTATTTTCATGTTTTTTGTTTTTTTTTTTTTTTAATATACAGTGTCATGAATATCCCTTCTTTCATTTCCTAGTCATTATAGCTTTAAATAATAATAAAAATATTAGTTTTATTATGCTAATATTTAAAATATGTATCATTTTAAAGTCAGAAAAGTAAATATATGAATAAACTAACTGTATTTTAAAAAGAGATTTTTAATTTTTAAAAAGAAATATATATATATATATATATATATATATATATATATTTGCAAAAGTGTATGCTTTAATTTAAATTAAAGACAAAAGATGGCGCCAAAACACCATTTACTGTTTTTTCCCATCTCTGCGCGGAATGATACATGAATAGGAATCGCAAATCATTGAGCTACTATAAAATCTATGTTTATGAATGATTAAAAATTTTTTGCTTTAAAAAATTATAAATTCATCATTATTATGATAAAATGGAATATCTAAAATTACAAAATACTTCCTTATTTAAAATATTATCGAAATAATTTTTTCACGAAATGCGAAATTTTAAAATCTTAAATATTTCCTTTATAACAAAAAAAAATATATATTTAAGTGAAATTTTATTTCGTATATATACAATAAATATTTAAAAGAAACAATAAAGTTTCTTTCTTGCATTAAAAAACAAAATCTTAATTTTTTATTGACTGCATTCAGATTGAACCAACCAACCAACTACAAGACCAAACCGAATAACACCTGTTCAGAATTCTGAGAATTATCAGTAGAAATCTTTGCATCGCGTAGTAAAAATAGTTCGATTTTTAAACTGAGTTATAAAAAAAACAAGAGTTTTCTCCTAGGGAAAAGGGAGATGTCAGGCACATCAGATAAAAGCGATTAATATCATATATAAATTAAACTAAATTCGCTCGAGCCATATTCAAGAAAAAATTCTTACACATTAGGCCGCCCATTTATAGCTTAAATGAGCCAATTCATATCTCGTAATATATTGCACGCAGAAATCTAGCGATTTCAGGGTAGGATCAGACAGAAGGTGAAAGACTATTTTGAAATTATCAGAACATAACCTCCCATATTTCCTGAGATATTAAGTGTCGGCTTTCAGCAGTTTCTTTGATCTTTAAATTGGTGTATATATAAGTGTCGCAGTTTCGTTCGTTTTGTTAGGTACAAGTACTATTTATAGAAGTTTCATGGCATTTTTTTTTAGCCAAGTCAATATTTAATATTTTTCCCAACTTAAATTAAAATTAACTTTCTAAGTATAATATAATAATTAAACTCTATGTAATGTTAGTTTTTTCTACTATAATTGAAAGTATAAAAATAATTAAATACCTCTACTCACTTAAATTAATATAAAACGATCTTTTGTTTATTTAGTTTTTGTTCATCCTTTATTTTTACAACCTTCTCATAGGGCAGCTAAGTCTGCAACTGACCTAACTTCGTTTTTCACAATCAGGCGGCGCACCGTACTTCCGGTGACGTCATATGATGCTTCTTCCGTCAATGTTGTGCAATCGCGACATGTGCCGTTCTCTGATTGGTTGTGCTAGTGGGCGTTAGCTCGTCGTTCATTTCGCGAGTGATATAAATACAGTTTCCTAGCTGAAGAAGTTGCTTCTTGTTGCTTCCTTCTGCCTGTTATTTTTGTCAGCCAGGTCGGCTGTTGCTGTCCGTTACATCGCGGGCGATGTTTTATTTTTCTTTGGATAGTGTTATCAATAAGTTAAATTATACTACAGCTATGTGTTTTTGGAAATAAGTTTTGACATCATGTTTGCTGCGTTATCAGTGGTTTTTCAATGGCCAGTATATGTTTAAGAGTTTTTTTTTTTTTTGACGACTTGAGCATGGTTTATTTAAACGTGAGTTAATAATTCTAAAGTAATTAATTTAATTAATATTTAAATTTCGATATATATATACATTAAGTTTATAATTATTTATTTTGTTAAGTTTGCTGTTTATGTTTGTTATTGTTATATACACAGTCAATAAATGTTAAGTTTAAAATGTAAAACTTTAGTCATTCTTGTTGTTTACACATGCACATTAGTTTTTCTCTTCTCCATAGACAAGTTTTAAGATAGCTTCCTCTAGTTCAGCACTCTGCTCATTTAAAATATCGTTGGGCTTATAATTGACCCAACATTTGGGTTATGGGCCCAGGGTTATTTGTTTTTTTTTTGTTTTATGGAGAGAAAACTTGGATAGAACTTCTGTGCATTGTGTTTTTGGCTCAATTTTTTTGTATATATCCGATTTTTAAGTCGGGGGGGCCGCTGTTTTTTTACTGAATAGTGAATTTTTCCATTTATAGTAAATTTTTTGTTTAAGGAAGTTTTTTTAAAAAATATAAAATTAGAAATTTACAACTTAGTTTTTTCCCACCTTAAAAATGGCATATGTAACATATAATATTGAGAAATTAAATGCAAATAATTACAGTAGTTGGTCATCTGATATTAAATATTTACTAATTGATAGAGGATTATGGGACATTATTGACAAAAAAATTGTTCCTAAGGAAGTGACAGACACAATAACTGAGGCTGATATCGCTAAAATTAAAGCCCGGTCAGATAATGCCTTATCTACCTTGTACTTAAATGTACAACCTGAATATAGAAAAATAATAGAGAATTGTGACAGCCCTATTGAGGCATGGGAAAAGATAAAGGCTAGTTATTGTCCAGATTCTAGGTCCTTCCATATGAAAATTTTTTCAGATCTTTTAGATTGTAAAATTAAATCAAATGAAACTGTAGCTTTATATGCTGCTAGATTACTCAGATTATCAAACCAGCTCAAGTCGTTAAATCAAAATTTTGATGATGCAACATATAGCTGTTTTCAGCTACTTCGGTACCTACCGAATAAATTTGATAGTATTGTACAAACGATTTTGCGGTGGCCAGACGATAGGTTTACCTTTAGCGAGATATTAACTGAATTGTCTGCAGAAGAGTCGAGATTATGTTTAAGAGATGTAGACAAACAGGTTTATAATAAATTGCAAGCGAACATGACCGGATTAGACTACAATACTGCTGGAAATAGTAAAGAGCGTTTTAATGAAACAAGATGCAGTCGAAACAAGAGCCGAAATCAAGAAGGAAACTCCAGGGGACAATCGTATCATTGGAATGACCGCTTCCGGAGCCAGCGTTGTCGTCAGAATCATTCCTCTTCCCGATCCAGTAGATGGAGAGACTCTTCCCAGTCAGACCAGAATTGGCAAGGTAGAAGAGACCAGAGTCCGGATGCCAGGAGGAATTTCAATAGACGTGGACGTGGACAAAGGACTTTTAAGTCAGGTTGTAACTTTTCATATCTTTTACTTGTAACTCAATCTTGTTTATCTGAATCTAATAGTGAGGGTTCTTGGATTTTCGATTCCGGGGCCTCACAACATTTTTGTTATGATAAAAATTTGTTTTGTTATTATAAACCATTGTTTAATGAAAAAATGTCTGTTGCAGTAAAAGATGTAAATGTTGATATAGAGGGAGTAGGAAAAGTTAAACTTAGAATTGGTCACAGAATTTGGACTTTTGAAAATGTTATGTATTCCCCTAAATTACGTCGAAATCTGATCTCGGGTCCAGCTTTAGATAAGAAAGGATGTCGGTTTATTGGTGGCAATGGTGGAATTAAAGTATATAGAAATAATTACTTTTTGTTTAAAGCCCATTTAAAGAAGGGTATTTATCATGTTTTTGCTAAGCCTGTTAATTCTAAACGTAAAAATGTAACTTTTGAAACCTCCGTAGTGGAGAAAAATAGTGTTAATGTATGGCATAAAAGATTTGGGCATATTAGTCCAAGTATACTTGAACATACTTTTAAAGAAAAAAGAGTTAAGGGTTTGGATAGTTTAAATATAAAGGACTTTAATTGTGAAACCTGCCAGTTAAATAAGTTTAAGTCTGTTTCACATAAGCACTTGGGACAAATAAGGTCAAGACGTCCATTAGAACTGATATATGCTGACTTGTGGGGTCCATGTAAAGTTGAAGGCAGACGCGGAGAAAACTACTTTCTTTCTATCATAGATGATTTCTCGCGCCATGTCAACCTTTACCCACTTAAAGTTAAGTCAGATGCAGCAGATGTCATTATACGACATATTAATCGTGCTGAAAAGTTTTTGGATGTTAATGTCAAGTTTTTTCGTTCTGACAATGGGGGAGAGTTTGTAAATAGTCAGCTTGAAGAATTCTTTGAAAGTAAAGGTATAGACCACGAACTGACAAATATATACACACCCCAACAAAATGGAGTTGTCGAACGATTTAATCAGACTGTGGCTGACGGAATGAGAACCATTCTTAGCGAAAGCGGAATGAGTAAAAGTTTTTGGCCTGAAGCTGCCATGTATTTTGTATACACATGGAATAGAATTTGTCCTAAGACCTTACTTAAAACTCCTTGTGAGCTCTATACTGGATTCATGCCATCTGTTAAACACCTAAAGCCTTTCGGAGTAACTGCTTATGTTGGCACACCGAGACAGAGAAGAAATAAATTAGACCCTAAAGCCACTAAAGGATATATGGTTGGATATGCATCTCGAACAAGAGGTTATAAAATTTGGTTACCTGAAAAGGATAAAATAATAGAAACTCTTAATGTAAAGTTTAATGAGTCAGTTTTTTACAATCCAAATGGTAGCGACAGTGGAGCAGTGCTAGAGCCCGAAGAGTTTTACATTGTACCACCTTTTGACGCTGACCGCTATAATCCTGTCTTAAGTGACCAAAAGGATAGCGAAGTTTTCAGTGACATAAGTGAAGAAGATGAAGAAACTTGTGGTAAGACTCAAGATGCACAAGGTAGCTACTGGATTAGACATGCTTCTACTCGTCCCACGGGAAATAAAACTGACATTTATTACTATCCTGAGAATAAAGGTGACCGTTTAAGATCGTTAAATGACGTAAAAGTTTATTGCCAGAAAAATAACATTTATTTTAATCCTGAGGACTTTGACTTTAGTGGCAAAAATAAATTTTGTGGGAAAATTTTTAGTCCTGATCCATCAACTAGTTCTACTTTAAATCCAGTTTCACATTTTGCAGCCAGAAAAGTAATTTGACTAGACAACATAAGAATTCCTAATACTTTCAATCAAGCCATAAAGTCTCCTGAGTGTGAATACTGGCAAGAAGCCATGAATAAAGAAATTGCAGTTATGAGGGAGCGTGAAGTGTGGCACTTAGAAAAATTACCTCCAAATTGTACGCCTGTAGGCAATAGGTGGGTCTTTACAATTAAAAGAGACGAAAAAGGCCAGATAGCTAAATTCAAAGCCAGATTGGTAGCGCAAGGCTTTAAGCAGATTAAAGGGGAAACTTATGAAGAGACATTCAGCCCAGTAGTTAATTTTGCTGTAATTCGTTTCTTTTTTTCCCTATTAGTTTCTTATTTAGGCTGGACCCACATACAATGTGATGTTGCTAGTGCTTACCTTTATGCTCCACTCAGTGAAACGATCTATATGAATCAACCTCAGGGATTTATTGAAAAGGATAAAGAAGAATATTTTTGTAAATTGGATAAGGCTTTATATGGCTTGCATCAGTCTGGTCGAGAATGGTTCTATGAAATGCATAAAGTTCTTGTTTCTATTGGTTTTAAAAAGTTTGAATCTTGTAATTGTGTATATATTCTTAATAATGAAATTGTTTTATTACTATATGTGGACGACATCGTAGTCTTTGGTCGGAACATTGAAATCATTAATAAAACTTTAGATTTATTGTGTAAGCATTTTGAACTAAAAGTCCTAGGAAAAACTAGAAAACTTTTAGGTGTAGAGTTCGATGAAACTGGTGATTGTCTTGAAATGCATCAAATGCAATATATAGAGGATGTTTATGAGAGATTTAAAAACTTTAATATTCCCGTTTCATCACTGCCCATTGCTAAAGGTACTGTTTTTTCTAAGTCAAATTGCCCGACCAAGGATTGCGAAGTCCGTGAAATGTCAAAGATTCCTTATCGTAACTTATTGGGATGTTTATCTTTTTTGTGTAACCGAACTCGACCAGACATTAGTTATGCAGTTAATATCTATAGTCAATTCCAACAAAATCCAGGTAGAATTCATTGGGAAGGTTTATTAAAGCTTCTTGGTTATGTTAAAAATACTCAATCTTATAAATTAAAATTTAATTGTAAAAAGCCCCAATTATTTGTTTATTCTGACGCTGACTTTGCAGCCAACCGAGATGATCGTACCTCCTTAGGAGGACAACTAGTTTTGTTAGATAACTCTCCGGTTGACTGGCGAACCTTTAAAGAGAAGTCAGTAAGTCTTTCTACAATGGAGGCAGAATTTATTGCCATGACTGAAGCATCTAAAAATCTCTTATGGTTTGATAGGATAATCACTGAGTGTAGCATTTTTCATTTTATTAATAATAAACCTAAATCAGTTTTATATATGGATAATCAGGCTGCTATAGATTTTGTTCGTTCTCCTATAGAAAATCACAGGTCGAAACATATTGATGTAAAATTATTTTTTGTTAGAGACCTTGTGAAAGATAATATATTTGAATTAAAATTTGTAAAAAGTGAACATAATTTATCTGATATCTTTACTAAACCATTAACTAAGCAAGAATTGATAAGTTTTATAAGTACTCTATTTAGTAAATAAAATTAAATTTAATTATACTTACCATTTAAAAATTAACTTTTTGATAAATATAAATTTTTCTTGAACTGTTCATTACATTTGTATGAACATGTTTTTTTGCTTATGTAACTAAAGTTACTAAGTTTTTTTTGGTACCACTAAATGTGGTGATATGGAGGTTTGTCAGTCTTGTGTGAATTACTAGACTTTAAGTTTTCGGCACATTGTTTTAGATTCTTGTATGCAAATGATTTAGCACATTGTCTTAAAATCTTTTCTTAAATGCACATTGTTTTAAAATTTTCTTGTTTAGCATAATGTAACTTTGTATAAATTTTGATTAATAGTATATATATATATATATTGTGTAAACTTTTTCTAGACTTTTTCTTAGTCTTTTCAATGTTTTTTAGATGCATTGGATGGACATTCTTTCTTTAAAATGCATATTGGTTTTTTTTGTGGACTTGATGAACTAGACATTCTTCATGTTTTTTTTGGATGAAAACTTGTATCTTGATTGGACTCTTCACATCGTAGTCAAATGGAAAACCGAAATACTTGCTGTAGTGGTGTTGTGCATTATTGAAGTTAAGAAAATGTGATGTTGAAATAAGTGTTTTTGTGTTAGTTACTAAAGAAAATGTTTGTTATAATCTTTAATATTCTAATGAGATTAATATGGGTTGTTAAATGTGTTCTTTGTTAGCCATGCTCAAGTTTTTTTTTACCTTAAGTTTAAGGTATGGCCAGTTTTTCTTGGGAATGTTCGTGCTTGTTCTAATAAAAAAAAATGGCCATGAGGGGGGGCCTCTTGTTAGGTACAAGTACTATTTATAGAAGTTTCATGGCATTTTTTTTTAGCCAAGTCAATATTTAATATTTTTCCCAACTTAAATTAAAATTAACTTTCTAAGTATAATATAATAATTAAACTCTATGTAATGTTAGTTTTTTCTACTATAATTGAAAGTATAAAAATAATTAAATACCTCTACTCACTTAAATTAATATAAAACGATCTTTTGTTTATTTAGTTTTTGTTCATCCTTTATTTTTACAACCTTCTCATAGGGCAGCTAAGTCTGCAACTGACCTAACTTCGTTTTTCACAATCAGGCGGCGCACCGTACTTCCGGTGACGTCATATGATGCTTCTTCCGTCAATGTTGTGCAATCGCGACATGTGCCGTTCTCTGATTGGTTGTGCTAGTGGGCGTTAGCTCGTCGTTCATTTCGCGAGTGATATAAATACAGTTTCCTAGCTGAAGAAGTTGCTTCTTGTTGCTTCCTTCTGCCTGTTATTTTTGTCAGCCAGGTCGGCTGTTGCTGTCCGTTACATCGCGGGCGATGTTTTATTTTTCTTTGGATAGTGTTATCAATAAGTTAAATTATACTACAGCTATGTGTTTTTGGAAATAAGTTTTGACATCATGTTTGCTGCGTTATCAGTGGTTTTTCAATGGCCAGTATATGTTTAAGAGTTTTTTTTTTTTTTTGACGACTTGAGCATGGTTTATTTAAACGTGAGTTAATAATTCTAAAGTAATTAATTTAATTAATATTTAAATTTCGATATATATATACATTAAGTTTATAATTATTTATTTTGTTAAGTTTGCTGTTTATGTTTGTTATTGTTATATACACAGTCAATAAATGTTAAGTTTAAAATGTAAAACTTTAGTCATTCTTGTTGTTTACACATGCACATTAGTTTTTCTCTTCTCCATAGACAAGTTTTAAGATAGCTTCCTCTAGTTCAGCACTCTGCTCATTTAAAATATCGTTGGGCTTATAATTGACCCAACACGTTTTTCCGTTTCCGCTGAGTGTCGTGGTGTTCGTTTGTTTTTGCGCTTGCATCAATATTGCGCTTGCGTATATATATAAAGCTTCTAAAAATATTTATTTATGTATTTTGTACTTGAAACTTTTAATTTTGAGCTTTTTTAACATCTAAAAATGTTTTGTGTTTTCTAATATATATAAAAAAAAAAAAAAAAAACTTCTTAAAAATTGTTTTTGCAAAATTCTTAAGATATTGTGTAGTCAACGAAAAAATTTCTTTTATCAATTGACACCTTTTCTAATAATTATCCTCAAAAATTGACACTCCGTACCTCCCGGGGACCGAACTCGTGACCACTGTGTTATTAAACTGACGCTCTGACCAACTGAGCCACGTAGCCACAAATGGAACGGCTTATATTTACTTTAATTGTTTACTAGCGTGATAGGAAGACACGATGACCAAGTCAATTTCATATAAAAAGCTTCTAACTAATAAAAAGCTTCTAAAAAATTTTATTTATTTATTTATTTTTACTTACATTTTAATTTTGTGCTTTTTGTAACTAGACAAAAAGCCGTTAAAAAACTTTTGAAAAATTATTAGGATACTGTGTACACAACGAAATATTTTCTTTTATTAATTGACACTTTTTCTATTAATTATTTGCAAAAAACACCTCGGCCTGGCGAGGATCGAACACACGACTCTCGCATTATCAACATGACGCTGTAACCAGCTGATTCATTAAGAAATACAATGAGTTGCTTACTTTTTTTTTTTTTTAATATATATAATGGAAGCGTCTTGGTTTTTTAACGTGACAAAAAGCCGATGACAAATCCAATTTCATATAATAGTAATATATAATGTTTATATATACATATATATAAAGCTTCTAAAAATATTTTTTAATGTATTTTTTACTTAAAACATTTTATTTTGTGCTTTTTTAATATCTAAAATGTTTTGTGTTTTCCACTATCTAAATAAAAAAAATGCTTCTTAAAAAAACTCCTCAAAAAATTCTTAGTGCAAGCAACGAAAAGTTTTCTTGTTTCAATTAACACCTTTTCTACTAATTATCTGCAAAAACTAACACGCTGGACCTTCCAGGGACCGAACTCACAACCACCGCGTTATTAACAGGACGATCTTACCAACCGAGCCACAGAATGACAAACGAAATAGCTTATATTTACTTTAAAATGAAGGCGCATTGTTTACTAGCGTGACACGAAGACACGATGACAAAGTCAATTTCAATTAAAAACCTTCTAATTATCGAACTTTCGGAATCTACAACAGTATTTGTTGCTGCGGATTTAATAAAAGTTTATTTATTAACTTTTTCCAAATTAAATTCCGCGATGTTTTGCGCAATCCTTCTTTATCTTTTCTTTTACCTTTCAACTTTCAATGCTTTCAGCTTTGGATGAAACCACGAATTAAGAATATCCGAAAAATGGAATTTCCGATATCGCCGCGTGATTGCACTGTAAAGACCCGAGGTGTCTGCGGAGAATCGAAGGGGGGAAAATGTAGTGAGTATTTTATTTAGATACATCAGCAGAAGTATAATGCAGAAGAAGAGTGACTGAGAAAAAACCATACTAGAAGAATTGTTTTGTTTAATAGCTACTTGAACAGGGCCGGCTCTAACGTTTTTGCCGCCGTAGGCAAACTTCAAAAGTGCCGCCCCCCCCTCCCCAAACTCTAAAACTTAATATATATATATATATATATATATAATCATAAAAACGGTCTAATAGAATTGAGCTGGAGTAAATAATACTCATATAATATTTACTACTATTTCTTTTTTCTTTTCTTTTTTAAGTTAAAAACACAAAATCTTTGGAACTAATACTAGTACAGACAATATTTTCTAAACAGCAAAAAATAAAGAATGCTAGTACAATATACAAAATTTAAACCTGAATAAAATAATTTCTTTCGAACCTTTTTTTCTGCAAATCTCTAATAACTTCTTGTATATCTAATTTGCTACTCAATTCATGTTCAATGGCCAACATTGCTAACCCATTGAGTCGATTTTGACTAGACATGGTTTTAAAGTATTTCCCCCATATTCTTATATACTTACTATCATTCACTACGGTATGTTTGTGAATCTCAAGCTAATAAAAAATGCGCCTCCATTTTAAGGTAAATATAAGCAATTTCATTTGTCTCTCCGTGGCTGAGGTAGTTAGAGCTCCATGTTAGTAACGTGGTGGTTGAGCGTTCGATTCCTTGAAGGTCCGGAGTGTAAATTTTTGCAGATAATTAGTAGAAAAGATGTCAAATGATAAAATATAATTTTTCGTTCACAACACAGTATCCTAAGAGTTTTTTTAAGAAGCCTTTTTTTATGTTCGAATGCTGAAATTTAAGGCAAAAATTTAGTATTCATACATAAAAATGTTTTATAAAAATTAACTCATCGATAAATTCACAAAGTAGTAGACAAACATATTTAAAATGTTTTTTAAAACTCAAAATTAAAAACTTGTTTGCAGGGAGCAACATTGTATGCATATTTTACCATGTTTTAATTAGCTTAGATTCTTGTTTGTTTGTTTGTACAATACAAATCTTGCAATCGATTTTTAACTAACTTCCCGACTAGCTAGACATTTGAAACTTTCATGATAGCTCAAAACACAGTGACAATAAATTTTTTCAATACTTTTAGTCAACTGTTTCAGGTCTCTACTGCCTTCAGCAGTGTTTATATGATTCGATAGAAAATTTATTTAACTAACTTTCCGACTAGCTAGACATTTGAAACTTTAAGAATAGTTCAGAACACGGTGAGAATGCATTTTTTAAATAGTTTTAACCATCTGCTTCGGGGCCCTGCTATCTTCGGCAGCGTTACCAGTACAAAGCTTGCAATCGATTTTTAACTAACTTCTCGGCTAGATAGCCATTTGAAACTTTTATAATAGCTCAAAACACGATAGCAATGATTTTTTTAATGCTTTTATTCAATTGTTCCGGGTTCCCGCTGCCTTCGGTAGCGTTTATATGATTCAATAAAAAAATTAAAAACATGGTATATAAAAAGCTCTATTTATCTTGTAATTATTTATAATTAAAAAACAATTGTGCAGTTATTTACAAAAAAAAAAAAAAAAAAAAAAGAGAAAGAAAGAAAAGTTTTATGCATATTTACGTTTGTAATGACCGATAGATGGCACAACTAGAGCAATAACTAATGGCCAATCATAGCAATGCATCGGTCAATGGATCAAATGCCTCAGAAAAATTTTTTGAAACTCGGTCAGGCGTGTATCGAATCTCTGACTGCATTACTGCCTAGCGCCTACACTTTCGTGGTTTATAAAAGAGTACAAATTCTTTTCCGCTGAAATTTATCATTTCACCTTAATACAAAAAAATTTTTGCAAAATAATAACTTTGAAATATTTATATGATATGATACATTAAGAATTTGGGTTTTAAAAGTTTTTTAAGTAAATTATTTTATCATTTTTAGTTTAGAAAAAGATCTTTCTTCGTTAGCAAAATTTGTGGGTAAGGTTAACAAAAATTTTAAAGCAATGCTTAAATTCGGCCCAGTGTTAAGGAAGGTAATGAATTTAAGGCCGTCAACTGGACATTCTTTTTTCTCTATAGTAAAGAAAATAAAGTATATTTTACCAGCCAATTTTAAAATGTTAAGATCAGAGGAATCACCATCTGTTAAGTCGTTTCCCAGATCTTTACAGTGTGTTAGTAATTCATTTTTGCACGAGTATTTAAGTTTGTGGACATTGCATAAAAATTCAAAAGAATGATTATGATTATTCAATAAATTTAATGTCAGCTTCAGTGCATTGATCGCCTGATCGCTGAAAAGAAAAAAATCTATTTTATATTTCTCTTTTGAATTTTCTATAGATTCGTCTACACTTTCATAAGAAAAATTTCATTTTTAAGATTGAACATGATGGCGGGATGTAGTCAATTCAAAGTTTTTTTTTTCTACGTCTATTAAATTAGCTAATTTTTCAGCTTCTAAGATAAAGTTTTCAAAGGATTCAACTGATCTTAATTCTTAAAATAATAATAATAATAATAATAATAATAATAATAATGAGGTATTAATAAATCAGTGGCTTGGTATAAATCAAAAACTTTTGTTTCACGTAGCTTACTTAATCGGATTAATATGATTCAAAATTTTGTACCAAATGGCGATCAAACATACAAAAACTTTGTTTTATTGTACAGTCGGCAGCAAAGTTATTGAAGCACAAATCCACATTTTTCATATATATATACACAATTTTTAGTTTGATCGCTTCTTTTTATTATCAGCTTTCTTTTTTATAAACAGTATAAGACTAAGATCATCACTCGACAAATATTTACTTAATAAAACAGTATTATGTGCGCATCTTTTAAGTAGGAATTATTGCTAGTGCTTCAACAATTTTGCTGCCGACTGTAATCAATAAATAACTGCCTCATTTTGAATCATATTATCTATCTCTACATTTTTATAAATGCTTAATAAAGCATCATGAATATTTTCTATTTTAAGAAATAAAGATATGAGGGAATCTATACAACATTTCCAACTTCGGAGTCATTCATTAACTACTAAGTTTAATAAATGGTGGCTGCAATGTACGTAAAGGGCTCTAGGATTTAACGTTTTAATCCTTGATTGTACTCCGAATTTGTCGCCTCTCATATCTGAGCAATATTCATAACCTTGACCTCTCATATTTTCTAATTTTGACCCATTTTTTTCCCAACTCTTTTAATAAAACTTTAGGCAGTTCCTTACCAGTAGGTCTTTCAGCAAGAAGAAAACCTTAAAAATGTTCATTCAATTTGTATTGAAATTCTGACTGGCCAATGGAAACATATCTTAATCAAAAATTTATCTCCCCCCCCCCCACCTCCAACACCATCCAATGAATCTGATGGACGTTATTGCATAAATAAAACATTGTTTTAAATCTGACATCACTGTTGCCAATTAAACTCAAATTTTGCAGTGCTTTTACGGACAACTCAAAATGTCCCTATCGTATGGCTAAGGATGTCCCAGGACGTTCTTTCAAACTTAGGATATACTGATAAGTGATAATGTCCTGGGGAAAAAGGGTACCTCCAAATAGTTCCTACATGCTGAAGAACACTGCTAAAAGTCCCTACAATTGGCAAAATTTTGACTTTCTTTAATTAGAGGGCAAAAAGAACTTGTTAAATCAGCGAGTGTGCATTTTTCCTTTCGCATCGCGGGTGTGCCTACAATACATACTATACAGAACATACAAGTTTGTCTATTCTTGTCTGAATTTCAAATTATAGGAATGGGCATAGAAGCCAGTAAATTCTTGTGGTATTTATTTACTTGTTTATTTATTTACTTTTTTTTTTCCATTTATTTATTTTCTACATTCAATAATCGAAGTATTTTATTTATTTATTTTTTGTAGTTCAGCTGATTTTGCCGCCCCTACATTTTGCCGCCGTAGGCAGTTGCCTACCTTGCCTACCGCCTAGAGCCGGCCCTGTACTTGAAAGAAGGAAAGTCTCATATAATACTAAAATCGCTTTTATTTCTTTAATATAGAGACATTCAATCATAAATATAGTAACTTGAATTCATAAGATGATCACTATCAGCATTTCCACTAAAAGCAGTTAATTCATACAACTTTAAATCATTAATAAAACTTAATAAATATATTTAGAAACTTAACAATTAAAAAAATAATAAACTCAACAAATTATCAATTTGATCCGGACCAGCCGGTCAAACTTTACATTACTATATCAGATAACAAGATCCATGCCAATTACCAACACAATACACCTCAGAACTAAACAGATCTGATATTTATATATCTGAAATAAGGACGTTTAGATCGTCATCAATCAAACGGACGAATCACAAACGAACACCTGGCAGGTGTAAAAAGAAACAATTAAGATTTGCATAATGACGATCGATCTTTAGCTACGATGTCGCCATCTAGTGGGAAAAACATCGTTAGAAAAATTGAAACAGTCCAGAATTGATAAAGAAAGGTGTTGCATGGAAAAGATTGTTTTTAATGTAAACAAAACGGTAATTGATAATTAACAGTATAAAAATAAAGTTTAAACAACTGAAAAATAAAGAACTGAAGTAAGTAAGTCTTAACTTATAATCTATTAAATAAATTAAATAAGTTATTTTATAAAAATGATAAAATGACTAAACATAACATAAACTTTCAAAATAGATGATATAATATGATTAAATAGCTATGTCTATAGGCATGAGGGAAAGTTAGGAGGCGATGAGAATAAAATAAACTAAGGATTTTCTCATCAAATGCCCCCCCTCTCATTGCCTCATAAAAACAAAATGCATGACTCCTTAAGAAGGAAAAATCAGCATGGACCCATTACCAAACATCTTAAACAAGATAAAAAAAAAAATGTAATTAAATTTCAAACCAATGCAGTCAAACATCCCAATAACACAAAAGTTAATAGCTAAATTTAACACGAAGACAACAATTAAGTTGTAACAAATCCAACTTCAAAAAAATCTTAAAGCATCTTTCTCTAAAGAAAATTTCAATTTTTTTTCATCTTAAGTCTTAAAACTCCATCAATTTCAAAAAAAAAATTTAACTACTCCAATCTAGAACAGAGTCTAGAATATCCTAGATATGAGGCTAACAAAAAAACACAATTCCTTCCATTTCAGAAAACAAGTCCAAGAAAAATTTGTTTCATTTTAAAATTTCATTAACAAACATGAAAAAAAAAATATTTACCAAAAAAAAATTACTTATTAATTTCAAATCCAGCATTAAAGTCCAAATCAAATATTTAAACCTATATCAAAAGCAAATTACAAATATAAAAATAATCTTTATTTAACAAAAAAATTTCAATTTCTAGCCATCCAGAACTTGGTAAAGAGGACAAAACATCGGCCTTTCCCATTCACTTATTCGTCTTTCAAACATATTCAAGAATGAATATAGGCACAACTATTCACTTCTTTTAAAACAAATTCCGGCTAGCACGGAAAGCATACGTTCCACATGAAATGAGGTTTCTAGATGCCTAGAAAAGAAAAGAAATTATAATACACATAAAAGATATAAACAGAACAAATTTTAATTATGGTAGACGGGACCTAGTGACATTGCCAAAATTCAAAAATTGGGACTTACAAAAATAAAAGTAACATGCCCGCACAAGGGCCTACATATGGTGGTAACTCCCAGAAAAACTATTCCTAAATGATTCTCTGACAATTTACCGGTCAAGGGTCACCTATCCGAAACGGTACTATAGGCTGTTCGAATCATCGTAAATAGCCACCAAAAGCACCATTTCCATACATAGACGGGAATTAAATTGTCTACCAAATTAATTTTTTGAAAGAATACTAAATGAGGTAAAATAAATTTAAAGTACTAAAAAAACTTGCTTAAATCAAAAGTACTAAAATAATTACATAAGTAAAAAAAAATGCTGGGACAAACTGTTATAATAAATATGTACAAATCAGCAATTTTAACTAATCAAAAAAGTCCATAAGTTGAAACACTAGATTAGAACAATGTGCAATCCAAATTTTAAAACAATGTAAATATTTAAACAATTTCTAATTTAAAACAATGTACTAAAAAAATATATATATATATTTAAATGTACTCAAATTATCTATAAGAAAAATATAACATACAAAATTCATATATGTACAAGAGAAAAATTATGTTATAAATATTAAATTTACAAAATTCAAAAGTTCATTTTTTGTCAAAGGTTTGGTGAAAATATCTGCAAGGTTTGATTTACTACGTACATAAGAAACAGAAAATTCACCATTATTTAAAAGATCTCTAATAAAAAATAATTTAACGTCTATATGCTTAGTTTTATAATTTTCCACTGGTGATTTTATGAAATCTATAGCAGCTTGATTATCAACTCTCATTACAGCATCATTATCTAAATTAGAAAAAATACATTCCTTAGCACATTCACGACGTATCCGATCAAACCAAACCAAATTCTTTACAGCCTCAGTCATTGCGATAAATTCAGATTCCATGGTCGACAAACTAACACATTTTTCTTTAAAAGTACGCCAGTCGACCGGAGACTTATCAAGCAAAACTATCTGACCGCCAATTGAGGTCCGATCGTCACGGTTAGCTGCGAAATCTGCATCGGAGAAAATTACTAAATCATTAGATTTACAAGAAAGTTTAAGTTTGTAATGAGAAGTTGATTTTACATAGCCCAATAATCTCAATAAACCATCCCAATGGAACAAACCAGGATTCGATTGAAATTGACTCAGGACATTAACAGAGTAGGCTATATCAGGACGAGTACGACCAGCTAAAAAAGAAAGACATCCCAAAACACTACGATACGGTAAATGAGACATTTCAGTTATATCTTGACTAGACGTAGGACAATGAGATTTGGAAAACACAGTACCTTTACTGATAGGTAAAGAAGAATGAGGAATTTTAAACTTAGAAAATCTTTCACAAACATCATTAATGTAATTGGATTGGTGAATTACTACTCCAGATGGAGTTTCCTTAAACTCAACCCCTAATAATTTTCTTGTTCTCCCCAATTCTTTTATATCAAAATTTGACTTTAATAAAATTAAAACTTCATCAATAAATTTCTTATGTTTTCCAAAAATTACGATATCATCAACATAAAGAAGAAGTACAACATCTGTCCCATAAAGATAAACACAATTACAAGATGATAACTTTCTAAATCCAATTTTAATTAAAACATGATGTATTTCATAAAACCATTCTCTCCCACTTTGATGTAATCCATACAGAGCCCGGTCCAGTTTGCAATACAAAGTCTCTTTACCAGGTTCAACAAATCCAGGAGGTTGTAGCATATACACGTCCTCACTTAGTGGTGCATACAGGTAAGCACAGGTGACGTCACACTGAATATGCGACCACCCACAACATGAAACAAGAAGGGAGAAAAAGAACCGGATAACACCAAAATTTACAATAGGACTAAATGTTTCTTCATAGGATTCACCTTTAACCTGTTTAAATCCCTGGGCCACAAGGCGAGCCTTATGTCTAACTATCTGTCCAAACTCATCCCTTTTTATTGTGTAAACCCACCGGCAACCAACAGGAGTGACGTGATTAGGTAGTTCAGACAAATGCCAAACTCCACGTTCTTGCATAACCTTCATTTCCTGTTTCATTGCACTCCACCAAACCTGACTCTGCCTGGAATTACATGCCTGTTTAAAAGTCCTGGGAGTCTCTTCCCGATCTAGTCATGCTGAAGGGTGAACTAAACTCGAAACAACTGAATCACTCTCACTGTCACTATCTGAAAAATCTGATGAATTACTTGGAATCGGAATAATGCCAGAATACGGATTTGAACCACTAAAATCAAATAAATCAGGATTAAACATCAATTTATTTTCTGTACAATAATTTTCAACATCATGAAGTGATCTAAGACGTTTGGTTTTGCCTAATTCATAAAAATAAATGTCAGTACGATTACCAGTACGACGAACAACAGGCTTCCTAGTCCAACTAACTTCCTTAAGATGGGTAATAGTAGACTGATTATTGCTAGACACTGAATCTTTACTCCCCACTCCACTAGGTTGAGAATCTGGGGTACTGTTGGAAGGACCTGGGATGGCCACAGGTACAACTTCAACAACGTCCTCCAGACTTTGCTCAACACTAGGAGAGAAAAGGGCATAATCATCGGTGCCCAGTGCAGCTCCACTGCGACCTAAACCACAACACGATTCATCAAAATTGACATTACCAGATTCAATAATTTCATTAGTCTCTGGAATCCAAATTCTATACCCCTTTGTTTTGAAAGCGTAACCTACTAAATAACCCTTACGGGCCTTTGCTTCAAGTTTAAATCGCCTTTGCTTTGGCATACCAACATAAGTAACCATACCAAAAGGCCTTAAGTGTCGAACAGAAGGTTTTCTTCCACCATATAACTCAAAAGGGGTTTTCTTCAAAAGTTTGGGACAAACACGATTCCAAGTATAAACAAAATATTTAAGAGCTTCAGGCCAAAAACTAGGATCCAAGTTACTTTCAATTAACAATGTACGAATACCATCAGCTGCGGTAGACATGAACCGTTCTGCAACGTCGTTTTGTTGGGGAGTATAGACGTTTGTAAACTCATGACGAATACCTTTCTCACTAAAAAAATTATCAAAAGATTGATTAACAAATTCTCCACCATTGTCTGACCTAAAGGATTTAACCTTTCTTCCCAAGAAAGTCTCAGCCTTAATAATATGGTTTTTCACCACATCAAAAACTTCAGACTTCATACTTAAAGGATATACAGAAACCCGGCGAGAGAAATCATCAATGATTGAGAGAAAGTATTTTTCGCCATTTCGTCCCTCATTTCTACACGGTCCCCAAACATCAGCATACAGGAGCTCTAGTGGATGATTTGACCTGATATTTTTACTAGGTTTATGAGATACACTTCTAAACTTTCCTAACTTACAAAATTCACAAATGAAATCAGATTCCCTTAAGCCTGGTAATCCCCGTACACCTTGTCTGCGACTAGTATGAGCTACTAAAGATTGACTAATATGACCAAATTTGCGATGCCAATGCATCATTCGACTTCTAGCATTAGCGGACAATACTTCAAATTTAACAGACTTTTTACGGGAATCAGGGATTTTAGGATAAAGTTTATAGGTTCTATCTTTAAGATAAGCACTAAACAGGTACTCATCCCCCCGGTATATTTTCACCTCGCCTTGACTACCATAAAAAGATAAACCCTTCAAATCTAATTGTGGTCCAGACACAAGATTTCTACTTAATTGATCTGAATACATTACATTACATAAAGTAAAGACTCTTTGACCAAATCTTAGCTTGACTTCTCCTTTACCCTGAATAGGGAATAAAACATCCTTCACAGCCACGGACATTTCGTCATTTAAAGTCTCAAATTTAGAAAATAAAGTTCTATTGTTGCAAAAATGATGGCTCGCCCCACTGTCAAATAGCCAATCGCTTGATTTTACAACATTGCTTACACTTGAATGGGAAACAAATAAATTCAACTTACGTGAACTATCCGACGGTGATCTGGCAGTTTTTTTGGAACTCGAGAAATGTCCTCGACCATGGGGATTCCTTCCAACTGATCTGGACTCTCTATAAGACGGCAAAGGAGAAGCATCTGAACTAGAAGAAGTGGCACCAGTACTACATTCACTTGAAGCTGAAGATGGACTATTAAACCTAGAGTGACGATCATTTCTTCGTGAGGGAGAAAAACATTGAGGAGACACAGAGTTCTTCTTAGAATAACATCTCGACCTCAAGTGACCCAGTTTTCCACATGACCAACATCTTCCATCCTTGAATCTGTTTTTAGTAGGCTGTCTTATATTAGACTTAGAAAAACTTGATACATTTACACTTTTAACACTGTCCTTATCCCGAAGCCTCATTCTAGTTTCTTCAGCAATAACACTATCCACAATTTTTTCAAATTGAAAATCTTCATCAGATTTACTCAACAACAACTGGACAATATTATCATAAACTGATGGCAAGTATCTCAAAAACTGATAGCATAAATAATTCTGTGAAAAATTGTCATCAATTTGTTTTAAATCAAGGTAAATTTTCTTAAGTCGGGAGGCAAATAAATTTATAGACTCTCCATGTCTAATCCTGGCTTCCATTAATTCTGTAAATAAAGTTAAATGGTGAGCTCTAGTATCAGGATGAAAATTTTTCCGAAGTCTGTTCCAAGCATCTGTAGGTTCCTTACAGTCATCAATGATTCTTTTAAATTCTGGCTCCACATTGAGATAAATCAGAGAAAGTACTTGATTAGCACGTAAAGTGAATAATTTAACATTCTCAGCTGTAACAGTTGAAGACACCTCTGGAATTTTCTGATCTTCATCAATTATCTCCCATAGACCCTTCTCCATTAACAAGTAACGCATATCAGAGATCCATGTTGAAAAGTTTCTTGAATTGAGCTTCTCAATCTGGTTGGTAGCCATGTTGGAAAATAAAACACTTTGAACTGACAAAGAAACACCTTGAAAACTATCCTTTAATTCCTTTTCTGTTTGCCCCCCCGACTCTTCTAAATTTTCATCCGTTTCAACCTTTTTACTCATTTAAATTAACAAGTATCTTTCATGAAAAAAAAACTTGATCCCATCAGTTATTGCTGTAATTTACTTTAGAAGATTAAATATTGCCATACTTCAAGTCTATTTTAACAAAAAAAAAAACAGTTGGAAAAATCAATTCTGTAAATCAATTAAGTTCAATTGCAGAAAAAATTATGAAGAATTTAACTGAGTACATATTATAATTCAGTTCAATTGTAAAAATTCAAATTTAAATGAAGAAAACTTGTTAAAACAATAAAGTTCAACTGCATAAACTAAAATTTAAATGAAGAAAACTTGATAAATCAATGAAACTTGACAAAATAAATCTTAATTTCAATATAGTAGATGCATAACTGCACATTTTCAACTGTAAACAAACTCTTACTAAAGCTGTAACTTAATCTCTTGAAATAAAAGTTCCGTAACTTGAAATTATATATAGTTTACTTCATAAATACATACTGAAAATCATCTTCTAGTTATGGAAAATATAGCCCATAACCTCTTGTAGTGAGTATTTTATTTAGATACATCAGCAGAAGTATAATGCAGAAGAAGAGTGACTGAGAAAAAACCATACTAGAAGAATTGTTTTGTTTAATAGCTACTTGAAAGAAGGAAAGTCTCATATAATACTAAAATCGCTTTTATTTCTTTAATATAGAGACATTCAATCATAAATATAGTAACTTGAATTCATAAGATGATCACTATCAGCATTTCCACTAAAAGCAGTTAATTCATACAACTTTAAATCATTAATAAAACTTAATAAATATATTTAGAAACTTAACAATTAAAAAAATAAACTCAACAAATTATCAATTTGATCCGGACCAGCCGGTCAAACTTTACATTACTATATCAGATAACAAGATCCATGCCAATTACCAACACAATACACCTCAGAACTAAACAGATCTGATATTTATATATCTGAAATAAGGACGTTTAGATCGTCATCAATCAAACGGACGAATCACAAACAAACACCTGGCAGGTGTAAAAAGAAACAATTAAGATTTGCATAATGACGATCGATCTTTAGCTACGATGTCGCCATCTAGTGGGAAAAACATCGTTAGAAAAATTGAAACAGTCCAGAATTGATAAAGAAAGGTGTTGCATGGAAAAGATTGTTTTTAATGTAAACAAAACGGTAATTGATAATTAACAGTATAAAAATAAAGTTTAAACAACTGAAAAATAAAGAACTGAAGTAAGTAAGTCTTAACTTATAATCTATTAAATAAATTAAATAAGTTATTTTATAAAAATGATAAAATGACTAAACATAACATAAACTTTCAAAATAGATGATATAATATGATTAAATAGCTATGTCTATAGGCATGAGGGAAAGTTAGGAGGCGATGAGAATAAAATAAACTAAGGATTTTCTCATCAGAAAATTGGGGTTATTCTTGAAACATTGCGATTGCCGTCCTTCTCTTTACAGGTTCATGTTTGAAACAGTGGTTCTTGACTGGTGTGTTGTAAGAGAATTTCAACTGCACTTAATGTTATTTAAGCTGTCAAATTTTGATGGGTACCAACTAGTTTGTTTATAAAATTAAAATAGGAATATAAATTATTAAATGATTCAACACATAATTTTGATTTTTAATATTCTTGGATTTAAAAAAAAAAAGAGTTAGTATTGCAAATAAAATATCATATATTAATCAAAGCCATGCTTTGAAAAGATTTGACATAAATAGACAAAAACTTTAAACCTATATTTATGAGATTTTTTTAACATTATATAGGAAAGTTAAATAAAATATTTCCATGCTAAGTACAAAATGACAAATAAACAGCTTAAATAATTTTTAAGATTATAATCGTCTATCTATTAATCACGTTGGTCATGAGGTGCCAGGTTCAATTCCAAGTCACGCTCGTCAGACTAGTCGTTCGAAGTTTTCTGTGGCTTTCTCCGAAACTTTTGTAAATACGGGGCAGGTTCTTTTATAAAGATCCCCAAGGAGGATAATCCCCCTCAAGCCTAGGACTCTAGTGCAGTCAATCGACCTTAATCTTAAAACACAAACACATTGATTATGAAAAACTCTAATATTGTAAATAAGATTGAAAATGGTCTCTTTCGAGGGGAATAGGGGTGTTGGGGATAAAGTTATTCTTCATTTTTAACTGTCAACATTATGTATTATAGATAACTCAACATTATATACGAAATCTTTTCTGGCTATGGCCTTGTTTATTTCTTTTGTTTTGATTTAGGTTTAGAATAAAATAACTTTTTTTTTTCTATTCTCAGCATGGGCGACGGCACATAGGGGCAAGGGGGGGCACTTGCCCCCTCCTGGAAAATTCTAATAAATAAATAATTATTTAAAAAATTACAATTAAAGCTTTAAAGCTGTGTCAATAGAATTCAAATAACCAAATAAAATGTATGTCACAGAGCCAATTAGAGTACCCTTTCCCTTGCAAACAGATTTTAAATCGATTCAACAGTACGTTTTCCAGATTAGTGTTGTGGTTTAGAATAAATTGTATAATTTCTATATGTAAAATGTTGTAGCTTATATTGCATGTATAAAAAATTGTTGTAGTAAATGCTTACACGCTGGCTTACTTAATCACCTCAAACAATTAACCAATCATTTGAATCTAACTGAATTTGTAAAAACATGCTGAAATTTTACAATTTGAAATTTGCCCCCTCCTGACAATTTTTCTGGCGACGCCACTGATTCTCAGTATTCAATACGATAATGCAATAATCATCCACAACAAATTTACTTTGTTACATTTGCAAAATATACATAACTAATGTAAAATAAACATTTTCTTTATATATACAGGGTTCATACTCAAATATGGGAAAAAATTCCCCGAGTTTTCCCTGAGTTCCCAGACAATTTTCAAGAAAATATTAGTGACATATTACAAGAAAGGCTCCTCTAGACAGGACAAAATATAACTACTTATACTGTGTGTATGATGTCATATTACTGCCGATCATGATAAAAATTCAGGTAGAAATCCTTATATATTTACATGTGTATTTTCACAATACTTAATCATTTAAATTTTGATACGAAGCTAAACAAGAAAAACATAACTTGAGAGAAAAAAAAAACATTTGTTTTTCCAGGTTTTATAACAGATTTTCCATGACTTTTAATGAAAATTTTTATTTTCCCTGAGTTTTTTTAACAAATTCCAAATTCCCTGAGTATTCCGTTTTCCAGGTTTTCCCTGAGGAGTAAGAACCCTGATATATATCTTTTTAATTGATCATGATTAAAATGAAATTACACTTTTCATTAATTAAATTATTAATTTATAATAAAATATTTCTATTTCAAAAACTGCTAATTTAAAGTTAAAAATGCAATTTATTGCTTTAACAGAACAATTTTATGCACTGAACACGTATAGTTCAGTGACTTTTATTTTGTCCAGTTTCATATGGTTTTTTCCAGTGTCCCAGACTTAAAAAAAAGAATGGATAAAATAGCAACCCTGTAGCCAATTGTGTGAAATGTATTCTATGCAATAAGAAAAGTGAAAAACCCAAAGGATACCTGAATCCTATTCCAAAGGAAAATGTACAGCTAGGTACGTATCATACTGATTTTATTGCACCATTACCATCTACCAATAATATCAGCATATTTTCACTGTGATTGACGGATTTATTAAGTTCGTTTGGCTATATTTAGTCAAAACCACGAGTGCAGAAGAAGTTTTAAATCCCCATTGCAGAAAATGCAAGATGCGCGACGTACGTCGCATATTTTTTTTTTTTTAGTCTGCAGATTACTTCCAAATCAGCATTATGCAAATTCCAAATCTCCCGATTTTGGCAGGAAAGATAGTGATTTTCTATCTTTTTTCATCCACAACATAAATGTCAATTTTAAACACGCTTTATTAAATTCTAAAACCCATAGAGAGGTAGAACTGTTCAATATTTCTCCCTCATATAATTTTTTTGTGACCCTTCCCCCTTACCCCCTGTTAATAAAATCCTTGCGATTTCCTTTCCCCCCCCCCCTATCAGTAACATAAATATCAATATTATTTATTAAAACTTACTTAGATTTAAGAATGTTCAATATCTCACTTATATTTGTTTTACTCCCCCCCCCCCCCACTCCTGCTAACGATCGGTGATTAAACGTTCCACAAAATCAAAGTGTTGTAATTTTTAAGCTTTCTCCATCCACAGCATAAATGTCAATATTCATTTGAAACATGCTCTATTAGATTCTAGAACCTATAAAAAAGTAAAATTATTCAATATCTCTCATTCATGTAATTTTTTGTGATATGATATAGTTTCAAAATGGGAGACATGGCACCTAATGGAGGTAGAATAGATGTTGATAAACTGCATAACCCTTTTAAATTTTTTTTATCCCTGTTTGTTATAATTTAAGAAACGAATTTTTTAATTAATATTCATCATTTTAAACCCCTGCACTTGAATATTAAGTTATTTTTAGCAATTTTCTCTTCTTATGCAGTAAAAACAGATGATTTTGTTTGAATAATTAAAAAAATAAATAAATAAATAAAAATACAATTTGCATTACAAACTTTAAAAAATTACCAGCGAAGCCAGGCACTTCAATGTTCAATGTAAAAAATAAAAAAATATATTTATCTTAATTATTGTAGAGAAAATAATTCGCAATTAAATGTTCTTGCAGCGGAAATTTTGGCACCTAATGGGTGAAATACAGTTTCAATTCCAGTATTACAAGTTTTCTGTGAAAGTTGGGGCTCGCACATTGAGAAGGTGAGCAAAATGCAATTAAGATGTACAGATGGCTGTGACGAACAAACTGTAATTGCACTAAGAGAAAGTTTATATGTCTTAATGTCCCTCCATCTGGTTACACTGGAACCAGAAAATTTTAGAAAATTGCATTAATTTTAATGTTTAGAGTCTCCTGCAAGTATTTTACTAGAGTCAGTAATCAGTATGAACAAAATCATAAACAAAATAGTAGTTCTCATACAATACGAAAGATAATTGCAGGGTTAATTCTAGACGGGGTTTACGGGGCGCTCCGCCCCGTTTGCCCTTTCGATAAAAAAAATCCGCCCCGCTGCCCTTTAATCACAATCGCGCGCCCCGAAAAAAAAAAAAAAAAATCAAAATTTCGTATCAAACGGACGAAAGAATCGAAGAAAACTTTCGATCCTAAAAATTAATTGTCACAAAAATCGTCTGCTAATAAGATTAATGAAAATCGTCTGTAGATTAAGAATATAATTAATATTTCTTCTTTATGGCAATATCGACATTCTCTATTTCGCGCGAAAGTAAGAAATGAAAGCGATTGTCATCGTCTTATGAGTCAAGATTTTTGTTAACTAGGTTTTTGCGATCAATTCCTTTCCATCTTATTTTAGCTTTAAACATGCACCCAAAAGACAGAAGAAAATGCCTAAACGATCGCAAGCTTGAACAAAATACCGTGAAATGCTTAAAGCTGACTTTTTTGTTTGAAATAATTTTACAAATTCAAAAATATCCGCAATCGATTTTTAAGTATCGAAAACCTCTATGTACCAATTTTGAACGATCTGACACTATTTTTTATTTTTTTGCCCCCCTCCCCTCCCCCACTTCTTGCCCCTCTTAATAACTTTACACAATCGAAAATATCCCCATTCGACTTGCAGGCCTCTTAAATCTATCTGTACCAATTTTGAACGGCCTAACTGTATTTCTATTTGTTTTTGCCCCATAGCCCCCCCTTACCCCCTCACCGCCCCTCCTAATAATTTTACAAATTCAAAAATATCCGCAATCGATTTGTAAGTATCGAAAACCTCTATGTACCAATTTTGAACGATCTGACACTATCTTTTATTTTTTTGCCCCCCCCTCCCTTCCCCCCTTCTTGCCCCTCCTAATAACTTTACACAATCGAAAATATCCCCATTCGACTTGCAGACCTTTAAAACCTATCTGTACCAATTTTCAACGACCTAACTGCATTTCTATCTGTTTTTGCTCCATAGCCCCCCCCCTCACCGCCCCACCCGCCCCTTCTAATAATTTTACAAATTCAAAAATATCCGCAATCGATTTGTAAGTATCGAAATCCTCTTTGTACCAATTTTGAACGATCTGACGCTATTTTTAATTTTTTTGCCCCCCCCCCTCCCCTCCCCCACTTCTTGCCCCTCCTAATAACTTTACACAATCGAAAATATCCCCATTCGACTTACTTGCAGGCCTCTTAAATCTATCTGTACCAATTTTGAACGGCCTAACTGTATTTCTATTTGTTTTTGCCCCATAGCCCCCCTTACACCCTCACCCAGGGTTAGAAATAAGCAGTCGTTAGTCGCATTTTGCGACCAGTTTTTTCATTTTGACGCCTAGAATTCCAATCATAGGTGCCATATTTGACGCCTGGATTTTTTCCTCATCATACCTAATAATTTTCCCAATCCCATCAGACTGTAAACAAGTCTATTTCGGTCAATTGAACCTTATAAAAACTGATTTAAGAAATCGTATCTCTATGAAAGTAGTTGACGATTTGTTAATGATTAAATTAAACAGCCCTAATTTGGAAGATTTCTGCCCAGATAATGCTATTAAATTGTGGTGGAATGATGTATCTTCTGGCCAAAGAATGAATTTGTGATTTTAATAATATGTACGTTTAATATTGTCAATGTCATTACATTCATTACATAAATATTTTTTATATAATCTTGCATATATTATTTACAAGTTGGTGCTTTATTATTATTATATATATATATATTTAACTGTAAATGGCACCTAGATTTTTCATTTTGACGTCCAAAAAATTTAATCCAGGCGTCATTTTGACGCCCAGTTTCAAAATTCTTATTTCTAACACTGCCCTCACCCCCTAATAATTTTACAAATTCAAAAATATCCGCAATTGATTTGTAAGTATCGAAAACCTCTATGTACCAATTTTGAACGATCTGACACTATTTTTATTTTTTTGCCCCCCCATCCCTTCCCCCCCTCTTATCCCTCCTAATAACTTTACACAATCGAAAATATCCCCATTCGACTTGCAGACCTTTAAAACCTATCTGTACCAATTTTCAACGGTCTAACTGTATTTCTATTTTTTTTTGCTCCATAGCCCCCCCCTTGCTGCCCCACCTGGGGGCTGAATTTCTAAAATTCCAGAAATTGGTTTTTAGATAGTTGCCTTAGCTATATTTTAGAGTAAAAATTTCACGTATATCTATTTTTTTTGTTTGGGATATATAGGATTATGTGAAATCACGTTTTGCCCCCCTTGGGAACCGAATTTCAAAAATTCCAGAAACCGATTTTTAGACATTTGTATTAGCTATATTTTAAAGCAAAAATTTTACGGATATCTGTTTTTTTGTTTGAGATATGAAGGATTTTGTGCAATCACGTTTTGCTCCAGGAGAAGTTACAAACATACATACATACATACATACAGGTGAAGCTAATATAAGCGTGTTAAAAAGGTAGGTGTGTCTTATATTTTCTGAACATTAATCATAAAGTAATTTTTATCTTTTTAAACTTCTTAATGTGTTTGTTATTTTAAACTTTACGCTTCAATAGAATTTGTTTATATATATATATATATATATAGTAAACTCTGGATTATCCACGGTCTTTTCTTTCCCTTTTTTTCGATTATAAATTACAAGTTTATTAAAAAAAAAAGAAAAAATACTATTCGGTAAACAATTAAGTATTGCAGAAGAAAAAAAGAAAGTCAAGTATTAGCATTTATTGAGAGATACTATTTCGCGGGTATTCGGATGTTTACTGTTATAATAAATTACAAGGCTAATCTGAGGTTAAAACTATTTCCATTCAAGAAAAACAACGGACAGGCGATCAGCCTATTTTCTTTTTTCTATATTTATTAATCTTTAATGCGCACAATTGATTATCACTGAAAAATGCAATCTGCAACTCCTTTTTATTATCACAGCTGTCAACTCAGTGCAGAACCGGCCCGTGACAAAGAAAATTCTTTCGTCGCGGCGGTCTTCAACGGAGAGCAAGCGAGAGGAGGAGGGGGGGGGGGGGGGGGGGGGGGAGGGGGGTAGATTAAAACAAATGTGATCTCTTTACTCCATCCATCACTACTTTTTGACATAACTGTAGGTACTTTCTTTGAAGAATGCCCACGGGAGAGTTGGGTTGGGTTGGGTTGGGTTATGGGGATTAAGGCCGATTAGCTGCACCAGGGTCCTAGGCCTGAGGGGGAGTGTCTTCCATGAGGGGGTCTTTCTAAGGGGTCCTAGCCCGTATTTACTCGTTTCAGAGAAAAACACGGAAAACTTCGAACGGCTAGGCCGGCGAGCGCAACCTGTTATCGAAACCGGCACCTCATGTTTACCAGCTTTGAGCGCAGAACAGCTCGGCCGCTGGTGAGCATATTCACGGGTGGAAGAATCGGATGTTTGCAAAAGGTGGAAAGTTACAGATGAAAATTACAATGCTCTTTTTATTTATTTTCTTTCTCCTTCCCCCAAAGGAAACATGGTTTAAAGTGCGATAAAGAATCAATTTTATGTAACATATTGTGGCTAAAACCTTTAAAAAGTTTATTAGTGCAATAAGAAATTGTAGGTTGGATTGACTCTTTAAGGCTTTATGATTAAAGCAGAAAAAATAAAATAAATAAAAGTAGAAAAATCGATTTATTATTTCTTTCGGCTGCTACTTCTGATCTGATAACGTGTGTAATAAATTTTCAATTTATTTGAATACGGCGCTCAGACACAATCGAACTTAAAATAATTTGAGCCCATAGGCCATAATGATAAGGAATTTTTCAGAATATGTTCGAACACGCGAATGAGGTTCGGGGAAAATTTCGAATATTTATTTTCTTAGGAGAAAATAAAAATGAAAACTGGAATAATTTTCCTGAAAAAAAAAAAAAAAAAAATTAACATTAAACAATGATTTAACAGTTGTATTCTTATGTTAAATGAGTATTTCTTCTTTTAAGCTCTAATTTATAACTAATATTTTTTTAGGGGAAACATAATCAGTGTCTTAAATAGAATGTGGGATTGCAAAAATCACAAATTTCAGAAATCCCGAATAATAAAGGAATCTAAGAAAAAAAAAAAAAAAAAAAAAATCAAATAAATTCTTTCCACTTCTGAAAAAATTGTGACCGGCAAAATAATTACTTAAGTGATACTGCAAATGTGGTAAAGAGCCAGCGGGGGAGGGGGGGAGAAAGAATAGAATGAAAGTGTTGCCGCTCTGTTTGTTGCACTCGTGCTTACTTTGTTCACTTGACGAAGGGTCGTGTTTTCTTTTGACCCGAAACAATTGTTGCTAGTTTTTCATTTTATGGTGTTTATTCAAAGTTTTGTACTTATTGCTTTCAAACGCCAATTCTGCGGTACGTTTTTATTATTCAAGAAAAATTTTTAAACAAGCGTAAAATTAATACGATAAATATTTCGTGATTAATATAAACTAATTATCAAAATTCAAATTATTTTTGTTATCTAACTATAGCGCTCCAAGAATAATCACTAGGGATGAAACGGATATCCGGCCTATCCGGCTGAGTTTTAAATATCCGACGGGGTACCAGATATCAGCAGTCCGGATACGGATATCCGGTAATTTCAAGCCGGATATCCGATGGATATCCGGAAGAGAAAATTCAAGCTTAAATTCCGCTCAGATGAAAATTTTGCGACTTTTTTTTTTTTTTCCCTTGGAGATCAGTTGTAGCTTGTAAAGGTTAAAAAAAAAATTGCAAAAGTCGAATTTGGCTACTTTAGGAAACAAATTAGGGAAAAGTAGCTTCAGGTTTAAGAGATATAGAAAGCCTATTTTAATTTTGTGCAGAGTTAGCTAGGATTTTCCAGAGTGCCGGTTTCCACTAGCGGTTGGTTGGAGTGGTACTATTCAGAATCTTTTGATGTGGTCAACCGGGCTCAAAATCCTCGAACTGGTTGAAAGTCTAGAGATCTCATTGATGCTAACCCCCCTGCTGAGATAATTGAGGGGCCAGAGGCAGATATCTTTCTCAATTTTGCATGCTTTCCTTTGAAGTAACTGCACAGTCTGATAGATTGTTTCAAGAAGTCAAATAATGTGCATTTATTGACTAGAACCTGCCTGTTTATTTACAATC
Organism: Salticus scenicus; assembly: GCA_963930645.1. Lineage (NCBI taxonomy): Eukaryota > Metazoa > Arthropoda > Arachnida > Araneae > Salticidae > Salticus > Salticus scenicus. Next base: position 1,871,812 of record CAWVNO010001748.1, on the reverse strand, counting down.
CACTTTTCCCTACACAAGAAAGTTGTTTTTGTGACTATATATTTATACTAGCAGACCCTCTGGCGTCATTGTCTGTGCCATTACCTATTCAATTAATCGTGTCATCTACCTATTCGATTTGGATTTAAAAAAAAAAAAAAACACTCCAATTTATATAAATTTGCACTTTTAATGGAATATCTTGCTAAAACACCTGAATTTAGAATTTCCCATTGCATTGCATAAATATAGTCCCAAAAATTAAAATCACTTTAAATAGAAGTAATATTTAAATTTTCAGGAAGTCTGTATTTTCATTTTCAGATTGTTAAAGAATAAAAAAAAAAAAAAAAAAAAAAAAAAAAATTATTATAAAAATAAGCTCAATTATTTAAAGTTTATGATTTTGTACATTAGAAAAACTGAACTAACTTTTAATTAAAGAATTTTAATAAGTAATCTAACTTTTTTTTTCTAATCTGTACAGAATATACAAATATAAAATAAGTAAAAAGCATTTAAAGAAACAAAAATATAAATTTGTTTTGAATCATTACTTTCTTCTATATTCAGTAGAAGAAAGCATTTGTAAAAATTTTCAACTTCCCGTTTTTGGTGGAATTATGCATTTTGAGTTAACCAGAGTTTTGAATTTGACTGTTTTTAGAAAATGTCTGTCTGACAAAAGCTCTAGTTCAAGAGTCAATGCACAGAATTTCATATAAATTTATACATAGTTATGCATTAACAAAAAGAAAAAAAAAAGTGCCCATCGACTTTTGGTGCAAATTACTCAATAGGTGGCGCTGCTATACTGTGATTGCTCCCACTTAAAGGAGGACTATATCTCTTCTACTGTGTATAATTAAAAAAAAGACTAAGTATGGGACAGGGCTATTATGAAATATGTTCATTTAATTTCTGTGCATATCGGCCAATAGACGATGCTGTTATGCTGCAATTTTCCCGTGAATGGAGAAATTATCTTGAATTTATTTGTGTATAATTACACAAAATTTGGTATGTGAGAAGGTCATTTTTATTAAACATCATGTTGATTCAATTTTGGTGCATATTGGTCGATAGGTGGCTATACTATGCTGCAATTTACCCTGTGAACAGGAAGGCTAAATCTCAACATCTATAACATTTAACTGCACTTAACTTGATATGCAAGATAAATAATAAGAGAACAAAAGCTGGCTTAATTTGGGTGTATATTGACCAACAGATGTCACTGTTGTTCCTCACCTTCTATCATTCTCCACTTGGCTACATCTCACAGTCTTTTGATTAAAATTGCACTAAACTCCATATCTAAAATCTTTATTGTGCAAAGCCATTATTAAGTTTCTTCTGTGCATGTTAAACAGCGTGTAGATTTGTTATGTAGAGTGATATAAAAGAAAGTTTCATAATGGCCATAACATACTAAGCCATTAAAGCTTTCAGGTTTTTTTTTTTTTTTTTTGCTTCTTTCTTTTACTTTTTCTTATAAATGTCTCAAACGAAAGTATTGGATTCATAAAAATTTTCTACATTTGGTTTTCGCTGGATTTACACAATTTAAGAGGTCCAGGACCTGATTTAATAAATTTTTAAAAATTTGTGTTTTTGTGTGTGTGTGTGACAAAAATTCTGCTCAATTGATGTCGGCCTTATTTAGGTGTATATCAGCCATTGTGATTCTGCTATTATGATTTTTCACAAGCCCATATCTCAGCATCTATTGATTAAAATTGCATCAAACTCCATATGTAAAATATTTATTGTGTGAAGCTATGGTTAAACTTTTGCACAATTTAAACTGTAAGTGGTATGTGATGGCCACAATATATACCTTTTTTTTTTATAAAAATAACCAACCCTTCAACTATGATTATATTAGTAAAATATTCTGTTTCTTTTTTTTTTTTTTAATACATTTCAAGCACACATTTTTTAGTACTGTAAAAAATGTGTAAATGATAAGTTTTTGTTTTATAATTCTGAACAAAACCTATATTTTTGTGACAAATTGCAAGTGTAGGAATGGGTATGTTACATATAAGTTTTATTCTTCATCGCAATATTGCACAAATAAATAGAATGCTAAATAAATATGCTTAAGTAAATAATATTTAAAATGTGTTTAAAAGAATAGTATATGAAATATGTTTATATTTTATTGTTTTAAAATAAAGAAATGTACAACAGAACAAAAAACAAAACTAGTGCCGGATATCCGTATCCGGCAGGCAAAGGCACTCCGGATATCCGATATCCGGCAAAATCACTATGCGTTTCATCCCTAATAATCACATAATCCTCATAAATAAACAAACACTTTAACAGAGCGTTTGTTTATATTTAAACACTGAAACTGAAAAGGATGGGGAAAGGAGGTAAAATGAAAGAAAAAAAGATATTTTTGCAGCGTTTTTATTATTATTATTATTATTATTTCTTTTTCTTTCTATTCTCTATATAAAACACAACAGTTAGCAACAGAAAAAAAAAAAGAGGAAAAAAGGAAAATACGATTTAGAGCAATTAGCTGCTATTAAATTAAAAAAAAAAAAAAAAAGGTTTTTATAGTGAAATATACACATACTTAGGGGATCAGCTATAAAAAGTGGGAAAAAGAAATGTTTTATGAATTAACAGTGACATTATCCTTATTTTGCTAATCAGCTACAATTTTTTTTTTTTTTTTTAAATAGTGTTAAATTTTGAGATGGCAGGATGGAGAGTCACTTTTAAATTTCCTTAGTAAAATTTATATTTCGATGTGATAATAAAAGGTTATTTTATTTCTTAAAATAATTTATAACCTTATCACAAAACTCCATCAATCCCCTCTTTAAAAATAAAATGAGAATAAAAAATAAAATAAAATAAAAAATAGAGTGAGAGACAGAGAAAAATTTGAGACTGAATTTTAGTTTTACCTTAACTATTTTAATTTTAACAATCAATTAGTCTTCTAATTACCTTAATTAAATTGCTTTAAATTTGACCAGATGGCAGAGTAGTACTAGTATTGAATTTTCATATAGTTTTTATGAGAGAAATTTGAAAAATATTCGTTATAATTTGTGTTATAGCTTTCAAAAATCTTCAATATTTGGATGAAAGGAAGGATGAGAAATATTATTAGACAAATTTTGAAAAACAGATAAAGTAAAATAAATTGAAAAGCGTTCCTGGTCTGGTGGACCACTATAATTTATATTTTACTGGTCCGTTGAATATTTTTGTGGTCCCGGACCAACGGATCGCTTTTAATTTAGAGACCTGAATATACATTTCGTATTTAACTGATAACATTTATTTAATTTAAGAGGGAGATTGGCTTGGACTTATTCTTGTGGCCTGCGATTTCTATAAAATGTATGTATAGGGAAATTTCTCTCTGGAGCTTTCGACGATAAAACTCATTTGAATAATTCTCTAGTGGGCCATTCATTCAATCATTATGAATCTGTTCAATAAAACTCGTGAAATAAGGAACTAGACTGTTTTTTTTAACAAAATGCCCCCCCCTTTTTTTTTTATCAAATGCCCTTTCTTTTTTTAAAAGTGCCTTTCTTTAAGAGTTAAAGTGCCCTTTTTAGCTTACAGCACCCTGCCCTTTTTTAGGTCTAGAATGAACCCTGTAATTGCTAATGCTAACTCTTTATCTAACTATATGCAATGGAAATTCTATAACTACAATGCTTTGACATATCTGACAGATTAATAACATTAGATAAATGCAAAATTGTAATAAAAATATGCTACTGAATCCAGTAATTCCCCCCTTCCCCATAACTCATTATGAAATTATGCTGCAGATTATTTTCTAATGCGTAAATAGTTGTCGCAGATTGACAGAAAAATTTCTGCTACTGAGCTTAAATAAGCTGAAACTCCAACAAACAACCTTCGGTAACCCATCATGAATTATAACCGACAAAGGAAGTGCATTTAGATACAAGGACTTCGAAGAATATTGTCGTGCGGAAAACATTGAACATGTTTCAATTACGACAGGAGTACCAAGAGGACTTTAATACCCGTCTTGTCCAAATTATCCATTGAAGATGCTACTAAGTGGTACACGAATGTTAGTACTGTACAAAGAATACTGGACAGCACTACAGCAAGGAGTACAAAATTAACACCTTTTCAACTACTAACAGGAGTTATGATAAAAAACAAAGAGGATCTGATTGTCAAAAGTCTTTTAGAAGAAGAGTAAAGAAAAAGGTTCATGGAAGCCTGGGAAGAACTAAGAGATGATGCAAAACATCAAATTGAGAAAATTCAGGAAGAGAATAAAAGACAATACGATGAAAAACACATAAGTATCATGCAGCAGACCTAGTTGCCATCCAACGTACCTAATTTGGATTGGGTCTCAAACTAAGAGTTAAATATTTTGGTCCCTATAAGGATAAGGTGACAAAAGTTAAGGCAAATGATAGATACGAAGTTCAGAAAGTTGGTCAGCAAGGACAAGTATAACGGCAACTGCTGCCGACATGATGAAGAAATGCATAATGGCTAAATAGAAAAAAAACTTTTTTTTTTTTTTGTATGTATATAGTAGTATACCATATGTTAGAATCTCTCTGTCACTTGTTTTTTTTTTTTTTTCTTTTTTGTATTTTTTCAGATCTTTGGTGGATAGAATTGATGTGTCCCTGAATTGCACCTTCGAGGTTGAAGCTTTCGCAGGACGGCTGATTTTATAGAAGAATGAAAAGAGAGAAAAAAAAAGGGGGTCTACTCGGTAATAAGTACAACCGAAAGAGGTTACATCATCTAGTGGAGACTGACATCTGCAGCAAGGATGAATCCGAGAACTTTTTTTTTTTATTGTTCTTATTTTTCTACGTATAAAGAAATAATTTTATGGAGAGAGTTACGATTTTGCTTTGCTAGCGACAACATTTTATGCCTGTGTTTCTTGACTTTTTTGTTCTTATTAATCTGAAATGGGTCCTAAGTAGACTTATATTATGTTTTGTTTAGACCTAAGTGGTCATACCTTAGTGTAAATATTTGTACAGTTACTTTTTATTAAGCTTTAATTAATTTGATAATTAATTAGTAATGGCTCTTTCTCTGCCTCTCTTTACAAAAATATATAATTTATATATTTTTTTAGAATATTCTTCAATGACATAAAAACAATAAAAGAAAGATAAATCATGTATGTCATATATATATATATATGCAAAATACCAATAATATGCAATGCTTTGTAACTTTTTTTAAAACCAAACTTAGAAGTGCATTTTCACTTACCAATAAAAAACTTCCACATTTTCAGGATATAAAAAGTCTTATCACTTGAATCTGTCAATTAAAAAAAAAATAAATAAATAAAATTATTACACACTTTTGGGAGAAAAGGAAATCTTAACAATAAAATAATATGAAATTTATAAAGAAATGAATCCTTTTTTAATTAAAAAAAAAAAAAAAAAACATAATTGCTAGATTTTACATTTAGTTGGATCACGCCAATAAAGCTAATTTTTGTCCTACCTAGATGTTTAATATGAAAACAAGTCTGCTTAGAACTTTTTCTTTCTTTTTTTTTTTAGTTTAATTTTAGTAGTCACTGTTAAATTTAATTTTTTTGGAATTAAAGAATCTTAATGTACACTTAATTAAATATATTTTAACATTTTAGAAAACTAATGCACACAAACCTACAAATAAAATTAAGCTATTAAGCACACAGAAATTAACAATTTTATGTTCGAAATATTTAAGGCTGAAATTCATAAACTGAACTATTCTTTAATGATTATTTTTTGAAAAGTAAAGTTCCAACATAATTGTTTTATAATTTAGATATGAAATTAACTAACGCAAAAGCTTACACAGAGAAAAAGGACAATATTTAGAATACAAAGTAATTTCGGCAGTTTATTCAATACACGCATTTTTAATCGTACACTCGCTCATAAAAGGGAAAAATCCCTTTTCAATAACTATTGGTATTGATTGAAATTATCTCAAACAAGAAAAAACAGAAAACTATATGTCAAATATTACTTTAAAATATCATATTTCAAAAACTCTAGATTTAAAAATATGTTAGATAATTACAAAATTAATAAACGTCAAATCAGGAAACTTACAACAAAAAGTTGGTTTAAGTATTACACTTACACTTGTCCTCAAACGTATACACTTATAATAGTGAAAACCTCCTCACACAATAATTACATGTACTGGAGATCGGAGATTATCGCAAACTAAACTCTTAAACAAAACTACACAATCAAATCGAAATCTCAAATTAAAACCTAATTCACATTATTGTTCACAACTCAAATCTCAAACTCTAAACCAAAACTTTTTAAAGAGCATTTGCCGGGTGACGGCGAAACAGTGTTGTCAGATCGTCGACAGTCAATTTCCCCAAACAGGCTTTTAAAATTAAATTTCCCCAAATCAGGGTTTTTTTACAAAACAATCCCTACAACTATAGTATTTCCCCACAGCTGAATTTGGCGACTTTTCTTTGGCGCCGATTTGAACGATAACGATGCCATTCTGACAAATTCAGCTGTGGGGAAGTACTATAGTTGTTCCAAACAATACCAAATCCAATTTTTACCTAAAAAGTAATTTTTTTTTTTTTTTTTTTCAAAAAAAAAAAAAAAAAAAAACGAAAAAAAAAATTAAAAATTTTAACAGATTTAAGCCCAAATTTTTCCACAAATGACGCTCATAGTTGAAAAGAAATCGCCATATACAAAAATAACTTTTACACATATACTAAATTTAGGAAAATTTTAAATTTGTATAAAGTATACTTTAGTGCTGGGGATGTACGCAAGATGTACTTTCATCCTTAGGATAGCCTAAGGATGTCCTGGGGAGAAGTGGCACCTTCAAATCAGCTGAAATTCCCTACGCGTAGGGACAAATTCAAGTAAAAAAAAAAAAGTTGAAAAATTCCCCAGATTTCTCTCTAAGAAAGATCTCAAAATTCCCCACAAACATTTGGTCCCCAAGATTGTCCCCAGAAGTAGGTGACTATATTTTCAAACACTGATTTGAGGACTGTTCCTCCCCGAATTGAAGTAAATTTCGAGGACACCGAAGACTTTAATTGGGAACTTTTTCGAGGACATAACAGACCATTACATACAGTCGGTAACAAAAGTGTCCGAACACTAGCAAAAATTCGTATGTAAAAAATGTACACTTCATACGGTTTTGTTAAATAAATCCTTGCCGAATCCTGTTCTTAATCAGTGTAAGAACAAGATTCGATAAGGATTTATTTAACAAAACCGTATGAAGTGTGCTTTTTTTACATAGGAATTTTTGCTAGTGTTCGGACACTTTTGTTACCGACTGTATATGCATTATTAATAAAAAGAACTCTGATTTATACATTACAAAATGCTTTGAAACACTTTTTTCTATAAAAAATTGCTGAGTCTAAGGTATATTTATTCAAAGTAGACTATCCCAGCATTATTAAAATAGTTAAGTCTATAGAACCCATTTACACTTTATTATGATGATAAGAGAGAACACAAAATAACAGCATTTTATTTTAATTTTCAGAATTCCCACTCCCAGAAATTATTCCTGTTTATATAATCACGAGAAAATCATTTCTTTTTCTCTCCTATCAATGTAATTTGTGGTGGTCATATAACTGACATTTTTGTCAAAATTTCATTAATCGCTTATTATCCCGGGCGTATATATTCGCCTCGCTATGCCGATGCATTAAATACGCCAGGCGTATATATACATCTTGCCGAAATACGATCCGTTGTGATATGCTGCTCCCAGCCTAAGTAGATAAAGAATTTTTGGGGACAAAAAATAAAAGAGGTCAAAGTTTGAGGACAGTTCCCGAATTTCGAGGACGCATGGTCACCTAACCAGAAGCCCAAAAAATCCCCCCAAAACGGGGACCACTGACGGGGACAAGATCTCCAATCTGGCAACACCGCGGCGAAGAATTGCGTATTGCCACGGATTGCGAAGTTAACAACCATGGACCAAAGAAAGAAACAACAAAACAAGTCAACTAGCTACCAATGCTTATGCTAAGACTACAGCTTATGCAAGAGTAAGACTACTATATTAGTAGTCTTATTTAGTATATATAAATAAGTATACTGACCAAACGTCCCCATTTTCTGGGGACAAATGGGGACGCCCTTTTTTTTAAGGCATTTTTCTAGGTTTTAAAAAATTGTAGAAACTAAATTATTAATCAGTAACACTTTATTTTTAGTCCATAGTTATTAGTAATGAAAAAATGCATCCATATTTTGATAATTGTAGCAATTTTTTATGCTTCTCTATTATAAAGATACTTTGATGTGATCAGCCTATATAAGTTTTTTATAGTAGTCTTTAAAACACAAGCGAAGTGTGACGTCACTGAACGTCCGTGGATGCAAAAAAAAAAAAAGACTTCCTATGTTAATCGCCAATTGGATTTTTTGTAAAAAATTATTAAAAATCCAGGAAAATTATTTCCCAATTTTAATCCCCGTATTTAAGTATAGATATGTATTAGTTATCGTATGCATGTGTTAGATTCAGTTATTTTGCTGTCAAATTGATAAATTTTTAATTTTATATTTCAAAACTGTGTCATCCTATGCGTTTTTTGTATTTGGTGATCAAAAACGTAATACGAAAATATACATGCCAGATGTATATTTTCGTAATATATATTGCACGAAATATTGTTTCATATTATTCGATACTCTCTTAATATAAGTTGTTAAAATAACCATGATTTTTGAAAGGAATTAAATATTTTCGCCAGATAATTTGGCGATATTGTTTTTTTCTGCCAAGGATGACAGATATGAAATCTACTCCGCTGCCTGCAACATGAGTATCTTATATAAGTGTCGGCTTCCAGCGATTTCTTTGATCTCAAACTAGCTGTATATATAAGTGTCGCAATTTTCGTTCGTATTTTCTGCTTAGTGTCGCGGCGTTCTTTTGTTTTTCCGCTTGCGTCAATGCGACTCTATCGCGTCTCATGATCAGACACTTTAGACTCCTGCGCGAGTCGGGTTTTACCCGACCCGAACCCGACAGATGAATTTTAAATCAACCCGAATCCCGATCCGAACCCGGCAAAAAAAATTTCATCAACCCGAAGCCCGACCCAAACCCGACAAAAAATTTTTCATCAACCCGAAAACCGACCCGAACCCGCAACAGAGAATTTTTTGCGACCCGAAACCCGAAAAATAAATTAACATTACTTATTCATCTAAAAATCATGCAAAACAAGGTGAAATTTTATAACATGATATAAAAAAAAAGTAAATTTTCATTGTCACTCAGTTGGTAAATTATAAAAAAAAACTAGTATGTTGTGGCCACCACAAGACATTCTTCTATATTTTTCTGTCAAATTCACTAAGTGCGAATAATTTATTAAAACTATTATTAAAAAGTTTAACGTGATGAATGCAAATAATTTTCATCTTAGGAAAATCTAACACTAAATATCCAAAGAGAGACAGTTTTATCGTCTATAAATAACTTCTTAAACAATGCGTTTTTATAATGATTATCTCGTATATCATGGTTCGTACAGTTATATGGCATAGAAGTTGAGATATAGCCATCCTGTTATCGATGAAATTTGCAGTATAACAGCGCCAGCTATTTGCCGACAAGCATTCAAACTGAGTCAGCACAATGTCTCATAATCTTCAGCCATAAAGTCAGCCTTCTTGCATATTAAGTTTTGTTTGATGATACACAATAGAACCTGAGATATAGCTTTCCTTGTAATTGTAGAAATCGCTGTGTAGCAGCACCACCTGTTGAGCGGTTTACACCAAATGTTGACAGGCGCTAATATATATTAAAGTGCACCTACATACAGATTTATATGAAATTCTGTGCAGTAGTTCTTGAGATATAGCCTTTCCTTAAATAGCGGAAATTGCTGTGTAGCAGCGCCACCTGTAGGCTAATAGGCATTCAATTTGAATCAGCGTAATATTTCATATTGGTCTTCTCACATATCAGGTTTTGTTGGATTATACGCAATGGAACCTGACATATAGTCTAAACACCTCGAAACTTGTAAATCCGTCGAAAACCGGAAGTCGAAAATTTTTACGAATCCAATACTTTCTTCGACTGAATATAGAAGAAAGTAAAATAAAATAAAATGTAATTACTGATTGTATTGAGTTAAAAATAAAAAAATTAAAATTAAAAAAAAAGTTTAATAATAATGTTGAACATTTATGTGAGTTGTAAACTTCAAGATTGCAAAAATATGCTTCATTTTCGTGTTAGTAGTTGGTTGTTTAATGCTTATATTCTGAAATATATATATATATATATATATATATATATATATATAGTGTACTTAAATTAAATTAGCATCATGACAATACTTTTATTCGAAATACATCTCATTTAAAATTTCATATGTTTGGTATTTTCATCTATCTTTCATTTGCTGAGTGTTGCAAAGGAATTAAATTATTCAAATTATCTATATCTTTATTTATTGCTTTTGTTCGACGTGAATGTTTATAATAATTTGGGTAGCAGGGATGTATGATTCGCAATTCAACATCTGCTTTCCCACAATCATTTTCAATTCACACGATCAGCAAATTATCTTCTACAGTTGCAATTTTCGTGCGTTGTTATTTGTTCTATAGAAGACGTTAAAGAATATTATTATTATACCTTGATGAAATCCGTTTCCTAAATGTGTTTATTTTACATTACGTTTTACTTTCTTCTGCATTCGATTGAAGAAAGTATTGGAAAAAGTACAGCTTCCGTTTTTTGACGGATTTACACGTTTTGAGGGTTCCAGAACACAATTTGACTAGGTATTCCTAGTCAAAATACGTAAATACGTATCTGTCCTAGGTAAAATACGTACCTGTAAAATACCTAAGTAAAATACGTATCTGTCTGTTTGTGTGTCTGCGTGAAAAAAAAAAAAAAAAAAAAAAAAAATGTGCGACTGCATCTCGGGTACTGCAGTTAACTGGATATAAATTTATATGTAGATGTGCCTTAACCTAAATTAGTACCTATCAACCACAGATTATCATACAGATAGGACAGTGAAGCTAAAACGCGAACCGGAAATATAGTAGCACCACTAGTGTCAACAGAGGGGAACTACAAGTGTTAAGTCTACACGAATAACATCTTTGATCGAACATTGTTTTTCTATTCCGCGAGTAGTTAGTAGCAGGTTAGTATGGGAAATTTTCTTTTCTTCACTTTGAATTCACAAAATTATCCTCAAAACATTCACAGCTATTTTTCTAAGAAATAAAAATTAATTTTTATAATGTTTAAAAATATGCTTTGTCAAATATATCCATATTCAAGTACAAATTAAAATTACAAACTGTAATTCTGAAATAGCAGTATGAAATCATTAAATATTTAACGTTGCTTGTTTTAAATAATACAAAATGCTTTAAAATGCAAAAAATGTTTTTATTTTATGTATATTCAAAGTTTATTTTCTTAATATTTAGCACTTGCTTCTTAAAATAAATTGCTTTTAACAATCAACTTTGTAAACAATAATAAAGTTGCCAAATGAAAACACATGTGCAGTTTTCTTTGCTTCACTATTTCTACTACTTTTAAATTCACAAAATCATAACATTACAGCTATTTTCTAAGAAATAAAACTAATTTTTATTATGTTTGAAAATAAATTTTGCCAAACACATTCGTGTTCAAGTATACAAATTAATACAACAAACTGTAATGCTGAAATAGCAGTATGGAATAAAATCTTAAATATTTAACATTGTTTGGTTTAAATAATGCAAAATGCTTTAAAATGAAAAAAAATATTTCTGGTTTATATATATTTTCGAATTTTATTTGCTTAATATTTAGTACTTGCTTCTTAAAATAGATTGCTTTCGACAATCAATTTCGTAAACAATAACAAAGTTGCCAAATGTAAACATCGATACAATGGTTAGTTGGTTGGATGTTGGGTTTAACGTTACACTAATATTACAATGAACATAGATACAATAAAAATAAGATGAGCGATTGCGTAAACCGGAAATCTCGAGAAACTTACAGCCGTTGACAATAGGGTCGTTGCAGTCAAATTTTGGTTACCAAAGAATATACGGGAGTGTCCTATCTGTATAATAATCTGTGCTATCAACTTTTGGTGTCAATTTCTTAACAAGTGACGCTGCTGGACCGCGATTTTCACAATTTCAAGAAAGGCTATATCTCAGGAACTACTACACGATTTTATGTATAAAAAAATTATATGCAGATACACTTTGACAAAAGTTAGTGTCTACCAACTTTTGTGTCAATTACTCAACAGGTGGTGCTGTTATACGTCGACTTTCGCATTTTTAGGGAAGGCTTTATCACAGGTTCTGTTATGTATAATCAAACAAAACTTGACATGCATCAGTGTAGCCATTATATGACATTACGCTGATTCAATTTGGATGCATATGAACCAGTAAGCAGGCCCTGACTAACGGCAGGGCATACGGGGCAAATGCCCTGGGCCCCCTTTCTGGAAGGGGCCCCCTACAGACGTATGCAGAAATTCTGCAACCTAAAAAGCTCTTTTGCCACTGCAAGGGGGGCCCCCAGAATAGGCTTGCCCCGGGGCTCCAGGTAGTCTAATGCCAGTAAGTGGCGCTGTTATAGTGCACTTTTCCCTGAGAACGGGATGTGGCTACATCTCAACTTCTATGGCATATAACAGTACGAAACCCGATGTATGAGGTAACCATTATGAAGACGCTTTTCTTAAGACTTTATTTATAGAGAATTAAACTGTCTTTCTTTTCTTATATTCAGTGTTAGTTTTTTCTAAAATGAAAATCGTTCATTATGGTAGATAATTTTAATAAATAATAGTTTTAAGAAAATAATTTTACTGAGCGAATTCCTATAGGAAAATATAGAAGAAAGTTTGAGGTGGTCACAGCATACTAGCTTTAAATGAAATCACAACAAGCATTTTTTCTATATTTGCTGTATAAACAAGTGTAAATGGAGGAAAATACAAAATTCCGTTTACATAAAAGCGAGGATTGAATTTCATTAAAAGTAAAGGTATTAAAAATAAATAAATAAATAAATAAATAAATAAAACATGAAAATCTGACATTGGCAGATTTTAATTTAGTGCCAGAGGCCTACTGCTAAACTTGTTAATATCGACAAATTCTTCTTTAGTTAATTCGTGACGATCTAAATTCCATCATAAAGTTTTCATTAAATCAATCCAATGTGTTTCAGCTGCAGATACTGTAACAAATAACGTTGGAAGTCCAAACTGTCTTATAGCCGCAAAACAACGTTTTTTCTCTTTTTCCCAATGAGGGGGAAGTGTGCCTTGGGGGGACTCATGTCAAAGGTGTGCCTTGGGGGGGACTCATGTCAAAGTTGGGCCTTGGGGGGGACTCATGTCAAAGTTGGGCCTTGGGGGGGACTCATGTCAAAGTTGGGCCTTGGGGGGACTCATGTCAAAGTTGTACCTTAGGGGGGACTCATGTCAAAGTTGGGCCTTGGGGGGACTCATGTCAAAGTTGGGCCTCGGGGGGACTCATGTCAAAGTTGGGCCTGGGGGGGGACTCATGTCAAAGTTGTGCCTTGGGGGGACTAATGTCAAAGTTGGGCCTGGGGGGGGGACTCATGTCAAAGTTGGGCCTTGGGGGGACTCATGTCAAAGTTGTACCTTGGGGGGGACTCATGTCAAAGTTGGGCCTTGGGGGGACTCATGTCAAAGTTGGGCCTGTGGGGGGACTCATGTCAAAGTTGTACCTTGGGGGGGACTCATGTCAAAGTTGGGCCTGTGGGGGGACTCATGTCAAAGTTGTACCTTGGGGGGGACTCATGTCAAAGTTGGGCCTTGGGGGGACTCATGTCAAAGTTGTACCTTGGGGGGGACTCATGTCAAAGTTGTACCTAGGGGGACTCATGTCAAAGTTGGGCCTTGGGGGGACTCATGTCAAAGTTGGGCCTGGGGGGGACTCATGTCAAATTTGGGCCCTCATGTCAAAGTTGTGCCTTGGGGGGACTCATGTCAAAGTTGGGCCTGGGGGGGGACTCATGTCAAAGTTGTGCCTTGGGGGGACTTCATTCAATAAATCCCCATTCAATAAACCGACTGAAATAGGCCCTTAGCATTATTAAGAGTGACGTATAAAAATTCGACAACTGTACCGACTGAAATAGGCCTTTAGCACTAATAAAATAAAACTAGTATGTTGTGCCCACCACAAGACTTTCTTCTATATTTTCTAATACAAATTCGCTCAGTACAGATAATTTACTAAAGCTATTATTTATTAAAAGTACCTACCATAATGAATGCAGACGATTTTCATCTTAGAGAAAAATTACATTGTACAAATAAAGACAGTTTTATTCTCCATAAATAGTATATTAAAAAATGCGTTTTCATATCAAATTTTGTACAGTTATACACCATAGAACTTGAGATATAGTTTTTCCGTTCTCGGGGAATTGCAGGACAGCAGCGCCACCTATAGGCCGATATGCATCCAAATTGAATCAGCATAATGTCTGATAATGGTCTTTTCAGATATCATTTTTTTTTTTTTTTAATTATACACAATAGAACCTGAGATATCTCTTTCCTTTAAATTATGGAAATCGTTGTACAACACAGCCACCTATTAAATTATTGGTACCAAAAGTGGAAGGACGATAATTTATATCATGGTATATCCACATATAAATTTATGTGCAATTTTGTGTAGTAGTTCCTGAAATATAGCCTTTTCTTGAACTGTGGAAATCACTGTATAGCAGCGCCACCTTTTGAGAAATTGACATAAAAAGTTGATAGGGACTAGGTTATGTCAAGGTGCATCTACATACAAATTGATATGCAATTCTCTGCAGTAGTTCCTGAGATATAGCACTCCCTTAAATTGTGGAAATCACTGTATAGCAGCGCTATCTGTTCAGCGATGCGCACCAAAAGTTGATAGGCACTAATTTATGTCAAGGTGCATTTATTTATAAATTTATATGCAATTATGTGCAGTAGTTCTAGAGATACAGCTGCTACAAAACTTTTGTCACACACATACAGAGGACACAGACGGATATTTTCTAGAAATAGTCGAATCGTGTTCGGGACTCTCAAAACGTGCAAATTCATCAAAAACCGGAAGTTGAAAATTTTTACGAATCTAATGCTTTCTTCTACTGAATATAGAAGAAAGTAAAAAAAAAAAAAAAAACTTGTAAACTGCGAAATCTTTTCAATTTCCAGAATGTAAATGCGAGGTTATACTATATTTGTATTCCTTTAATTTATATATTAACAACAGTCGAGAAAGATTTATAATACTTTTCTAATTTTCATACAATTTCTGCAAAAGATACATATTAGTTCCGTTGAAGAAAAAAAAAACAGATCCAGATACAATTACGGATCTATTTTTCTGGCGGATATCCGCGGATACGAATAGGGAGCTCCGGTACATGTGTGCCCACCAGCGGCCGAGCGGTTTTGCGCTCGAAGCTGGTAGATGGGAGGTGTCGGGTTCGATCCCAGGTCGCGCTCATCGACCTAGCCGTTCGGAGTTTTCCGTGGTTTCCCCCGAAACATGTGTAAATACGGGCTAGGACGCATTAGAAAGACTCAATAGGAGGGCATTCCCCCCATTGAATAATAATAAAGGAAGAAGGAGCATGCCAATACTCTTAATGCTTACAAGCCCCTTCTAGTGAAATGCCAGCGAAAGCTACTTTTGCTCCTCTCAACCTTGTAGTCTTAGAAGTAGGGCACCCATCCTCAGCGCATTTATAGCTGTTTGTTGTGGCAACACAACAGCTTATGTAGAAACGCTTATGCTCCTTCTTCCTTTATTATTATTCTACTGGAGTCAATTGACCTTAAATCCTCGAACCAAACTACCAACCGATACATGTCTATGTGCAGAATGTTTAAATTAGTTACATAGTTGTAAACATTCCTATAAATTTATGTTTATAATTGTAAAAAATATTTTGAAAGGTGTTCTCAAGTCGACCCGACTTGTTGAAAACCAAACCCGAGCCCGACCTGCAAGAAAAAAAATTCAGTCACCCCGACTCGCACGAAAAAAAGATCAGTCGACTCGACCCGATGCAGGACTCTAAGACTAACAAGGGAAGTATGAATCAGTAAAATTGCTATTGAAACCAAACCGAGCTTAAATTAAAGAGCATGGTCGAAAACATTGGATACAGCACAAATTTGCTGCAACAACTCCCATGGGGGTGAGGTATAACCCCCTAATAGTTTTAGTTATTTCTATAAAAGCCAACAAAACACGGTTTGTACTGAGAACGAATGGTGCTGTGATAACGTGCTTGACCTCAGATGCGAAGGTCCTCGGATCGAGTCCCCGCAAGGGCGTTTTGTACTTTAATTTTTTATTTCAATTAAAATATTTGTTTTTTAGATTTTTAATTAAATTAAATCATTATTTTAACGGAAAATATTAATTATATTAAAACAAGTTTTTTTTTTTTTTTTCTTTCTGAGCGCGGGCAATTTAATATTTTTTAAAAATTTTAACCAATTTATTTATTTATTAAATTAAAATAATAATCTATATATATAAAAGACTAGCAGGCAACGCCCGCTTCGCTGGTCCCTATTTTTAAATGAATCACTATAATGAATTCTCAAAATTGCATTAATTTTTATCACATGAAAAAAAAAGAGAAACAAAATCTGAGTAGGAAAAATGTCGCACCGGGTTCTCACTGCCTTAGGAAAAAATTCCCAAAATGCTCTAACTCTTATTTCTATTATTTTCCCACTTCGCCCCCCCCCCCCCTCCTGTCTATCCTAATAATTTTACAAATTTGAAATATCCGCAATCGATTTGTAAGTATCAAAAACATCTATGCACCAGTTTTGAACGATATATCTCTATTTTTATTTTTTTACCGCTCTACTCCCCCCCCCCTTCCCGCCCTCCCAATAATTTTAAAAATTCGAAAATATCCGCAATCGAATTGTAGGTATTGGAAACCTCTACGTACCAATTTTGAATGATCTAACTCTATTTTCTTTTTTTTTTTGCCCCTCTGCCCCCCCCTTCCCGGCCCTCCTAATAACTTTATACTTTCAAAAAAATCCCCATTCGACTTGCAGGCCTCTAAAACCTATCTGTACCGATTTTGAACGGCCTAACTGTATTTCTATTTGTTTTTTACCATAGCCCCCCCCCTTCCCGCCCCACCTAATAATTTTAAAAATTCGAAAGTATCCGCAATCGATTTGTAAGTATCGAAAACATCTATATACCAATTTTGAGCGATCTAACTCTATTTTTATTTTTTTGCCCCCCTCCTCCCCCTCCCCTCCCCCTTTCCCGGCCCTCCTAATAATTTTACACTTTCGAAAATATCCCCATTCGACTTGCAGGCATCTAAAACCTAACTGTACCAATTTTGAACGGCCTAACTGTATTTCTATTTGTTTTTTACCATAGCCCCCCCCCCTTACCGCCCCCCCTTCCCGCCCCACCTAATAATTTTAAAAATTCGAAAGTATCCGCAATCGATTTGTAAGTATCGAAAACATCTATATACCAGTTTTGAACGATCTAACTCTATTTTTATTTTTTTGCCCCCCTCCCCCCCTCTCCCCTCCCCCTTTCCCGGCCCTCCTAATAACTTTACACTTTCGAAAATATCCCCATTCGACTTGCAGGCATCTAAAACCTAACTGTACCAATTTTGAACGGCCTAACTGTATTTCTATTTGTTTTTGCCCCATAGCCCCCCCCCCTTGCCGCCCCCCTCCTTCCCGCACCTCCTAATAATTTTATAAATTCGAAAATATCCGAAATCGATTTGCAGGTATCGAAAACCTCTATATACCAATTTTGAACGATCTAACTCTCTTTTTATTTTTTGCCCCCCCTCCCCCCCCTGCTGCCCCACCTCGGGGCTGAATTTCTAAAATTCCAGAAATTGGTTTTTAGATATTTGCATTAGCTATATTTTAGAGCAAAAATTTCACGCATATCTATTTTTTTGTTTGAGATATATAGGATTATGCGAAATCACGTTTTTACGCATGTGAAATCACGTTTTGCCCCCCCGCCCCCCTTGGGGACCGAATTTTGAAAATTCCAGAAATTGGTTTTTAGACATTTGTGTTAGCTATATTTTAAAGCAAAAATTTTACGGATATCTGTTTTTTTTGTTTGAGATATGAAGGATTTTGTGAAATCACGTTTTTCCCCCCCTCCCCCCCTTGGGGGGCGAATTTTGTAAAATCGCTTCTTAGTGGATGCCTACGTCATGGAAAGAACATTGTCACAAAATTTCATGCTTCTAGGTCCAGGGGTTTGGTCTGGGCGTTGATAGATCACCCCCTCACTCAGGAAGTCTTCTTTTATATATATAGAAGACTTCCTGAGTGAGGGGGTGATCTATCAACGCCCAGACCAAACCCCTAGACCTAGAAGCATGAAATTTTGTGACAATGTTCTTTCCATGACGTAGGCATCCACTAAGAAGCGATTTTACAAAATTCGCCCCCCAAGGGGGGGAGGGGGGGGAAAACGTGATTTCACAAAATCCTTCATATCTCAAACAAAAAAAACAGATATCCATAAAATTTTTGCTTTAAAATATAGCTAACACAAATGTCTAAAAACCAATTTCTGGAATTTTCAAAATTCGGTCCCCAAGGGGGGCGGGGGGCAAAACGTGATTTCACATGCGTAAAAACGTGATTTCGCATAATCCTATATATCTCAAACAAAAAAATAGATATGCGTGAAATTTTTGCTCTAAAATATAGCTAATGCAAATATCTAAAAACCAATTTCTGGAATTTTAGAAATTCAGCCCCGAGGTGGGGCAGCAGGGGGGGGGGGGCAAAAAATAAAAAGAGAGTTAGATCGTTCAAAATTGGTATATAGAGGTTTTCGATACCTGCAAATCGATTTCGGATATTTTCGAATTTATAAAATTATTAGGAGGTGCGGGAAGGGGGGGGGCGGCAAGGGGGGGCTATGGGGCAAAAACAAATAGAAATACAGTTAGGCCGTTCAAAATTGGTACAGTTAGGTTTTAGATGCCTGCAAGTCGAATGGGGATATTTTCGAAAGTGTAAAGTTATTAGGAGGGCCGGGAAAGGGGGAGGGGAGAGGGGGGGAGGGGGGCAAAAAAATAAAAATAGAGTTAGATCGTTCAAAACTGGTATATAGATGTTTTCGATACTTACAAATCGATTGCGGATACGTTCGAATTTTTAAAATTATTAGGTGGGGCGGGAAGGGGGGGGCGGGAAGGGTGGGGGCTATGGTAAAAAACAAATAGAAATACAGTTAGGCCGTTCAAAATTGGTACAGTTAGGTTTTAGATGCCTGCAAGTCGAATGGGGATATTTTCGAAAGTGTAAAGTTATTAGGAGGGCCGGGAAAGGGGGAGGGGAGGGGGAGGAGGGGGGCAAAAAAATAAAAATAGAGTTAGATCGCTCAAAATTGGTATATAGATGTTTTCGATACTTACAAATCGATTGCGGATACTTTCGAATTTTTAAAATTATTAGGTGGGGCGGGAAGGGGGGGGGGCTATGGTAAAAAACAAATAGAAATACAGTTAGGCCGTTCAAAATCGGTACAGATAGGTTTTAGAGGCCTGCAAGTCGAATGGGGATTTTTTTGAAAGTATAAAGTTATTAGGAGGGCCGGGAAGGGGGGGGGGCAGAGGGGCAAAAAAAAAAAGAAAATAGAGTTAGATCATTCAAAATTGGTACATAGAGGTTTCCAATACCTACAATTCGATTGCGGATATTTTCGAATTTTTAAAATTATTGGGAGGGCGGGAAGGGGGGGGGGGGAGTAGAGCGGTAAAAAAATAAAAATAGAGATATATCGTTCAAAACTGGTGCATAGATGTTTTTGATACTTACAAATCGATTGCAGATATTTCAAATTTGTAAAATTATTAGGATAGACAGGAGGGGGGGGGGGGGCGAAGTGGGAAAATAATAGATATAAGAGTTAGAGCATTTTGGGAATTTTTTCCGAAGGCAGTGAGAACCCGGTGCGACATTTTTCCTACTCAGATTTTGTTTCTCTTTTTTTTTTTCATGTGATAAAAATTAATGCAATTTTGAGAATTCATTATAGTGATTCATTTAAAAATAGGGGCCAGCGAAGCGGGCGTTGCCTGCTAGTAATAATAATAATTTAACAGGAAATACTTTTATATTTCATTTAGATAAAATTTTGTTAATGATTACATTCAGATAAAATTTTGTTAATGATTATGTTTTATGTAAATTTCAAATTACTATTTTTTAACGACGACATTAGTATCAAGAGTCTGCTCTCAATTGTATTATTTATTCATGCAATTTTTTGCTTGAAAAATCCCGAATGAAGAACAGCTGTTGTTTAACTATTCGATGTCGCATTTAACTTTTATTCCAAATGTTTCATTAAACAACTGTTAAATTTAGTGGTGTCGGAAGAACTGATAATAATATTGAACACGATGACAAATTTTTTCAAAATGATTTTACTAATTTATAATTAGTTTACATCTTAAAAAATTCAAAATCTGGGTAAATATAGATTTTACAAATCTAGTAATCTCAACGAAAAGCGACAAAATGTTCGTGATGAACAATAAATGACGGTAAACAAAATCGTAATTCAAATAATTGTGATCAATCTTTTTGTATTTCTTGTTCTAATAGTGAAAAATACTTATGGTTTCATGATTTTTCTACTTTTAATCATAACTGTAATAAATTAGAAACTATATTCGTAGCTTTAATTATTATTTTCTTTTTTATAAATAAAAAAAATTAAATATATTTCATAAATTCATGGTCAATATTTTATTAACTGGAATACTTAAAAAAAAAATCTTCTTAATAAAATTAATATTTTCTCTTAAAATAATGATTTAATTTAATTAAAATTGTAAAAAATAAATGTTTTATTTGAAATAAAAAATTAAAATACAAAACGCCTTTGGTGGGACTCGATCCGAGGACCTTCGGATCAGATGTTCAGCACGCTACCACAACACAATTCGTTCCTCTTATGATGTGCGTTTTGCATAGAATAATAATAAAGGAAGAAGGAGCGTACGTGTCTTGGTTTCGGTTTGTAAAATCCAGGAATGCCGGGTATAGGGTTGTAACAGTGCTTCCATCTGATAGGTTGGCGACTTTTTGGCGAGATTTTTTAATCGTCTCGTCTCGTCTCTCAATCAGTCTGCGAGGCAGCACCCACAACAAACAGCGATAAATGCGCTGAGGATGGGTGCCCTACTTCAAGGTTGAAAGGAGCAAAAGATGCTTTCGCTTGCATTTCACTAGAAGGAGTTTGTAAGCATAGCATTAGAGTATTGGCATGCTCCTTCTTCTTTTATTATTATTCTATGGTGTTTTGTCGGTTTTTATCAACGAGATATATAAATTACTATTAGAGTGCTGATTCAATGGATGAAGGATTATCTTTCCGTGGTTCAAGATGAATCACGTGACATGCTCCAATAGGTTACTGTGTTTGGCCCTTTATCGCTATTTTGACATTTAAAATATCAGTTCGACAAATTATCATTATTATTAGGTAACATGACAGTCTTATGACCGAAATAAATTGTTTTTAAAATAATTTTACACATATTTCACATTTTAATAAATAATAAAATACCTTTTTTTTCATCGTTTCCCAACAAAGTTTAAAAGTGTTTATAAAAGAAAATTTAAACTTTTAAAGAGCTAAATTTAACAACAAACAATAATATTTCAACTATTTTTAAGCATTTTGTCGGTTAAAGTTCAACTACACGAAATTAAAGAGAAGTAAAATGAAAATCAAAATGATTTAGAACAAAAGAATATTAAACAACGTACGTAAACAAAAACATTTGGTTTGGTTTGGTTTGGTTTGTTGAGTACTGAGATTTATTGCTTGCCTCTAGTGCCGCTTATCTTATATCTCGAAAATCCACACCACAAGGGTTTACAAGTTTTTATTATAACAAGAACCAACGAGATATATAAATTAGAGTGCTGATTCAATGGATGAAGAATTAACTTTCCGTGGTTCAAGATGAATCACGTGATATGCTCGAATAGGTTGCTGTGTTTGGCCCTTTATCCCTATTTTGGCATTTAAAATATCAGTTCGACAAATTATCATTATTATTAGGTAACATGACAGTCCTATGACCGAAATAAATTGCTTTTAAAATAATTTTACACATATTTCACATTTTAATAAATAATAAAATACCTTTCTTTTCATCGTTTCTCAACAAACTTTAAAAGTGTTTATAAAACAAAATTTAAACTTTTAAAGAGCTAAATTTAACAACAAATAATAATTTTTCAACTATTTTTAAGCATTTTATCGGTTAAAGTTCAACTACACGAAATAAAAAAGAAGTAAAATCAAAATCAAAATGGTTCAGAACAAAAGAATATTAAACTACGTAAAGTAAACAAAAACATTGAAACCGTTGCCATAGAAATGTACTGAAAATGAGCTGTTACCAAGGAAACCACCGAATACGCATGTGCAAGGAAAGCATGTCACATGACTCATCTTGGACCTTCTCAAGGGTTACCATTTATCACTCTACTTTATATATCTCGTTGACAAGAACAGATACATGAATCACATAAACAAGGACAATACACCCATGCCTTATCCGGGATTTGAACCCGGGCCCAACTCTATAGAAGTCAGGGACGCTAACCACTATACCGCCTGGGCGGCACAAAAACATTGACTGCGAAGAATAATCTCCAAACCGTTGCCATAGAAATTTACTGAAAATAAGCTGTTACCCAGGGAACCACCGAATACGCAGGTGCAAGGAGAGCATGTCACATGACTCATCTTGGACCTTCTCAAGGGTTACCATTTATCACTCTACTTTATATATCTCGTTGGTTTTTATAGAAATAACTAAAACTATTAGAGGGTCATATGTCGCCCCCGTGGAGGTTGTTGCAGCAAATTTCTACTGTACGATATGTTTTCGACCATGCTCTTTAATTTAAGCTTGGTTTGGTTTCAATAGCAATTTTACTGATTCATACTTCCCTTGTAAGACACTTTATTTAGACATTTGAAAACAAATTTGACTTCAAATTATGATAGAATATTTATCATTTTCCTTTTACTTATTATATTAGTTGGATATTTATTGTGTAAATATCATCCTTTGAAATGAAATGTTTATGTTTTCAATCGAATATGGAAGTTTGCCATTTTTTTTTCTAGAGTTTTGAAATTTAAAATTCAAATTTTATCAATCTTACAGCAAAAACAACTTAATCTAACGCATGTACACGATAACTAATACATATCTATATCCAAATATGGGGATTCAAATCGGGAAAAAACTTTCCTCGATTTTTAATAATTTTTTACAAAAAATCCAATGGGCGATTAACATAGGAAATATTTTTCTTACATCCAACGTATTTTCAAATAATTGTTTATGTGAAATATGGGCGATTGTGTAGTCGTCAATTGTACAAATCACTCTTGTAACAAATTTCAATGTATAAGTTTTCAGTTAATAAAGCAGAATGGAGAAAATGGATTAAAAAGTTGTGGAAGTGGTTCCGAAATTCAAGAGCTGAATTTTTCGAAATGTTGTTACCTGTTTGATATTAAAAAGCCTTATTTTTAAGATTTAAGTTCTACATTGAGATTCTGAAAGGCATTTAAATGACTCATTTACAAGTTTAATTTTAAAAAACTGAATTTTTGTAAGAATGAAAATAATTTTTTGGTTATGAAATTTACTAGGGTTGTTGGCGCATTTTTTGTCAGTGTTCGCCAATGTTTACTAATCTTTAAACAATGTCAGATGCGAACTAAGCCCTCCGTGGCCGAGTGGATATGTCACCACACTGCTAATCGCCTTCGAGCGTAGGAGAGCGGGTTAGATTCCCGCGCTGGCCCTGGGTGTTTTCTCCAATTCTTCGTATCCGCGATTGTAATGAAATGCTCGCCCTCTGGTGGGCTAAGGTGAAAGTATCATACCACTGATAGCTTTCACGTTGAAACAATGATAGAACAACCAGAAAGAACAATACACGTGGCTATTATATTTACTAACATCTGCAGTTGAGAAAGAGCCATCTATCGATCATTACAAACGCGGATTGTAATTCTGTCATGTGCTATCTGCCTTTATCTGACGAAGATTTAGAAGCGGACTATAAGTCAGGCATACAAATCTGATGTATATGTTATCAATGCGAACTAAATTTTTTGTCCAGTTAAATCCTTATAGAATTTTGAATTAAAAAAAAAAAAAAAAAAAAAAAAAGAAAGAAAAGAAAGAAACACAAGTATAAAATCATGTATTTAAATTCTTAATATTTAAGTTATTTAATTACGATTTTCATTAACAATGATTTGAAAAAAAAAAAAAAAGAGAGAGAGAGAGAGAGAAAGAGAAGGGGAGACAATATCGTTTTTACTATTCTTTTCATTAATCATAGCTGAAATTAGCGATTATTTTATGATTTCAGTTATCTATATTTTTAGAAAATAAAAATAAATGAATTAATAAAGTTTTATACTCTTTAAATAGTAGGATGTTTTTAATGTAATTTATATACAGATAGGTATCGATGTATATCTGGACTCATCAGTTTGAAAAATACTAGATAGCAAGTAAAAATTTTTAGCAGCGGTATATATATATAACCTCTAAACCATATGACATAATCTTAAAAAATTTGTTTTTAAAATACTTAAAATGTTCAATGCACAAATCGAAAGAATAATGTGTAATATAGTAATAATAAATAGCAAACAGCATAACGTTAAAAACATTTAAGTTACCGACCCACCAGCAGCGGAGGGGTTCTGTCCTCGAAACTGGTAGATGCGAGGTGCCGAGTTCAACCCCAGATAGCACTCGTCGGCCTAGGCGTTCGGAATCTTCCGTGGTTTTCTCCGAAACTTGCGTAAATACGAGCTAGGATCCCTTAGAAAGACCCCCACGACGAAGGATCCTCATACAGTCATTTAACCTTAATTCTAACACTATCGCCCACACCTTAAGTTATCTCCTTTTAATTATTTTATTATCATTAAAGCTATATTTTATTTATCTTCAATTTAATTTTTAAATATAGTAATAAAGGATGTTCTTCAAATAATAAGATTTTTTTTTTTTTTTTTAATTATCTGCATAGATATAAAAATGAAATGGAATTGAGTTGTTCAATAGAAATTATCACAACCAATAAATGAATTAAAAAAAAAAAAAAAAAAAAAATTAAGCATGAAAAGAAGGTTAAAGATGATTTGAAAACACCGATCTTCTGTTGGGAAATTTAGGTATCCCATAAGCCATATATATATATATATATATATATATATATATATATATATATATATATATATAGAGAGAGAGAGAGAGAGAGAGAGAGACAGATATGAAATTTGTATATGTATAAACTAATTATTAATATTTCTTGCAAAGTAAATTTTATGGAAATCGATAGATTAATGGATATATTTTTTTCTCGCATATGATTTTATAGCTAAACTGTGATATTCTAGGAAATTCTAGAAAAACAAAATTATTGCTAAAAGGTTTAAAAATTCAAACAAACCTATATTAATGATTATTGGAAAGCTCTAAAAACAAACAGTGTAAATTTGCATAATTAAAACCATTTAATTTATATAATCTGTTACATTAATCATGCTTTTTTATCAATCTATTGAAAGGCCAATTTTCCATGGCATAGTAAGTGATCATTCTAGGCAAGTTTCACTGTGTGCGTATATATGTATTATCAGAATTTCATATAAATTCATATGCAGTTGCATCTTGACATAATTTAGTGACTATTAACTTTTGGTGCAAATCGCCCTACAGATGACATTGTTGTACTGCAATTTCTCCCATTTAAGGGAAAGCTATAGCTCAGCTTATAATGTAAATAATTAAACAAAACTTAATATGCGAGAGGTTTGTTATGAAATACGATGGTTCAATCTGGGTACAAATCAACCTGTATGTAGCACTGCTATGTTGCACTATTCCCCAAGAAAGAGAAAGCTATATCTCAGATTCTATTACGTATAACTGCTATAAACTTGGTATGTAAGAGGACCATTTTTAAACACTGCTTAAATTTGGACTTATATCGACTGACAGGTGGCACTGCTGTGCTGTAGTTTAGACAGAGAAAAGGATGGCTAAATCTCAACATCTATAGCGTATAAATTCACCAAGTCTGACATGTGAGATAACCATTATAAAAATGAATGCCGACTGAATTTGGGTGTAATCGGTCGACAGTTGGTGGTTCTATTACTAACCTTGTATGATTTTCCCCACGGCTATATCTCAGCATCTGTTTATCAAAATTACATCAAAATCTTTATTGAAAGAAGCTATGATTGACTTTTGTGAGTGGCGCTATTATATGGAATGATACAGAAGAAAGTTTTATGATGGCCACAACAAACTAGCTTTTAATTAAGGAAGTTTTTTTACGTAGTATAATGTGAGGGTAAAATATGTGATAAAGAAAATAATGACATTTTAAATACCAGCCAATGACAGAAATGTGAAATATTTCAAAAAATGTAATTTCTTACTATAATAATATAAATATTGTTTATTTTAAATGATGATATGTAATAAGAATAAATGGCATAAATGTATTTCATGAATCAAAAATGAGATTATATATGTAAATTAATTGTTATTTCAAAAACATTAAGATCTATTAAAATTTTGATTTATTTTCTCTAATAATAATAAAAAAAAAAAATAGTGATGTGAATATGTGAATATGTAATATTTTAAAGGGGACGCTTCTTGTTCAAAAATTACTTTTAAACTCTTTAAATTATATTAATGGGGATGTCTTCGTCCCTTCTTTAGTTGTATTACAATTTTTTTTCCCATTATTTCTTTTAAAAATATTTCATATTTTGTAGAACAAAAGAATAAAAAATGTGATTTTCCATTAATCATCGATTAACAATCTTATGTTTCTTAGAAAAAGTGCTCTAATGCAGTAATGTTACATTTTACCTTCTTAAGTAATCCCGAAAATTTATCGACATTATTTGAACCAGTCAAATAACTGCGCCGTAACAGCAATAACGACGCCAAGCGAGTAGCACGTTTTAGTTCTGGTTTTGGTGAAGCGTAAAAATGGCCGCTGATGCGTCAGCCTGTACTATAGGAGATCTAAGGTGGACTCTGTTCAGTTCCCCATCATGTACAGGGTGATCAGTTTAAAAAAGTACCCGTTGGTTTTTCTTATTACCCTTAAATATGACGTTTGTGGCAATTATTCTAACACTGAACTATAATTGTTTGAATCTTGTTTAAGTGTGGGAGGCAATTTCCAACACTGTTGGACTGTTACAACTTTATTTGTAAGGTAAAAGAGAAATGGAGACGCACAATTTTTTTTAATCCTGAAATCATTTTATTTATGAAAAACAAAATTTAATTAAAATTTTTTACATTATCTTTCCTACATTACATTTACATTATCATTATCATTTTTACATTATCATTTCATAGGTTTTTCCAGAGAAATCCTGCAAAGATCGATGAATTAAAACAGATCATAACTGAAGAAAGCTCGTCAATAACACCAACAATGCTGCGAAGTGTGTCAAAAACCTGGTTCGACGTGTTCATGTTTGCATTCAAAATGGTGGCGAACATTTTCAACATTTTCTGTGAGGAATGATAATGTAAAAAAAAAATTAATTAAATTATGTTTTTCAAAAACAAAATTATTTCAGGATTAAAAAGATTGTGCGTCTCCATTTCTGTTTTATTTCACAAATAAAGTAGTAACAGTCCAACAGTGTTAGAAATTGTCTCACAAACTTAAACAAGGTTCAAACAATCATACTTCAATATTAAAATAGTTGCCACATCCGTCAGATTTAAGGATTATAAGAAAAACCCACGGGTAGGGTATTCTTTTAAACTAATCACCCTGTATATGTTCTCATAAATTTCTAGTACAGGACATCTTATAATCATATTAAGAGAAGAGAAACGAATTTGACCAAACACTTGACACAGTGACAGAATGAAATCCCCGTCTAATAGGCTATCCACGGTCCACTTATCTTATTCTAATCTATTAATTTATTTTATTAGAGTCAATTTCGTAGTTTAGTTTTCAAGCTGCTATTTCCAATGCAACAATCCTCAAAATGCATATTTATATGGAATACCGCCTAGTTTTGCTATATGGTGATAAAATCTTAAATTACGAATATCTTACGAAATTTTTCTATTAGACTATTTGTAGTCAATCATGTCCAAACAAGTATTATAAATGTTATTTTGAAGTTGTCTGATATATTTATGATCCTCAAAATGGACGTTTATGCTCAATTTTTCCCTATTCTGCCATGTAAATCGCAAATTCTAAATAACTTAAGAATTTTTGAAATTAAAAAATTCATAGTTAGGGATTTTAATGCCAGTATCATAAATGATATTTTAAAAGTATTCTGACATCTTTACGATGAAAATATCCCTCGAAATGAACGTTTATGCGAAATTTTGCCCTATTCTGCCATACTAAGTAAATCGTAAATTTCCAATTACTTACGAAATTTTAAATTGGAAAATTCATAGCCAAGGATGTTTATACCAGTATATTATGTAATATTTTAAAAGAAGTCTGACAACTTTACTATGAAAATATCCCTCAAAAGGGACATTTATGCGAAATTTTGCCGTATTCGGCTATGTTAAGAAAGTTGTAAATTTCGAATAAATTTCGAAATTTTCAGAGTAGCATGTTTATAGTTAATGATGTTCACCTCTGCATCAAAACTGATGTTTAAAAGCTGTTCTTACATCTTTACGATAAAAGTATTTCTTTTCATGCACGTTTAAGTGAAATTTTGCCTGATTCTACCATGTTAAAAAAGTCGTTAATTTTGAATAACTTCTGAAGTTTTTTAATTAGAATGTTGCAAATGAATAGGGATCTTGCCAGTGTTATAAATCATATTTTAAAACTGGTCTGACCTCTCTGCGAACATTCGTTCGTGAGATATCGTGTACACAGACTAACAAACTAACACACTAACGGACTAACAAATTAACAGATGCCCTACAGACAGACACCATACCCATTTTGATATTTTTGGATTCCTCACACCTAAAAAAGTGTAAAAATGTCAAAAAAAAACGAGGCCAAAAATTTTCACGATTACCCAAGTTTCCCATACCTATAGTATGATGAGAAACTAAAACTTATCTCTCTATGAAATGTTTTCAAACATTTACCTCCATCGAAAATGCCAAAAACGTAAAAATACACACACACGCACGCACACACACACACACACACACACACACAAAAAAAAAAAAAAAAAAAAAAAAAAAAAAAATTGAAAATCGCAAAACACCCAAAATTGGTTTTTTGAAATAAACTTATGAAGACGAACAGCCAATTTCTATATAACATTTTTGGAAGAGTTTTCTACTGTAAAATATTGCAAATCTCAACCCCCCCCCCTCCAAAAAAAAAAAAAAAAAAAACTATCCCTCTGTCAAAATTGAAATTATTATTATTATTATTATTAGGTTGATTTCTTTAGATATCGACCTATTGCAATCACTTCGTTTATATATCTATCTATACTAGTATCGCCCAGTGGTCGAAACTCGACCATATTTTTTGCAAAGCGAGGCAAAGCAAAGTTATTGCCTTGTCCTAAACGGAATGCAATTGCAACACAGCTGCGGTAATTGTTTGCCGATATTCACTCTAACTGAATCAGCAGAGTTTTACTTAATATAACAATTTCTCTCTGTAGATGTTAGCCTTTCCTGAAATGAGAGAAAATCGCAACGCGAAAACGCCCCTTGTTGTGTGATACAGCCCAGAAGCTAATAGATACCATGTCAAACCAAGGCCCAACCGAGTATAAAATTCTGTTAAATTAATTCGATTGGTTCATAAAGTACAGTGTTTGAACAAAAAAAAAAAAAAAAAAAAAAAAGATATTTTTCAAAAATGGTCGAATTGAGTTCGGGAGATTTCAAAACGTGTAACTTTATCGAAAACCGAAAATCTAAAACTTTTCTGAATCTTATATTTTCTACTTATATATGCAGAGGAAAGAATAATAAATCCACTTTAAAAAAAATAAAAATAAGTAGTCAATTTCACTTAATTAAAATGCAAGGAAATCTCAAAACGTGTAAATTCATCGAAAACCGGAAATCAGAAGTTTTTATGTATCTTCTACTTGCTTCTTCTACCCACAAAAGCTAGCAATAAAGACACCTTTTTAAAAAATAAGTAGCCAATTTCAGTCAATTGAAACGTAAAGAAAGCTCAAAACATGTAAATTCAGCAAAAAACGGAAATCGGAATTTTTTCTGTATCGTCTACTTATACATGCAGCAGTTAGTAACAAATCCATTTTCCTTTTATTTAGTATATTAGTTGAATATTTATTGTTTAAATAACACCTTTTGAAATGAAATGTTTATGTTTGCATTCGAAACTGGAAGTTTGCCATTTTTTTTTTTCTGGAGTTTTGTGGTTTTAAATTAAAATTTTATCAATTTTACAGAAAATAATTACAAGATAAAAAGATCTTTTTATATACCATGTTTTTAAATTTTCTGTTCAATCATATAAACGCTACCGAAGGCAGCGAGAACCCGGAGCAATCGGATAATTTTTTTAAAAAAATCATTGCTCTCGTGTTTTGAGCTATTATAAAAGTTTCAAATGTCTAGCTAGTTGGGAAGTTAGTGAAAAATCGATTGCAATCTTTGTACTGGTAACGCTGCCGAAGGCAACAGGAACCCGAAACATTTGGTTACAAATATTTTAAAATTGCATTTTCACCGTATTCTGAACTATTCTGAAAGTTTCAAATGTCTAGCTAGTCAGGAAGTTAGTTAAATAAATTTTCTGTTGAATCATATAAACGCTGCTGAAGGCAATAGGGACCTGAAACAGTTGACTAAAGCTATAAAAAAAATGTATTGTCACTGTATTCTGAGCTATCCTGAAAGTTTCAAATGTCTAGCTAGTCGAGAAGTTAAGGAAAAATCGATTGCAATCTTTGTACTGATAACGCTGCCGAAGGCAGCAGGAACCCGAAACATTTGGCTAAAGTTATTAAAAAAATGCATTTTAACCGTATTCTGAACTATTCTGAAAGTTTCAAATGTCTAGCTAGTTGGGAAGTTTGTTAAATAAATTTTCGTTCGAATCATATAAACGCTGCCGAAGGCAGTAGGTACCTGAAACAGTTGACTAAAAGTATAAGAAAAAATGTATTGTCACTGTATTCTGAGCTATCCTGAAGTTTTCAAATGTCTAGCTAGTCGAGAAGTTAGTGAAAAATCGATTACAAGCTTTGTACTGGTAACGCTGCCGAAGGCAGCAGGAACCCGGAGTAGTTGGTTAAAAATATTTTAAAAATGCATTTTCACTGTGTTCTGAACTATTCTGAAAGTTTCCAATGTCTAGCTATTCGGGAAGTTAGTTAAATAAATTTTCTGTTGAATCATATAAACGCTGCCGAAGGCAGTGGGGACCTGAAACAGTTGACTAAAAGTATTAAAAAAATGTATTGTCACCGTGTTTTGAGCTATCCTGAAAGTTTCAAATGTCTAGCTAGTCGGAAAGTTAGAAAAAAATCGATTGCAATCTTTGTACTGATAACGCTGCCGAAGGCAGTGGGAACCCAAAACAGTTGGCTAAAGGTATTAAAATTATGCATTTTAACCTTATTCTGAACTATTCTGAAAGTTTCAAATGTCTAGCTAGTCGGGAAGTTAGTTAAATAAATTCTCTGCCGAATCATATAAACGCTGCCGAAGGCAGCGGAACACGAAGCAGTTGACTAAAATTATTAGAAAAATGTATTGTCACCGTGTTGTGAGCTGTCCTGAAAATTTCAAATATCTAGCTAGTCGGGAAGTTAGTTAAAAATCGATTGCAAGATTTGTCCCTGACAAACACACAAACACACAAACACACAAGAATCGAAGTTAATAAAAACATGGTAAAATAACTCAATCAAACACATGTAGAGAGTAACTTATATAGAACCATACCCAAATTTCGGAATTAAAATCGGCAGATAATTTCCGTTATTTTTTAATAATTTTTTACAAAAAATCCAATCGACAATTAACATAGAAAATATTTTTCATGGCTCCATGGACAGACAGTGACGTCATCACTTCGCTTGCGTATAGTGATGCTACATTATACAAATTACTATGTCTAGGGTTTTATTTGAGCTTTACGAAATTGCCAGATTCAACAACTTTCTTCTTTTAGGTATTTTTTAATGTAAAGGAATACGTGTATAAAAGGGAAAAATGGGGGAAAATGCATAAAAAATAAATGTATTTTTAAATACCTTCCTGACATCGTAAGAAAATAATATTTGTATTCGCACCTTCCGGCTAACCATACCTTTCGAATGATACCATTCTCAAATCTCTACTCCCATAATTAATATGTTAAAAAGGGACAACAAATTTTGTGCTTCCTATTAATATATAGATATAATGAAAATTTTGTCATCTCACAATAACTCCTCAAATAATACTCCAAATCGAACCAAATTTGGACAGCAAACTTATCTTATAAATATCTTGGATGAGTTCGTTAATCAAGTTGCTCCGCCTTTTTGTTTTCAAGTAGCGGCCACTTGAAAATTTCAAATTCACATTGTAAAGGGTGCATTTACAGCAGGAATTTCTTGAATTTTGATGCAAATATAGACCACATAAGGATCTCAATCAAGTTTACTAATGAACTTTATCCGCTATTTTTAACAAAGTGACGGATATCTTAAACTAAGCGGGACAACATGAAATCAGGCAACCACTTGAAAATTTAAAATCACAATAACTTCCGAAATAATACTCCAAATCGAACCAAATTTGGACAGTGAACTTATCTTATAAATATATTGGCTGCGTTTGTTAATCAAGTTGCTCCGTCATTTTGTTTTCAAGTGGAGACCACTTGAAAATTCTAAATTCACATTGTAAAAAGCGTATTCCGAATTTGTTTGAATTTTGATGTATACATAGACCATATAAGGGTCTGAATCAAGTTCATTCATGAACTTTATCCGCCATTTTTAACAAAGTGGCGGATATCTTAAACTAAGTGGGGGCCACTTGAAATCAGGCTACCACTTGAAAATTTAAAATCACGATAACTTCCGAAATAATACTCCAAATCGAACCAAATTTGGAAAGTGAACTTATCTTATAAATATCTTAAATGGGTTTGTTAACCAAGTTGCTCCGCCATTCTGCTTTCAAGTAGAGGCCACTTGAAAATTTCAAATTTATATTGCACAAAGTGTATTTCGAATTTGTTTGAATTTTGATGTGTACATAGACAATATCAGGATCTGAACAAAGTTTATTAATGAACTTTATCCGCCATTTTTAAGAAAGTGGCGGATATCTTAAACTAAGCGGTGCCAGTTGAAATCAGACTACCACCTGAAAATTTAAAATCACGATAACTTTCGAAATAATACTCCAAATCGAACCAAATTTGGACAGTGAACTTATCTTATAAATATTTTGGATGACTTTGTTAACCAAATTACTCCGCCTATTTGTTTTCAAGTGAAGACCACTTGAAAATTTCAAATTCCCACTATAAAAAGCGTATTTAAGACCTGATATACTTAAATTTTTATGTATACATAGAGTATATAAGGGTCACAACCAAGTTTATTAATGAACTTAATCCGCCATTTTTAACAAAGTGCGGATGTTATAAACTAAGAGAGACAACTCGAAATTAGGCTACCACTTCAAAATTTATAAACATAACTTTTTTAATTCTGATTCATTTCGAACCAAAGTTGGACAGTGATCTTATCCTATAGTTATCTTGGTTGAGTTTACTGGGCAATTTGTTCTAACATTTTGTTTCCAAGTTACGGCCACCTGAAATAACGCTGCCACTTTAAAATGCGCCATTACGATAACTTTCAAATTACAAAACTGATTCGAACAAAAGTTGGATAGTGAACTTGTGGTTCAAATATCTTGGATAAGTTCGCTTGATAACTTGATTCGTAATTTTATTTCCAAGTGGCCGCCACTTGAAAATTTGTCATTATGATAACTTTTGTTATACTGAATCAATTCGCATCAAATTTGGGTTGTGGATTTATCATTCAAATAGATCGGGTAAGTTCGCTGGGCATCTCACTTCGCTTTTTTGTTTCCAAGTGGTGACCACTTGAAATCATGGTACAACTTGAAAATTTTTTATCACGATAATTTTTGAAATGCTGAATTAGTTTGAACTAAAGTTGGACAGTGAACTTATCATTAAAATATCTTGGATGATTTCGCTAGGCAGTTGCTTCGCCATTTTCTTTCCAAGTTGCAGCCACTTGAAAATTTGTCATAACAATAGCTTTTGGAACACTGTACTGATTTGAAATTCGAACCAAAGTTGGACAGAGAACTCGTGCTTTAAATATCTTGGATGAGTTTGCAGGGCAACTTGCTCCGTTATATTGTTTCCAAGTGGCGGTCACTTGAAAATTTGTTATCATGATAACTTTTGAAATATTTAATTAGTTCAAACCAAAGTTAAAAAATGGATTTATCACTCAGATATCTATGATTTCGGTGGGCAATTTTCTCCGCAATTTTGTTTCCAATTTGCATCTACTTGAATGCTGCCACTTGAGAATTTGTTATCGTGTTAACTTTTGAAATACTGAATTTATTCGAACCAAAGTTGGATAGTGGACATATCTTACAAATATCTTGGATTAGGACACTGAGCAACTTGCTCCGCCATTTTGATCCAAATGGGGGCCACTTAATTTTTTAACACGATGAGTTTTGAGATTCTGAATAAATTCGAACTAAATTTGTAAAGTAGACTTATCTCACAAGTGTATTTGATATATTTGTTTACCAACTTGGCCTGCCATTTTTTTTCCAAGTTCCAGCCACTTGAAAATTTTAAATTCACATAAAAAGGTATTTATGAACTGATTTGCTTAAAACTCCATATGTACATAGCCTAAATCGATACTTCTACCAAGCCCATTAAGAATTTATAGCCGCTATTTTGGAACAAAATGGCGGCTACTTTATAAGTAAAAAAGAAAGCAGCCTATTCTTCCGGAAGAACTTGTTATTATTGTATTTGAACCTAGTCTTCCCATGTGCAATTTTTGCACCGTGAAGCAATTTGGAGCCGAGTTATGCTTTAAACGTGTTTTTGTTGTCTGCCCCCAAGGGGAAAAGGAGGAATTTCAGAAAACCTGTCTTTGTGTGTATCAAGGCACTAACACGAAATTTCACACCAAAATTCGTGATCCAGTTCCACACAGAATCATCACAGCAGTGTTGACTCAGTGGTGGATTAACTCTTTTCACTTCCATTACCCACTACCGTAGGTAATGGAAGTATTGTATTCGGTCCAAAAATTCGATGTTTAGTTTTCACCTGATTTACACGATTTAAGGTCTCCGAAGTCCAAAAAAGTAGTTTTTGGCAATTGGTCAGTGTGTATGTGTATGTGGGGAATCTTCTGACTATGATATCTCCGAAACTAATAAAAATAAAACTACGAAGCTTCAGAATTGAGAATGGTTTTATGTACAGAGGAATTTTCCAAATTCTGGTGAAAATTGGAAAACAGGAAGTAGGACCAGTAAGTTTGTATCTCAAAAACGGCCCGAATGATTTTCTTGAAAGCTGCTATATAGACACTCTAATGGATGCTCTTTTAAATGATATAGGTGGTTAGTCCAGAAAATCGATAAACTTTCTTTTTTAATAGCTCTTCAGACTTCGCAAGTGCGTTCCTTTAAAAACATTTGTACGGATTTTTTTCAAGCTCGCCATATATAAATTTGAAGCCTTTGTCTGTTTGTCGGTGGCATTGTAACTTACAAACGAATAGACTGAGTTCATTGCGGTTTTTAATTTATTATTATTATTATTATTATTATTAGAACGCTGCTTATTTCGGGATGGTTCTTAGCTATGTTTGGTGAAAATCTGTCAGATAGATTTTTTAAATTTAATTAAAATGCATTTTTACAGGCAGCTTGTCGTTGATATTTTTAAATTTGCGAGCTGGCAATTTTCCAATTTCCATATCATGTTTCGTTGAAATTCTTTTTTTTTTTTTTTTTTTTTTGATTGGAATATAAATTTTTTTTTAAAAAAGATTGCGTATTTTAAAACGATTTCAACAAAAATTAATAAATTGGCGATAAATAGTGATTATCAGTTATGTATATGGTTGACAATCCAAAACTGTGTATATTCGGTTGAAAATTAGAAATTTTTTAAAATTAATCAAAATTGGATTTTTTTTTTTTTTTTTTTTTTAATTCCCGGCTATTTTGCATTGTGTGTGTGTATATATATATATATATATATATTAAATTTGCGAGCTGGCAATCTTCCAACTTCCATACATACATACATACATACATATATATATATATATATATATATATATATATATATATATTAGTATAAAAAAGCTTAATTTTTTTTAAACCAATTTTGATAAAAATTAAAAATTGGCTAAATTTGCGATACTGGGTTTACAGTTCAAAAATCACTAAATCCGGTTGAAAATTAGAGAATGTAAAGAAAAATTATATATAGTTAAATTCAAGTCCAGCCGTGAGTTGACATTTCATAATTTGCAAGCTAGCGTTCTTATAATTGAGAATTACAGATTTTATAGAAAGAAAAAAAAATTAATTTAATTCAAGGTTTGTTTATTTATTTATTTATTATTATTATTTTAATAAAGTTAACTTTACACTTGTTGACATTGGCAAACAAAATTTCTTCTGAGAAACTATAAAAATTTTGTGATTTTTAATTTTTTCTTTTAATCTTTTGTAACAGAATTAAAAGCTGTTTATGAATTCATTTCGTCTGAATGTCTGAGCTCTTACTTCTATAAATATTTTTAAAGGTCTTGAAACTGTTATACATGTAAATCTGGTTCAATATAGCATGTTTTCTATAGAAAATTAATATGAATAGCACTTATTTGTATTGTGTAAAGAGACTCACAAAAGAATTTGTGTAAATAACAGTCAATGAGAGGTACTTCTTTATTATTTTTATAGTAAGTAAAACATGAAAAAATTAACATACATTATTCAGATGCAAACAAGTACGAAAAATCATGCGGTACGAATTGATTATTAATACTTTCCGAATGTACGTAATTGTTGTATCGTATAACTTTCAATGATCTTTGCCTACGTAATCACACAATGGGCAGGCAGTAGTTCTGAAAGGCATACCCCGATAGACTAACTGAATTTCTAATCATTCTTAAATATTATTAGGACGTGTTAAAAATGCTTAATGCAAAAGAAAATGAAGCCGTTTTATTCTAATTGCAGCCCTTGTATCTGAATATCTCAGTGTAGCCCTGTAAATCTGAAAGTTAACAAAATCATATTCCATACAAAATATTATTTTAGCATATTAACAGTAAAAGTCAATTTCTTTATAATTTTTACATTAGAAAGTTCTTTAAATGTAATTTATAAAAAAACATCTGTCCTAAAATGCAATGCATTGGCACTTTTTTGGGTGTCCCTGTACACAAACTAGTTGTAAAGGACCTATTAATGCCATTTAAAACAGAGAACATTCTATAGTGAATTTGAATAACATATATATATCTATTTACTTTCCAAAAGTATTTACAGACGCTGGGGGAGGGCAGACGGACGGATAGGTACACAAATTGAAATCATATTCACACTTAAAAAATTTTAAAAAGTGTTAAATCGCTTAATGTAAACGAAAATGCAATTCCAGCAAATTTCCAACAAAAGCCCTCAATGTAATTGAATTTTGGGAGGTCTTGTAAATCTAATGCTAATCATACTGTATTCTGTGGAAAGCATTCTTTTGTGCATATGAATGATAGTTTTTAATTTTATTAAGATTTGTTCAAAGAAAAGTTATTAAAATTTGGTTTATAGAAATACTTTTCATAGAATGAATGCTTTGGAATACTTTCGGGTGTCCCTGTACACAAACCGGTGGTGGTATTTACTCCATTTTCAATAGGGAACATTTGATAGTGAGCTTGAATAACATATTTTCATTTCATTGTGTAAAGTGAAGGAATTAAAATATATTTCATAGAAATACCTCTCATAGAACACAATGCTTTTGAATACTTTTGCGTGTCCGTGTACACAAGCTAGTAGAGGTATTTACTCCATTGTCAATAGGGAACGTACATCCGATAGTGAATTTGAATATTATATATCAGTTTCAAGAATTTCCATGAATATTTATGGGAGTTAGAGCACGGATAGACAGATAGACAAACCGAAGTCATTAACACTTTTCAACCGTATTGGAAAGTGTTAAGAACATTTAGAAAGTGATAAAAACGATTAATATAAACGAAAATGCAATTCTAGTAAATTTCCAATAATACCCATTAATGTACCCGAATATTTTTGTGTGGCTCTGTAAATCTAATGCTAATCATACTATATTCTATGGAAAGCATTCTTTTGTGCATATGAATAATATATTTTAATTTTATTAAGATTTGTGCAAAGTAAAGTTCTTAAAATTTGGTTTATAGAAATACCTCTCATAGAATGCGATGCTTTAGAATACTTTCGGGTGTCCCTGTATACAAATACAAACCAAGGAAGGTATTTACTCCCTTTTCAACGCGGAACATCCGATAGCGGTCTTGAATAATATACTTCAATTTCTGTAAAGTAACGGCATTAAAATATGGTTTGTAGAAATACCTCACATAGAACACAATGCTTTGGAATACTTTCGAGTGTCCCTGTACAGAAACCAGTAAAGACATTCACCCCATTTTCAATAGGGAACATCCGATAGTGAACTTAAATAACATATATCAGTTTCAAGAAATTCTATGAATATTTACGGGAGTTAGAGAACGGGCAGACGGACAGGCAGACAAATTGAAGTCATTAACACTTTTCGACCTTGTTGGAAAGTGTTAAAAAGCCTGTTTCGGGTGGAATATGGCGTAAATAGTGTTAAGGATTGATTTACAGGGCTACACTAAAATATTCAGATACATCATAGGACATAAATTGTAAATGCTCGAAACGTATTTTTAGTTTTTTTAAAAATGAAGTATATTCATAGATATGATCTCGGAAGTAAAATACATTGAAGTTTAATCGATGTAATGGTTAAATACTGTAAGAAAGTATTTTATAATATACGCAAATCGAATATTATTTCTATCTTTGTTTTAAATATTGCCCTGTTTCATAATTTTCATTGGCAGTTATATTTTTAAGTTTTTGAGCTATGCAGTTTTGCGTTATATAGATTTTGTAGATTTTGACCTATGCTTATTTCGGGTGATAAAATTTTGTGTTGAATAAAAAAAGTGACAAATTTAAGCCCTAAAGTAAACAAATTAATGATAGAAAAAAAAAAAAAAATCATTAGCATAAAAATGGTGCATATTTTTTGAACGAATAAAACAAATTCTAGAAAAAGCACTACAGTCATCTAGTTAAGAAGTTGTTAAGCAATATGAATAATTAATATAAACTCACTCAAACTTTCTAATTATATTTACAGTTAATGGTAGAATTGAATATTATCTGAATGCTCTCACACAGAAAGAATGGAATATATATATATATATATATATCTTAAGAACTAATCAATAAAATAAACATAAATAAAATAAAAATCCTATTAAAAATTAATAATGATGTTCATGTTAAACAAGAACGAAAAATCATGCATTTCCCACAGACTTCTTACATTTTCCAACTGTACGTAATCTCTGCATCGTTTAATCTTCAATGTATTTTGCCTACGTAGTCACACAGCGGTCACGCGGAAGGTTGAAAATACAGATAGATAGACTAATTGAATTCATAATCACTCTTAAACATTGTTAAAAAGTGTTTAAAACATTTACAACAAATAGAAATGCAATTCCAGTAATTTACAATTGCACAGCCTTTAATATTGCACAGCCTTTATAATTGCGCAGCCTTTAATATTTTAGTGCAACCCTATTAATCTTAACGTTAAATATACCATGTTCTGTAGAAATCATTTTTTTAGCACATGATTATTAAATCACAATTTCGTTATTTGTGCAGTACAAAGTTCTTTGAATGTGATTTATAAAAGTGCACTTTTCAAAACGCATTGCAATGGCATTATTTTGAGTATCTCGGTACACGAGCCAGTTGCGTTATATATCCAATTTTAAATAAGGAACATGCCATAGTGAACTTGAATAATATAGTTTGAAGACATTCTGAGCATATTTATGGATACTATAGGAGAACACATGGACAGACAGACGGACAAAAAGACAGACAGATAGACTAATTCAAATCATAATCATTCTTAAATATTGTTATAAAGTGTAAAGACGCTTAACAAAAACGAAAATGCTATTCTAGCAATTTACGCTTATAACCCTTGATGTATTTGAATATTCTTGTGTGGCACTGTAAATCTTAATGTTAAAATTGTACTATATTCTATACGAAATACTTCTTTGAGCATATGAATAATAAATGTTGATTTCGTTATTATTTGTGAAAAATAAAGATATTAAAATATAGTTTATAAAAATACCTCTCATACAACACAATACTTTGGAATTCTTTCGAGTGTCCTTGTACACTAAACCAGTGAAGTTACTTAGACTATTTTCAATAGGGTATCTGTCAAAGGAAACTGAAACAACATACATCACTTTCAAGAACTTCCATAAATATTTCAGGGTGTGTTAGAGCGCGGAAAGTCAGACAGACAAATCGAAGTCATAAACATTTTTTAACTTCGTTGGAGAGTGTTAAAAACTAGTTTTTATTTAGAAAGTGATACAAACAATACTCGTTCTTTATATATAAATATATTAAATAAGCTACGATACTGAAAATCTTACTGCACACATTAAAGATGCGGGTAATGAATAGCAATAACAAAAATAATAATGATGAAATGTATTTCATTATTTAATTAAATACCTGCAAAATAAGCTGAGGCTTCTCCAGTGAACGGTGTCGCTTTTTTATAATATGATACCTGAGATATCGGCATTGAAGAACATTGAATAAACTTTGAAAAACGAAACAAGAGGAATGAGATAAAATTCACATCACTGCGCAAAGAAGTTTAATGAAAAGTTCAAGTTAGAAGTAAGGATCAAGGCTATCAGATAACAGTAAAACTCTGCAAGAAATACACCCTTTATGCGTAAACATTAATTATCAAAATATTTTTCATTTAGTACAATCAAAATGTTGTCTACATGCGTTGTGGAAGAAGGGATATATTCGTTTTATCGTTCAATGTTTCTAAAAGGGCGTGCCTAAGTGCATTGTTGTGCCTTAAAAGATTTTCGGGTGTGCCCTAGGGTATTTAACAGAAATGTTTAGATGTAAAAATAATAAATATAGTTTTACTCTATTAATGCTTTTATTATTATTATTATTATTATTATTATGGACATATCTTTTTTTTTATGTCAATACATAATTATTCTGATAAATAAACAAAAGTTTTTCTTTTAATCTGAATGGAAGTAGTCACAAACAAACGATTATTTTAACGCTTTTAAAATGGTTAGGACTATAACATTTGTAGCTTTTTATTCAAAAGACAGTTTTGTTCACTGGTTTATTAATTACGTCTATAAAAAAATTTCTGAAAGTTTTGAACGTTTTTATTTATTACTTTCTCTTATCCACGTATGTGGTAAATATATATATATATATATATACGTATGTATTCTTTTGGGGTTAAATTTTCGAAATTGAGTTTCTGCTAAATTTACACTTTTTTAGGCCCCATGGATCTGAAATTCATGTTTTTAGTGTTTGGTGTGTGTGTGTGCCTGTGTGTATGTTATCAGCATACCTTAAGAATAAATAGTAGCAGGAAGTCCAAACTCAGTCTTCTACATCTGTATCATACAGTAATGCTACACTAAACTTTCCATTAAGATCAAGTAAAGGGTTCGTGAACAGGGCCATTCAAGAGAATTCAAATACATTATGTCTATGGGCTAAATTTCTCCTAAGTGCATTGTAACATCTATAGGCTGCCCTAAACAAAATGGAATGGACATATTTTTTAAGTGCATAAATGTTTATTTTATGTTGATTGTGATATGGAAATCATTCATCATCCGTTTATAAGGCTACCCAAAGTATTTGGATATACTGGGTCTATACTTGGAAATTGCTGGAATTGTATTTCATATGGTCTGTGTATGTGCCTGTGTGTGTGTGTGTGTGTGTCTCTGTGTGTGTGTCTGTGTGTCTTATGTGATTTTCATGTAAGATTAAATATAAGTAGATACACAATTATATGTGTATATAGTTTATAGAAAATATACAGGACTACCCAAAATTAAGCTAAACGTTCTTTTCTATTGAATGCAATTGACGGAAGAGCTTTGCTACATTTAACTATGGCACTGCTCACACAGGGTGGAAAATTATTTTCTCATACCCATACTGTAAACAAAGTATTTTCTTAAGATTGATTTTCAACTCTGATTTTTTGTAAAATATCACGTTTTGAGATCTCTTGAATACAAAGTCAAATTTTTAGCGATTGATCTGTATGTATGACTGTTATGAGCATAACTTAAAAACAAATAAGCGCAAGATATGCAAATTTGGTATTTTGAAGTTAGTATGTACTTTCTACTTGAAAAGTTGATCAAGATTGGCAAGTTTGAAGGCAAATTAATAAAAGTCTTGAATTTTATTTTTAAAAATAAATGTGGGCTATATAATTGAACTGGGGGTTGAGGGGTGAGGTAGTCTCCTTCACACAGAATTATAAGTTAAATAAAACTGTTCCTAAACCTATTTTAGAATATTTTTAAACTGGATTGAACTTTATTATTTTATTGATCTTACGTCTTAAACTGGAATCTGTCCCTGTACTGAAATGCAGGGTAAGAAAAAGTCGTGTGAGTGTCACACCAGATTATTATTATTATAATTATTTTATTTATTTATTTAACTCTTTCAAATCTGAAACTATACAAAACAATATTTCTTATTCTTCTGTATTCTCATACTATAACATGTTTTCCTTTGAAAATTCTTAGAAATTTCTAAGCAAAACCTATTATGAGACATAAACAAAATCGAGGCTATTTTTCTATGTATAATATCGTTGTAAGAAATAGACCAAAATAATGAATGACCAGCTGTTGTAACATCAAATAGGGAAATTGCTTTTTGAAGGTCAATTCTTTCAAATTCTCTTCCTTTTTTTTTTTTCTCGATAAACTTGCCGCGTGAACGCATTTTAGACGAATGCTGTAAAAAGGTAGTTGAAGCATGCTTTACTTTTTATATTCCTTCGTTTCTAGAAAAGCAATTCGGGCGTGAATCCTAGTTTAGAGGTTAGCGCTCTTGCGGGCAAATGTTCATCTATCTATAGGTGTATGTCAGAGAAGTGACGTTCAACATTTACTGAACAATATTGCAAGGCAGTGTCTTAAGAGGACATTGGATGTTTACAAAGGTAAGAACTTTTGACCAATAACTATTAATTTCAGAATTGATGTGTAAGTGTCGTTTGAATTAGATATTCTTTCGTTTCGGAACATTACATATTATATGGATTTTGGAGATTTTTAGTTTATGTTTCTCTAACTGCTTTATATGTTAGACAATTATATTGTTTTAAGGAATTTTTAGATTCGCTATCTGTAGAAGATTCGCCAGTTTAAATTAAGATTTATTAAGGATAGATATAATTTCTTCTTTTTTAGATAACGCTTAAAATATTGGTGTATGCATAGTATGTCTGCATATATATATATCGTAACTTGTATGCATATTGTATGCATGCATATAATTTTATTATTATTATTATTATTAAACCACGTATTTACATTATTTGCATCATAAGATGTATGCAAGTATTATTATTATTATTATTTTTTTTTTAATAAAATATTTGTATCGTGGAGGGAGGTGTAAATGTGTACATATGAATTGATTGGTTAATTGATTGAATTATGGTCTAAGTGGTAAATTAATGGATGATTTGATGGAAGACTGTTGGATTTAAATATTAAAAAGAATGTTGCATTATTTACTCAGACACATAATAAAAATTGCGAACAAAGTTATTTTTATTAATTCATTTCAACGAACAATTCAACATGAGCATTGTTAGCGTGCCACTTTTTTACCAATAAAGAATATTTTTTGCAGTATTGTTCACTTACTTAGAAGAGTAATTCGGAACACATACCACATGGTTCCAGAAATATTCGTTCCCGACAAAATGTTTCCGGGAAATGTGTCGCCTGTTGATTTTTTTTTTTTTTTTAATCGAATAATTAATATTCTGCTAAATATTTAAATTTCGAAGTAAATATTTTCTATGTGCAATAAATAATTCTTTATCTATTATGTTTAAAAAATACAAATTTCATCTTAATAATATCAGCATAAAATAAATAAAATTATAGTTAAAAACATAAATTTTACGCTTTGAGTTTTTAGTAACTAATTATTGCGCTTGATTTATTTTTCTTCTTTTGAAAGATATTGATACTTTTTTCCCTTTTCATCTTAATGAATTTCTTAATGAATCAATTTTTCCCTTTTTATCTTAATGAATTTTGAGTATCAGTATCTAAATGTAAAAAACTAGTATGATGTGGCCACC
Organism: Salticus scenicus; assembly: GCA_963930645.1. Classification (NCBI taxonomy): domain Eukaryota; kingdom Metazoa; phylum Arthropoda; class Arachnida; order Araneae; family Salticidae; genus Salticus; species Salticus scenicus. The sequence goes on along the minus strand of CAWVNO010001748.1, from coordinate 1,827,075 downwards.
ACATGATTTTCTTCCATATAATTTTGCACAAAATTCATTGACTACAAATTATTTATTAAATTCCATTATAAATTCAGATGATTTTTATCTGACAGAATTTTATCAATGAATACCGAAATAAAGTCAATTTTTTACCAATATCAAAAGATATACGATTTTTTTTTTCGTTAAAAGATAAAAAAAAATCTATAACTTTGTTTTAAATTATCACTGACCTACAGTTCAACCATTCATTTTAAAGGTATTGACGAGATCATTCGAAAGACACCCATATTGAAAATTTACTTCCCCCCCTGTGGTGTTCTCCCCCCCCCAGGGGGGGGGGGGGAACGATGCTCCCACATGAACATTTTTTTTTCCTAGTTAACTACTACTATTATAAATAATTCATATTAATTTTACAATCACACGTTTAAAATAACTCTCATTATATACATTTATACAAAATTTTGTCCTATACTGCCATGTTAAAAATTTAGAAACAATGCGATCACAGCGCCACCTGTTGAGCAATTGTTCCAAAAATCTAATCAGTAGCAGTTTATGTCAGGGTTCAACTAAATACCAAGTTTGGTTAAACTCCGTTTACAGTGTCCACAAAATATGTGATACAGACAGACATTTTCTAAAAACAGTCAAATTGTGTTCAGGACATCTCAAAACGTGTAAATCCATTGAAAACTGGAGTTCGAAAATTTTCACGAATCCAATACTTTCTCTATATAATACATATAGAAGAAAGTAATAAATTTAAATTAGTAAAAAAATCATAATTTTTTTTTTCCTTCTTCTAAAAAAAATCATAAAAACTTGCATCAAAATTTACACTATTGAATTTTAAATAGTCTAATTTTTGTGAAGCATTATTTTGTATGTTTGGTTAATTTTTTATTACTTTCTTCAATATTCAATAGAAGAAAGTATTGGATTCGTAAAAATTTTCGACTTCGGGTTTTTGATGGATTTACATGTTTTAAGAGCTGTAGAACACAATTTGACCATTTTTAGAAAATGTCTGTCGGTCTGTCCGCCCGTCTCTCTCTCCGTGTGTGTGTGTGTGTGTGTGTGTGTGTGTGTGTGTGTCAGAGAGAGAGAGAGAGAGAGAGAGAGAGAGAGAGAGAGAGAATATTGTGGCGACTGTATCTCAAGTACTACCGCACAGAATTTCATACAAATTGGTATCTAGTTATACATTGACTTAAATTAGTGCCTATCAACTTTTGGTAAAAATTGTCCCACAGCTTGCGTTACCATCTCTCTTTTTCTAAATTTTTAACATGGTGGTATAGGACAAAATTTTATATAAATGTGCATAAAGAAAATTATTTTTTAATAATCATTATGCAATTTAAAAGAATTATTTGTAATAGAGATAGTCAAATGGAAAAAAAAAATGTGTATGTAGGAATCTTGCCTCCTTTCTTGAGGGACGGGGAGGGGGGGGGGGAGTTACTCCTCGATAGGAGTAAATTTTCATGATGGGTATCTTTCAAAGGAGCTCACCTATACCTTCAATACGAATGTTGAACCATTGATCTGCGATAATTTAAAATAAAATTATCGTTTTTTTCATTTTTAACAAAAAAAAAAAAAAAATAAAATAAAAATAAATAAATAAATAAATAAATAAATAAATAATATAAAAAAAAATGCTGTAATATTGAGAATAAAATTGACTTTTTCTGGATATTTAGTGTTATACTACTTCTCTAATATGGAAATCGTCTGCAGTATCATAGACGATAATTTTATTAAATATTAATTTTATTAAATAATAATTTTACTAAATTAATTTTACTGAGTGAATTTGTATAGGAAAATATAGAAGAAAGTCATGTGGTGGCCACAACATAATAGTTTGATTTGTTATGATCTTTGTTTGAAGTCAATGCATGTACTTGATATTTTACTGCAGTTTTCTTTTTCCTTAATTTAAAATATTTTATATAATATCCTTTTAATTTATTAGTTTATATCTGACTAGCAGGCAACGCCCGCTTCGCTGGTCCATATTTTTAAATGAATCACTATAATGAATTCTCAAAATTGCATTAATTTTTATCACGTGAAAAAAAAAAAAAAAAAAATCTGATTAGGAAAAATGTCGCACCGGGTTCTCACTGCCTTCGGAAAAAATTCCCAAAATGCTCTAACTCTTATTTCTATTATTTTTCCCCTTCGCCCCCCCCCCCCTCCCGTCTATCCCAATAATTTTACAAATTCGAAAATATCCGCAATCGATTTGTAAGTATCAAAAACCTCCAAGAACCAGTTTTGAACAATCTATCTCTATTTTAATTTTTTTTTTGCCCCACCGCTCCCCCCTTCCCGCCCCTCCCAATAATTTTAAAATTTCGAAAATATCCGCAATCGATTTGTAGGTATCGAAAACCTCTATGTACTGATTTTGAATGATCTAACTCTATTTTATTTTTTTTGCCCCTCCGCCCCCACCCTTCCCGGCTCTCCTAATAACTTTATACTTTCGAAAATATCCCCAATCGACTTGCAGGCCTCTAAAACCTATCTGTACCAATTTTGAACGGCCAAACTGTATTTCTATTAGTTTTTGCCCCGTAGCCCCCCCCCCTTCCCGCCCCTCCTAATAATTTTACATATTCGAAAATATCCGCAATCGATTTGTAAGTATCGAAAACCTCTATATACCAATTTTGAACGATCTAACTCAATTTTTGTTTTTTTGCCCCCCCCTCTCCCTCCCCCCTTCACGCCCCTCCTAATAACTTAACACTTTCGAAAATATCCCCATTCGACTTGCAGGCCTTTAAAACCTATCTGTACCAATTTTGAACGGCCTAACTGTATTTCTATTTGTTTTTGCCCATAGCCCCCCCTTACCGCCCCACCTAATAATTTTACAAATTCGAAAATATCCGCAATCGATTTGTAAGTATCGATAACCTCTATATACCAATTTTGAACGATAGCACTATTTATTTTTTTTGCCCCCCCCCCTCTCCCCTCCCCCCTTCACGCCCCTCCTAATAACTTAACACTTTTTAAAATATCCCCATTCGACTTGAAAGCCTTTAAAACCTGTCTGTACCAATTTTGAACGGCCTAACTGTATTTCCATTTGTTTTTGCCCCATAACCCCCCCCCCCTTGTTGCCCCACCTGGGGGCTGAATTTCTAAAATTCCAGAAATTGGTTTTTAGATATTTTTATTAGCTATATTTTCGAGCAAAAATTTCACGTGTATCTATTTTTTTATTTGAGATATATAGGATTATGCAAAATCACGTTTTACGCATGTGAAATCACGTTTTGCCCCCTCGTACCCCTTGGGGACCGAATTTTGAAAATTCCAGAAATTGGTTTTTAGACATTTGTGTTAGCTCTATTTTAAAGCAAAAATTTTACGGATATCTGTTTTTTTGTTTCAGATATATAGGATTATGCGAAATCACGTTTTACGCGTGTGAAGACACATTTTGCCCCCCACCCCCCTTGGGGACCGAATTTTGAGAATTCCAGAAATTGATTTTTAGACATTTGTGTTAGCTATATTTTAAAGCAAAAATTTTACGGATATCTGTTTTTTTTGTTTGTGATATGAAGGATTTTGTGAAATCACGTTTTTCCCCCCCTCCTCCCCTTGGGGGCCGAATTTTGTAAAATCGCTTCTTAGTTGATGCCTACATCATAGAACGAACATTGTCACAAAATTTCATGCTTCTAGGTCCAGGGGTTTGGTCTGGGCGTTGATAGATCACCCCCTCACTCAGGAAGTCTTCTTTTATATATATAGATAATATCCTAATTCTTTAGTTTGGATAAATGCATTGAAAATTGCGCATAATGAAAACTGTCTTAGAAAATATTTATTGAATAATTAACATTTTAAAAGTTGTGCTTATATTTTAGTTGAATACAATCTATATCAAAATTAATACCAAAGAAATAATTTCATAATTATATTGACTCACCATTCTTTGACATAAATATTATGTATTAATTTATAAATAATTTAACTTTAACTACCCTCATAATTTAAAAATATTTTTTTTTTTCCCATAACAAGTTTTTTTTTTTTTTTTTTTTTTTTTTTTTAATCAAAACAAGTTTTTTTTAAATCGAAAAATCATGCGGTACGCATTGGTTATTAACATTTTCCAACTGTACGTACTCGTTACGTCGTATAACCTTCAATATCCTTTGCCTACGTTGTCACATAACGGACAGACAAAAGGACAAAAAGGCAGAGAGATACACTAATTCAATTCATAATCACTCTTAAACATTGTTGGAAAGTATTAAAAAGGCCTAGCACAAACGGAAATGGAATTATAGCAATTCCAAATTGCAACCCCAAATGTATCTGAATATTTTAGTGTAGCCCTGAAAATCTGAATGCTAAGCATATCATATTCTAGACAAAACATTATTTTAATATATTAAAAATAAATGTCAATTTCATTTGCTTTTTTTAATTCCCTCTTACCCATAAATTAGAGAAAGTATTGTTTTGGGGTCAAATTTTCGAACGCGAGTTTTTGTTAGATTTACACGTTCAGAGGTACCCTGAATACGAAAATCATGTTTTAAGCAAATGGTCTGTGTGTATGTCTGTGTGTATGTGCGTGTGTCTGTCTGTTATCAGCATATCTCAAAAACAAATTATGGCAGAAACTTCAAATTTGGTATTCTAAATGTGTATCATATAGGGATGCTACACTAAGCTTTTCGTTGAGATGAAGCAAATGGTTCGTGTACAGCGACACTCAAAAGTATTCAAATGCATTACGTCTATGGGGGGAGGGGGGAAATTGAAGTTAAATAGAATTTAACATCTATAGACTGCACTAAACCAAATGAAATGAATATATATTTTTTATATGCGTAAAAGCATATTTCATGCAGAATATTTTACGGAAATCATTCACTGTTCATTTACAGGACTACACAGAAGAACTAGATTATAGTGCGACAATAGCTGAAAATTCATTGGTGTATTTCAGGTTGGGTCGTGTATTATTACTATAGGATTAGATTTAGGGGCACTATGTGGTTTGTACATAATCTTCAAAAGATATACAGGGCTGCAGATATTTAAGCAATAATATTCTTTTTTATTGTTAGTGGAAGTGCTTTACCATACTAATATTTTAGTCTGTCCAAGAAAGCTGTTCAGGAATGGAAATGAATTCCTCATAGACATCTGATAAATAATGTATGTTTTTAAGCTAAATATGCATCTCTTGTTTATTGTATATTTATACGTTTTGAGGCTTCCTGATTACCGCAGTCAAGTTTTTTAAAGTTTGATCTTTCTCTGTGTCTCTTAGAGTAACTTAAGAACGATTAAATTCAGGAGATCCAAAAGTTGTATTTTCATATTAATATAAATTTGTTGCTGGAAAAGTTTTATCAAGACTAGTAAGTTTCAAGCGATGTTGCGTGTGAAAGTTGTCTGAGTAATTTTAAGTGAACTTTTAGTTTTAATAACAGATTTATATTATATATAAATATAGGTGAAGTAATGAAACGGGGGTTTGAAGGGGGCGATAGCCCTCCCCCCCTCCACAGACATACAGAACTAATTATCATATAAAACTCTTCCAAAGCCGAATTTGAATTGTTTTAACACAGGTTTACATAACAGTACTCGTTATGTTACCTCTTAATCTCCAACCTGTATTTATAGTATCAAATTTCAGGGTAAGAGAAAGTCGTGTGAGTGGCACACCAGATTACTTTTTTTTTCAGTAGGATGTTATTTAAAAATTATTTATAAAATTGTCTTTTCTAAACGCAATGCATTGGCAATCGATCGGCACCAATCGCATGTTGCTACGTTAATTTACGGCAAAATTAGTTAGGAGGTGGCGATATATATATATATATATATATATATATATATATATATATATATATATATATATATATATATATATATATATATATATATATATATATATATATATATATATATATATATATTAATGGCTGTACAACATTTAATACTTATTTTTAGAATTTAAATTTAAACGTGTCACTGGTACAGTGTCCACCACTAGTGCACTTAATTTATAAAGGGCTTCATTATCGCCTAGGCACAGTAGGTCCTGATTTTAGGAGTCCTAAAATTACTCTGTAATTTTATTTACAATCCTCTTAAAATTTATTAATTTTCCATATTTAAACATTCAGCTGATGATTTCATATTAGAAATCTTCACATTGCAAGTTATTTTCTTCATATTAGTTATTTTGTTCATCCCCATCATAAAAGATTAGCAGTTTAAGAAAAATAATAGAAATTAATACAAACTAACAAAAATCCCCGCATAAAGTTACACTGGAATCGAGAAAGTATGAATCTGACTAATGTGCAGCGCAATGGCTTTTGGGTACTTTTCGTATTGACGTGCAATTTTTTGAGGATAGTTTTTCAACAGTTTTCGAAGAAAGAATTGCTTATATTCTACATCACAAAAAGAAAAGTTGATAGTATATAAAATAATTATAAGATAAAACTAGTTGGCATAGGTGGACTCTGCTCAGTTCTCCATCATATATATATATTCATAAATTTCTAGAACAGGACATTCTCTTAAAATAGTTATCATGTTAAGAGAAATGGATTTGAAAAAACGCTTGACACAGTGACAGAATGAAATCCCCGCCTAATAGGCTACCCACCGTTCACTTCGATATATTTATCTTATTCTAATCTATTAATTTATTTTATCAGGGTAAATTTCGTAGTTTAGTTTTCATGCTACTATTTCCAATGCAACAATCCTCAAAATGCATATTTATATGGAAAATTTTCAATTTTGTTATGTTGATAAAATCTTAAATAACGAATAGCTTACGAAATTTTCCTATTTCAATATTTGTATACCTTTTTATATACCATGTTTTTAAATTTTCTGTTGAATCATAGCTATACGGAAGCGAAGTGTGATGTCACTAACCGTCAGTGGGTGCCAAAAAAGAAAAAGATTTCCTATGTTAATTATCCATTGGATTTTTTGTAAAAAATTATTAAAAATTAAGAAGAATTATTTCCCGATTTTAATTTCCATATTTGGATATAGTTATATATAAGTTATTGTCTACATGTGTTAGATTGAGTTATTTTTGCTGTAAAATTGATAAGCTTTCAATTTTAAATTTCAAAATTGTATCGTCCTTGGCGATTTTTGTATTTGGCGATCAAAAACGTAATACGAAAATATACACACCAGATGTATATTTTCGTAGTATGCATTGTACGTATATTGTTTCATATTACTGATTGAAACGTTGTTGAAACAACCATGATTTTTGAAAGGAACTAAATATGTCCGCTAGATAATTTGATGAATTTTTTTTTTCTGCCAAGGACTACATATATCAAATATTCCGCTGCAATATATTAATATCTTATATCAGACACTTTATTTAGACATTTAAAAACAAATTTGACTTTAAATTATGATAGAATATTTATTATTTTCCTTTTAATTAGTATATTAGTTAGATATTGATTGTGTAAATATAACCCTTTGAAATGAAATGTTTATGTTTGCATTCGAAAATGTAAGTTTGACATTTTTTCCCCTATAGTTTTGAAATTTAAAATCAAAATTTTATCAATTTTACAGCAAATGAAGTTTTTAAAGAGATAATGACGTCAATTTTTGAGAGATGCCTAATTTAACTTTTTACAGTTTTTTAACGTTTACGTTTAATTAAATGTATTTATTTTTATGTTGAAAGAAAATGAACTCGTAAATTTTTTTTTGGCAACAATTAAATTATAGCTGATATTTTAATGGCTATTTATATGCTATTAAGAGGTTATTATTTTCGTATTTTAATTAATTAAAATAAAACTAATAAAAAATTCGAAAATCTGAGTTCGAAGTATTGTTTTGTCACCGGGTTTTAAGCTACTGTGAAAGTTTCAAATGTCTAGCTAGTAGGAAAGTTAGTTAAAAATAGATTGCAAGATTTGTACCGGACAAACAAACAAACAAACAAGAATCGAAGTTAATAAAAACATGGTAAAAATTGTTATGTAAAAATATTTGAATGCAAAGGGCAGAAAATGCGTAAAAACAGAGAAAGATGTGAAGATCATGAAAAAGAATATGATTTTGAAGAGAAAAAAGGCTTTTAATTATTTGAAATTTAGTATGCTAAAAATACAGCAGTATTACCTGTTTAAATAGGTATATTAAATATATATATATATATATATATATATATATATATATGTATATTCAAAAAACAATTAATTCTTAGAGACACTTAATTTTTGCATAAGAAATGTCAAAAAGAGAGAGAGAGAGAGAGAGAGAGAAATGGAAGGCCTCAAAATATTGCTCTGAATAGGGACTAATTCAGTCTTGAACGGGCTCCGACTTCATATATGTTCATATATTCAATACAATATGTATTTATAAAATATTTATAATCCATTTCGAAAAAGAAAGATGTTGCAATAAACCTGTTAAAAAAGGACAGCAATTTGAATAAAGGGGCAAATATTAAACAGATCGGCTAAATCAATCTTAAATAAGATTGAAGAAGAGTCAGCTTCTGTCTAAAATCGGTATAATAAGTTTTTTATCTAAGAATTCCACGTTGAATTCAACCTTATTCATATACTAAACAACAAAACAAATAGTAATTGGTCATACAAAAAATAGCTAAGCTAACTATATATACAAGTACATACAAAAAAAAAAAAAAAAAATCAACCGTGAATGGAGCTTGTGGTATGTTATAGTAACCCATTTGCTACATCATAGTTATTACTAGAGAAGTTGCTCCGAATATTCGGTTACCAAGGTAATTCGGCTGTACCGAATGTTCAGTTCGGCCAAATACCTCGATATTCGGTGACCGAATAGTCGTTTTAAATATGATATTAAGTTAAAATATTGAAACTGGTAAAAATATTTTTTATCGTATACAAAATTAAAATAAATTTGATTTTTTTTTTTTTTTTTTAATCACCAATAGTTTAATGATAATATATTTTAATTAGTAGAATTATGCGTGAAGAACAATTTATGAAGTTATATTTAAAAATTATTTATTTGTGTTTTGGAACAAGAACAAATATATTTTATTTAGCTTTTATTTCATCACCAGTCAAAATTTCAACTTATATCTAATATCTTTATATATATAAACATATTTTTTTAATTATGATTTGTCACCATTAAGTATAACTCGACAGAGTTTACAATATTTTAAAATATAATATAAATGTTAGATTTAAGTAAAACTGAATTATCAATATCAATAATTATTTTAAATCATAATATGTATGATTGATTTAGTTCATATCAAGTTGGTTTATAAATAACAATAATAACAATAATTATTATTGTTTTTTACCAAATAATGTAAAAAATATTCATTTTAACTCCCCCTCCCCCACACACACTTAATATGGTCTTGTAGAGGTTTCGGGGAAAGTTCGCACCCTTAAAATTTGTTTAACCCGCTCCACATGTCTTAAGCCGTGGTGGTCTCTACTCCTTTTATTATTATTTCAGTTTCATTTGTTTGGATTTGTCCCTGTTTCACAAAGTTTTCATTTTTATATTAAATATATGTATTTCTTTCTTATTTCATATATATATAAATATATATATACGTATGTGTGTGGAAGTTATTCGGGATGTGAAAGAATATCTACATTGAAATTTAAGTATTCGGTCGAATGATAGATATTCGATATTCTTCAAAAACCATTATTCGGTGCAACTCTAGTTATAAACCTATAGGATCTGCAACAGGTAAAACATTCGTAACCTAGATTATTTTAATAATAATGCAAAAGTCTTTATTTTTTTAAATGGATAAGTAAAATCACAAAAATATTATTCCCGAGACGGTTTATATCTATTAATTACGGGAGCAAATCTTAATCTGATTCTTATAATAATAAATAAATTAATTATATTCATGCAGTTTTGTTTTTGCAATATATATTTTAACGAAATTTATTTTTATCTTTCTGTTCATAACGCAGATAGTAAATAATAATAATAATAATAATAATAAACACCAGAGGAATCGTTATAATGGTCTGAATTATAATAATATTTTTAATAATTTGAGATCGGTGAAGGTAGTACTTTGATTTTCAAACGTGCTCGAAGGAGTGATAGTACTTCTTTAGTTTTGGTGGAAGTACTTCTTTAGTTTTTAAAAGTCAAAGAAACAAATTCGCAGACCTAATAATCTTCCCGTAAACCGAAATTGCTGTTTTTGGTTTCAGATTTGTTTTTAAAGAAGTCATTTCAAGCAAATGAAAGTATTTTGATAAAATATCACAATGAAATTTAACTCACATTATTGCGCCGGGTCCACAGATTGCATTCAACATAATAACATCCGAATTTGTATGAAGTCTTCTAGCTATTTTCAGACGAAATTCGAAAGAACGCAATGGAAGAAGTGATTGTATACGTACGTAATGGATAAAGACATAAAGAGTATTTTCATTTACTGAATATATTTTTTCCCGCCGTTTTAAATTAGCCAAGATATGAAATGTAAATGTATAGTTATCTAGTTTCGAAAGTATGCCTTTAGCATCACAACTGTTTAGTCATTTCCTAAAACGAAAGTACTTCTGTATTATCAATATATTTGATGTTGAAACAATTGCATGTTGCGGTAAGAAAATGCAATGCACATTTCCTTAAAGCAAAGTTTTGCGATCCGAAAGTAAGATTAAATATAGATTTTAAACAAACAAAAATTTGCTGATAAATGATGTTATTGCTCATTGTTTTTTGAAAAATACAAGCAAAATTTAAACGAATGCTTCTTATTCCGCATACAACCTATTTTCTACGCCTCATTAACTTATAACGGAATTGATATAAAAATATTTGCAACTAATTGTTATAAATGACTAAGATGTATTGTTTGACTAATAAAAAAACAAGAAACAAAATCATGAGATTCGAGTAGATCATAAATACTTTCCATCTGTATGTATACCTCTTGCATCATTTAACTTTAGATTATTTTACTTCTCTGATAATGACACTTTTAAATGCATTTTCTTTCTTTTTAACACTTTCCAACAAGGTTGAAAAGTGTTAATGACTTCGGTTTGTCTGTCTGTCTGTCAGCACTCTAACTCCCGTAAATATTTATGGAATTTCTTGAAACTGATATATGTTATTCATATTCACTATCGGATGTTCCCTATTGAAAATGGAGTTTCTACTTCTACTGGTTTGTGTACAGGGACCCCCGAAAATATTTCAAAGCATTGTGTTCTATGAGAGGCATTTCTATAAACCCTATTTTCATACTCTTACTGTACACAAATATTAATGAAATTGAAATATGTTGTTCAAGTTCACTATCGGGTGTTTCCTATTGAAAATGGAGTTTATACCTCTACTGGTTTGTGTACAGGGACCCCCGAAAATATTTCTAAGCATTGTGTTCTATGAGAGGCATTTCTATTAACCATATTTTCATACCCTTAGCGTACGCAAATCTTAATGAAATTGAAATATGCTATTCAAGTTTTCACTATCGGGTGTTTCCTATTGAAAATGGAGTTTATACCTCTACTGTTTTGTGTATTGGGATGCATAAAATTATTTCAAAACATTGTGTTCTATGAGAGGCATTTCTATAAACCATATTTTCATACCCTTCTTGTACACAAATCTTAATGAAATTGAAATATGTTATTCAAGTTCACTGCTGGACGTTTCCTGTATAAAATGGAGTAAATACCACCAGTGATTTGTGTACAGGGATACACAAAAATTTTTCAAAGTATTGTGTTCTATGAGAGGTATTTCAATAAACTTTTTTTTACCTTTACTGTACACATATCTTAATCAAATTGAAATACGTTATTCCAGTTCACTATTGGATGTTTTCTGTATAAAATTGATTAAATACCACCACTGGTTTATATACAGGGATACCCAAAAGTACTTCAAAGCATTGTGTTCTATGAAGTGTATTTCTATAAATCAAATTTTCATACCTTTACTCTACACATATCTTAATGAAATTGAAATATGTTATTCAGGTTCACTATTGGATGTTTCCTGTATAAAATGGATTATATACCATCACTGTTTTATATACAGGGACACTCAAAAGTATTCTAAAGCATTGCGTTCTATGAGAAATATTTCTATAAATCAAATTTTAATAACTTTACTTTCCACGAAGTTTTAGGAAATTGAAATATGTTATTTATGTGCATAAAAGAGTGCTTTGCATAGAATATACTATGACTAGCATTCGATTTACAGGGTGGTACAAAAATATTTTGTTATATTAAGAGCTATTGATATAACAATTTGCTAGAATTGTACTTTCGTTCACATAAAGCGTTTTTAACACTTTCTAACATTTTTTAAGTGTGAATATGATATGAATGTGTGTATCTGTCCGCCTGTCTGTCTGCCCGCGCTCTAACTCCCGTAAATATTTATGGAATATTTTGAAACTGATATATGTTATTCAAGTTCACTATCGGGTGTTTCCTATTGAAAATGGAGTTTATATATACCTCTACTGGTTTGTGTACAGGGACCCCCGAAAATATTTCTAAGCATTGTGTTCTATGAGAGGCATTTTTATAAACCCTATTTTCATACTCTTACTGTACACAAATCTTAATGAAATGGAAATATGTTGTTCAAGTTCACTATCGGGTGTTTCCTATTGATAATGGAGTTTATACCTCTACTGGTTTGTGTACAGGGACCCCCGAAAATATTTCTAAGCATTGTGTTCTATGAGAGGCATTTCTATGAACCATATTTTCATACCCTTAGTGTACACAAATCTTAATGAAATTGAAATATGCTATTCAAGTTCAGTATCGGGTGTTTTCTATTGAAAATGGAGTTTATACCTCTACTGTTTTGTGTACAGGGATACACAAAATTATTTCAAAACATTGTGTTCTATGAGAGGCATTTCTATAAACCATATTTTCATACCCTTCTTGTACACAAATCTTAATGAAATTGAAATATGTTATTCAAGTTCACTGCTGGACGTTTCCTGTATAAAATGGAGTAAATACCACCACTGATTTGTGTACAGGGATACACAAAAGTTTTTCAAAGCATTGTGTTCTATGAGAGGTATTTCAATAAACCTTTTTATACCTTTACTGTACATATATCTTAATCAAATTGAAATACGTTATTCCAGTTCACTATTCCTTCACATAAAGCGTTTTTAACACTTTCTAATATTTTTTAAGTGTGAATATGATATGAATGTGTATATCTGTCCGTCTGTCTGTCTGCCCGCGCTCTAACTCCCGTAAATATTTATGGAATTTTTAAAACTGATATATGTTATTCAAGTTCACTATCGGATGTTCCCTATTGAAAATGGTGTTTATACCTTTACTGGTCTGTGTACAGGGACACCCGAAAATATTTCAAAGCATTGTGTTTTATGAGAGGTATTTCTATAAACCATATTTTCATGCCTTTACTGTACATTATCTTAATGAAATTGAAATATGTTATTCAAGTTCACTATTGGAAGTTTCCTATGTAAAATAGATTAAATACCACCACTGGTTTATGTACTGGGACACTCAAAAGTATTCCAAAGCATTGCGTTCTATGTGAGATATTTCTATAAATCAAATTTTAATAACTTTACTTTCCATGAAGTTTTAGGAAATTGAAATATGTTATTCATATGCACAAAAGAATGCTTTGCATAGAATATAGCATGTTTATCATTAGATTTACAGGGTGACCAAAAAATATTCAGTTATATTAAGAGCTATTAATAAAAAAAAATGTTAGAATTGTACTTTCATTTACATTAAGCGTTTTTGACACTTTCTAACATTTTTTAAGTGGGAATATGATTTCAATTTGTGTATGTCTCTGATTGTTCTTCTGTCCGTCTGTCTGTCTCTCTGTCTGTTTTTTGCGCTCTATTTCCCGTAAATATTTATGGAATTTCTTCAAATCGATGTATTTTATTCAAATTCCCTATCGGATGTTCCCTATTAAAAATCGAGTGAATACCTCTTCTGGTTTGTGTACAGGGACACCCAAAAGTATTCGAAAGCATTGTGTTTTATGACAGGAGTTTCTATATACCATATTTTCATACATTTAATGTATAGAAACGTTAATGAAATTTTAATATGTTATTCAATTCCCTATCGGATGTTTCCTATGTAAAATAGAGAACATTTCTAACTGGTTTGTGTACAGGGACACTTGAAAATATTCCAAAGCATTGTGTTATATATGAAAGTTGTTTTTATAATCCAAATTTTAATAATTTTATTTTCCACAAAGCTTAATGCAATTGAAATATATTATTCGTATGCACAAAAGAGTGCCTTCTATGTAATATAGTATGGTTGGCATTAGATTTACTGGGCCACACAAAAATTATCAGTTACATTAAGAGCTTTAATAAAAAATTACTGGAATTGCACTTTCCGTTTACATGAGCGTTTTAACACTTTCTTATAGTTTTAGTGGGAATATGATTTCAATTTGTGCATCTGCCTGTCCGATTGTCTACCTTTCTATTTGTTTGTCCCCGGCTCCTAGCATCCGTGAATATTTTGAGAATTTTTAAAAAATAATCCACTGGAGTTCCCTATGGAATGTTCCCTATTTAAAATGTGATTAATAGGTCCTGTACAACTAGCTTGTTTACGTGGACATTAACCACAAAAAAAAAAAAAAAAAAAAAAAAAAAGCCATTACATTGCGTTTTAGGACAGAATTTTTTAAAAGTTAAATTTAAAAGACTTTCTACTGTAAAAATCATAAAAACATTGACATGCATTATTAATATTCTGAAATAATGTTTTGTATAGAATATGATATGATTAACTTTCAGATTTACAGGGCTACAGTAAAATATTCAGAGAGATTAAAATCTGTAATTATAATCTAACGGCTGCATTTTCTTTTGCGTTAAGCCTTTTTAGCACTTTCCAGATTGCCTAAGAGTAATTTTAAAATCAATTAGTCTATCTGTATATTTTTCAGTCCTTCTGTCTGTTGTGTGATAACGTAGGCAAATAATATTAAAAGTTGTTTAGTACAACAATTGCGTACAGTTGGAAAGTGCTACTAATCAATACGTACTGCATGATTTTTCTTTCTTGTTTTATTTTGGAAGAAGTAAATTAAAAAAAATTTCCTTGTAGAATTGTGTTTTTTAGAAAAACTATAGAATAGACCGTTTTTGTGTAGTCATGTATGTTAGTAAGTTAAATATTTTGAATAAACACCATAAAATGCAAAAGACTCACAACAATTATTTCGGGTCTGAATGGAACACCACCCTTCGTCAGGCGAACAAAGTAAGCAGGAATGCTGCATGTAGGGAGTCTTTTGCATTCTATGGTGTTATTATAATTTTTAACTTACAACTTTTCAACGTCAGTACTTCGGTGCATTTTTATTAAAGTCCTACAGGTTGTCTAGAAACAACAAGGCTTCGAAATTATATTTTAAAGCAATCTGTAATTATATTTTATAGTATTTATATTATCCGAAATTATATTTTAAACCCCTGTAAAGCAATCAGTTACGCTAATTATATCTTATTTTACAGGAAAAATAATTTTGTGCATAATAATAATGTTAATTTTGGCATGTTGTGCGCAGAAGAAATATATTAAAATATTTTTAAAAGCAATTATAAGATAAAAAAAAACGTTTTATGTACCATGTTTTAAATTTTCTGATGAATCATAGAGCACAACTTTTTATAATTTTTTAACGTTCAGTTTAATTAAACTTATTTATTTTTATGTCGAAAGAAAATTAACTCGTTTTTTTTTTTTTTTGCAACAATTAAATTATAGCAAAAATTTTAATGGCTATTTTAACGCTATTAGGATGTTATTATTTTCATATTTTAATTAATTGTAAGAAAACTAATCAAAAATTCGAAAATCGGACTTCGAAGTATTGTGTTGTCACCGGCTTCTGAGCTACTGTGAAAGTTTCAAATTTCTAGTTAGTCGGGAAGTTAGTTAAAATTCGATTGCAAGATTTGTACCGGACAAACAAACATACAAACAAATAAACAAGAATAAAAGTTAATAAAAACATGGTAATATACCTCTTACAGACCAAAATGCATCGAAACCATTTTATGAGCCTGTATACAAAGCAGTTACGCTATTTATATTCTTTTCGATAGAAACCATGCTATAGTGAACTTAAAAAACAGAAATCAGTTCTAAGGCATTTTAAACATATTTACAGAAGTTATAACGTAAAAAGACGGCTAAACAGATGCACAAATTAAAAGCATAAACATTTCTAAAACTTGCTGTAACGTATTAAAAACATATAACACAACTGAAAATGCTTTTCCAGTATCTCCGCTTACATTCTCTAATTCTAATATATATATATATATATTCTGTAAAACAATTACAACTGCTAATCATGAAATATTTTATAGAAAATGTTTTGTGCCCATGAAAAATATACATGTTAATTTCATTGTATTTTGTGAAATAAAAAGGTATTACAATATGCTTTACAAAAATATCATTCACAAAACGCAATGCTTTCGTATTCTTTTTTTTTTTTTTTTTTTTTTTCAAAAGCCAATGGTGATATATACAATTATCAATGAGGAACTTTAGTAACATATATCAGTTTTGTAGCATTACGGAAGACAGATTGACAGTATTTTTAAATTTATATACAGTTAATATTGATAAATACTTTATTTAGTTATTTGCTTATTTATTTGCTTATTTATTTTTTACATTTTTTTAATCTCGTATTTTTTCTGACACATACTCGTCCTCTTTAATCGTGATATATGTCCCTTTTCAACAATCAGTAATGTTTATTCTTTTTTGTATGAGTGAAATAATTTTTATTATAAACGTCCTTTCTATTGATATAAACAGTGGTTGCTATGGCTTGTTTTCATAAAAGTGATTTTAATTTTAAAATATCGTATTTATAAACTCCGACACAGTTTTTTTTAATACTTCCTCTATTAATGTTGGCATTTACATATTTTCTTTTATTCGTTTTGTTCAGGTGGGAAAGGCAAGATGCAAGTATAATACAAAAAATAATTTTGCTTTAAAAACATGGTCTTAATGTAAAATGAACCAAAATATAAAAGTTTAATGGGATTTTTTTTTTTTTTTTTTTTTTTACCTTTATAATAAAACATCTTAAATGGAGGAATAATTTAATAAATTTATTTAGTCTAAATAATTACTTAATACACCAAGGAATGAAAAAAGACATGAATGTGTTACTTCTTTCATGCTGCAGTCGCCCCCTACATTTTTCAGCGTGATGAAGGGTCGTACTTCCCTATTTTAACCCAATCTAATTATTTACGTTTTTCGTAACTTACGATATTTACTTTCGCTATCTCCTCACTAAATCTTGATATTGAAAATTTTAAGTGTTGATATCAAAATAAATAGGCAAATAATTTCTTGCGGTAACAAATTAATATCTTAAACGACAATGAGCACTCGTTCCCTGTGGCAGAAATTTATTATGCTTTCTGCGACAAGCTTCATCAACACCAAAATCTTTCTGCAGGAATAGTTTGTGAAGTTAACATTTATGAATTCAAAATAAATTATTTTTAAATAGTAAATAATATTCAGTATAACCAATGTATTTAAATTTTAACTAGGCACAAATGCACATATCTGCACTATTGCAAGAAATGACTCTTTTTTTTTTTTTTTTTTTTTTTTTAAGAAAAGTGAAAATAAATCTATTGATCTTAATTGCTTCAGATTTTTTGTTCACATTAATATACAATATTGTTTATAAAATATTCAATGAATTCAAACCATAAAATGCAGTAACGCATCAAAAATAATCTGCAAATTTTTTTAAGGCATTTAAATCGTGAAATGTGTAAATTAAACAAATGTTACAAATACTTTTAAAATGTCATTACTTTTTTTATATTAAATATATATATTTAAATACACAAATGCACTTATTTCATAAGGTGCAAACCAAACAACATAAAATATAATACAGAACTCAAAATTAAAATACAACAAATTAAAAGTAAAAATTAATATAGAATATTGAATATTATATTGAAATATAAATAATTTACAACATTTATAGTTTTTGAGATTATTAGAAAGATGCATTCTAATACACAAGATTCGTTTTTATATTATATACAAATAGCGTAAATATGTGTATTTGAAATCTAAAAAATGTGATTTGACATTAAAGAATTGAGAATGTATAATTATACCATCATTTAAATACATAAAGTAAAACAAAATACAAGATCTAAGTAACACAATTATAGACAAAGCATAGTCGAAATATTTTCATAAAGATTGAGGCAAGTGAAACATTTAATTTTTAAGGAAATTTCGAAATTTCGAAACATAACAGATTTCATGGATAATATCTATAATAGAAAATAATGATTACAGATGAATGAAATAAATAGAAATCAATTAAAAGTAATACACTGGTTTTCATAATTATAAGGACACCCGCTTTTCTATATTAACTAAACACTGAACACTATTATTTAAACAAATATATTTTTTATTAATATGAATTTCATTAATAGACCATATTTAAAAAGTTTTTTTTTCTATCTTAAAAAACTTTAAATAGGGTCAGAAAGATGATTTTTCAGGTGTTCACAATTATAAGGACAGCTCGATTCTTAGTAATTTTTTTTTTCAGTTATTCTTTAAATTAATATTTTATGGGGTCTCTTTTTAGAGTGAAACAGTCAGACATTCTCTCTGGTATATATATATGTACTTTTTTTTTTTTTTTTTTTTTAATATTCAGTTTCAATACCATTTCTTACAGCATAGATGATATTCTGAATACATTTAAACTATTTAAAATTGCTTTCCACTTGCATGCATTGTAGAAGCTGAGATATAATCTCCCCATAAAAGGGGGAATTTACAGCATAGAAGCGACCCCTATCTGGTGATACATTCCAAAGGCTAATTAGCAGCAAAGCTAATATTTAGGTCAATACCTAATTAAATATTCCTGATATTTAGCAAATTAGCTTAAAGTCTAACTAAACATAAAGTTTGGTTAAATTCCGTCCATTGGTTTGTGAGATACATAGTCCACAAAACTTTGATAACATACACAAAAATGATAGACAGACTGGCATTTTCAAAGAATGGTCGAATTGTGTTCTGGACATCTCAAGAGTGTATAAACCTATGGAAAACCGGAAATCAAAAATTCTCATTTATCCAACACATTTTTCTTGGTATATACAAAATAAATAAATAAATAAAAGAAATTACTTTTTCGTAACTTAATTTATTAACATTTTAAGAAGCAAATGATAATGAATATCTGCAAAAGTAATTTGGAGTAAAGTGTTTGACACAATTCAACAAGATAAAACTTAAATAAAATTATAAATAATTATAATGATTATAACATATAATTAAAGTTTAAAATTTTGTAATTTTTTTCCACCTCATCTCTATTACATTTTAATGATTATTCTATACTGGCAGGCCAACAAAATCTGAAACTGAAAATAAGGAAATAAAACTGAAAAAAAAAAAAAATAAAATAAAAAAATAAAGGCATTTTGTCATATTTGTTATAATCACATTGTGACAGAACGTGTTACGACGGTGATACACTTGAACGTTTTTCATAGAACTAGAATTGTACGTTTTATAGATGGTACAAAGCAAACCTTTTCATAACGTTCTAAGTAATACTATTTTTGAACGTCTAATCGAACGTTCTCTTGACACGAAACACGGTGCTTGAACGACTGTAACCGTTATTAGACGTTCACAGAACGTTCCCGTGCAACTTGGGTATATTCAACAAAACTTTTGGTTTGACTTTTATTCAAAATAACTATTTAATTTGCAATATTTCAATTAAAAAAATAAATAAACATTTTTTAATGTTTAAAAAAAGAAATGTACAAGCTGTAGAAACTATTGCTAAGAGTATTTTTGTAAAATAAATTAATAATTTTTTTAACGACTTCATATGCTTAAATAACAAAATTTAAAGCTAAGAATTTTAATCACAATTTAATGATTAGTAAGAAAAAAAAATAGAAAAGCTATCAATTTTATAACTTAAGATACCCATTAATATTTATTGCTGATATCTTTTACTACATATAAAATGCTAAAAACCAATAAAGTATTTTTAAGATTAATTTCTTAATTTTCTATTTTTTGAAGCAAGGTTTGAAGCTTCATTTTTTTATTTTGCGTATAACTACAGACGTTACAAATTTCTCCATAGTTTTATTTCTGTATATATTTGTGAAATGTATTGCATAGTTTGAACCAAACATAAAAATTAATGCAGCTTTTAAAAATTCACGTGTATTCACAGTCGGTAACAAAAGTGTTCAAACACTAGCAAAATTCCAACAGGATGCGACAAGGATTTATTTAACAGAACCGTATGAAGTGTACTTTTTTTACATAGGAGTTTTTGCTAGTGTTCGGACACTTTTGTTACCGATTGTACTACCACGCACGTATGCTCGCTTCGCATACATTAAAGGAAAAAAAAAATCACTAGATACAACTAATTTGTCGTGCGTAAATCAAAAAATGTATGAAAATCGGTACAGCAGCAATTACGCAATTATATATATATATATATATATATATATATATATATATATAAAAATCACTGGATGCAGCTATTTTGTTATGCATGAATCTGAAAATGTATGAAATAGAAAATTTGAAAAATGGGCACAAAGCCACATTCTTTCGAAAAAACATCTTTTTGCAATACAATAATATACACGGCACGAGCGGCAGGCGCGGCACGAAAACAAAGTTTGGAGATACGAAAATGAAATTCCGATGTGAAGAGGTTACCAGTGAAAAGTGTCGATACACCGAATCATATCACCGCATCCCGAATCGCTAATGCATGCCGTATCAAAGCTAACCCAAGTGAGTTACATCCGCTCTATCTCCTCTCCTTATTCAGGATTGAGGGGATCGTATCTGCAGAAATGAAAATTTGTTCTGCAGAACAGTTTATAAACCACTCTTTCAGTTTCTTTCTTTCTCTCTCTGTCTCTTTTTTTTTTTTTTTTTTTTTTTTTTTTTTAACACAATGGCAAAATTTATTTGACTTAAGTAAAATCTTTCTGCAAGAACATTTCTGTTTCTGCGACATTGTCGCCGTGTCGCCGTGTTTCTGCCACGGGGCACTCGTTGTGGTGAATTAAAACATCTCTTACATTTAACTGCATATGTATCTTGCGGTAAATGTAGCAAAGAAAATCTAATTTGGGGAACATTTTTGAGATACTCGGAATTATTTGTATAGTAATTTAGACGATTTGTCCGAAGGATTAAAATATATAGAATAACTGCACCTGTAATGGACACTTTCAGAATATTTTCTGGCTATTTTTTGTGTATAGTTCTTAATTTTATAGTATGTAATTATAACCAGTATTCAACACCTCAATTAACTCTTTCTGTACATGACTGTAATGGGAAAAATATTAATTGAAATATTTATGTATTTCAAAAATTATTCTTCCAGAGAGATTAAAATACGCTAATATCGAGCATTTCAAAAACCAGTAGTGGACATTACTTACAAACTTTGAATAAACACCATAAAATGCAATAAACTCGCAACAATTGTTTCGGGTGTTGCCGCTTTGACTGCAGCACTCGTGCTTACTTTATTCGCCTGATGAAGGGTCGTGTGTTTTTTCGACCCGAAACAATTGTTGCGAGTTTATTGCATTTTATGGTGTTTTTTCAAAGTTTGTAAGTAATATTTTTTACAACGCCAGTTTTGTGGTGCTTTTTTATTAAACAGTAGTGGACATCTTTGACTTTTTTTTTTTTTTCCAGAAACACGAAATGAAATGCGAAGTGATTGAAAGCTGGAAAATATAGAGACTCACGCGAGTCAAAGATCACTAGTTTATAATATGTCAAAATATAATGCGACTGAAGTCACAGAAGCTGCTTTCTAAAGCACAGGCACTAAAGCGTCTTAGACGGTTCATCGCAATTAATAGAATGGGCAGTAGTTCTCCATTACACTGAAAACTTTTTAAATCCTCATTTATACTTTATATTGATCGTTTGGCTATGTAACATTAGAAAATCACATTGACATAATAGAGAGTTCCAGATTAATGAATATTAATCGTGTAGAGTTTCGAAACTGAAACTTTCTGGAACTAGTGCGATATTTTCACCCGCATAAATTTTTGACAGCTTCTTTGATTTTAATTTCTTTGATACTTCCTTTTTTATACTTTCTATGTTTATCTGTTTCCTTTTACAAATGTAAACCTGCGTTATTATTATTTATTTATTCTTTTTATAAGTTAGAGGATATTTTAGCAATCAAAATAACAATAATAATAATTGCTTGAAAATTACATACAATAGTCAGTGAAATGATTTAGTTTTTAGAACAAATATTGAAAAATATATTTTAGATGAATGAAAATAAGAAAACAACTTGTTTACTAACAAACTTTTACTATTAATAAAAAAGCAAAAAAAAAAAAAAAAGTACAGAAGAAAGAAAACTGGAAAAATCAATTAATGTACATTCTGATATTACAAAAATCAGTTCCATAAAATAAAACAAAAATTTATAAATACTGGTATAGAGCTATAAAGTCTTTATTAGCTTTGTGATTTTAATGTGTTTCTGTCTTCTTTCGTTTCCATTGCACTTTCTAAGTTGTAAATCAAAGCACTATTGAATAAAGAACATTTTCTTTTTCATTATTGTTTCAGGTATGAATGCATATTCGGATGACAGTTTGAGCAGCAGATTGAGCAGTAACTTTTTTTCTAAATAGAGCTTCCTCTATTGTGCATGTCAAGTAAAGAAATTTTAGTAAGCGAATGGTTCTAATGACTTCATCTTCCTGGCAAGAGTGGACGGTGAGTTTAAATAACATTCTAAACATCATTTTTGTTAGAGGCCAAAAATAAATAAATAAATAAATAAGCAGTACTTATTTTAGACTATAATAAGTTTCAAAGATTTTTTATTATTATTATTTTTTTTTTTTAAATGTTACCTATTTCACACCACGGCAAAAAAAAAAAAAAAAAAAAAAAAAAGCCATTTTAAGTTTATGTCATTGAAAAATGTGTATGAAGGGTTTCAATGAGCACACAAAGCGTCCCATCCTTATCTCGAAAATTATCCACATGAGAGGCAATATTGTCTGTTCTATATTAATGCTAGGGAAATGCTTTATAATTTATTATTGATTTATTATTTAATATTGATTTTTCTGAAATACTGCATTTTTGAGCTGTGTCACTTTTCTTTCCGGGGCGCGTCACTGTTATTTTAATATACTTATAATTAATTTTAGAAGATTTTTTTTTTTTTTAAATTGTTATTAGTTCTATCTAAACGTAAGCATAATGGTATTTCTCTCCCGACTTGTTGTAAATAGGAAAACATCTCTTTCTTAAAAAAAAAAAAAAAAAAAAAAAGGCGTTTTAGCTCAAAATTTACAAAACATTCTTCTGCTCAAATGAAAAATATTTTTTGGTTATGTTTTTGGACTTTTGTAAACTTTTAAATTATTTAATACCACTCGGATACAAAACTGAGGCGATTCAGTGGTAATGGTAAGCAATATTAATGAATGAAAATAATTTCAAATTAAAGTTATGTTAAAATTTAGACTCGCAGGGAGGTATAATAAAAGCTATTGAAATAGAATTACCAGTATGAGCTTTTCAGTCCTCTATTAATAAATCGATTCACAGTTAAAAACAGCTTTTTTTTAATTAAATTGCTTTCTATATTTTTAATTCTGTATTTTTTTTTTTTTTAGATATTTTAAAACTATTAAAACTTTTTAGTTATTGTACGAGCGCGGTTCTCCCCTATACCCATCTCTGTACATCCATGTTCATTAATTACAATTTTTATGAATAATTTTCTTACGCATGAAAAAAGTTATATATATATATTGGGTTGGTAAAAAAGTTCTTTCGGTTTTCAAAAAGAGATAATAATACCGAAAACTTCTTCATTTTGAAAATAAAGATACATACTTGACTCCACCTTAACAACAATTTACCCATCATGTTTAACCTTTATCACAAACTCTTGCACACATAAATTGCAACATTGACAGAAATAATTTTAGATAAAAAAAACTTTTTATATACCATGTTTTTAAATTTTCTGTTGAATCATAGCTATAGAATTATATCAGCAATCTAACAATGCGCATAATTTTTTTAAAGTGATAATGACGTCAATTTTTGTGAGATGCATAATTTAACTTTTTATATATATTTTTTATGTTCACGTTTAATTAAATGTATTTATTGTTATGTCGAAAGAAAATGAACCCGTAAATTATTTTGGCAACAACTAAATTATAGCTAATATTTAAATGGGTAATTTTAAATCTATTAGGAGGTTATTATTTTCATATTTTAATTAATCAAAAGAAAATTAATCAAAAATTCGAAAATCGAGCTGCGAGGTATTGCGTTGTCATGAAGTTCTGAGCTATTCTAAAAGTTTCAAATGTCTAGTTAGTCGGGACGTCAGTTAAAAATCGATTGCAAGATATGTACTGGACAAACAAGCAAACAAACAAACAACAAATCGAGTTAATAAAAACAAGGTAAAATAACAAAGCAAACATAATGCTATCCCTTTTTGAAAACCGAAAGAACTTTCTTGACAAAAATGTAACATTCATTGCAAAAAATGAAACCAAGTATCACATGAAGAACTAGAAAGGATATGAATAAAGTTTACCGAAAAAATTAAGCATCATTTTAATGAATACATACAACCTCAATACTTTTTCAAGAGCTTAGATTGAATGTTGCATGCAAATTAGGTGTTATTTCTGTCATACTGTATACAATTTGCTAAAAAATTACAGTTTGTTAAGCCCAATAACACCCAAAGGACGTGTAAATAAATTCAAACTCAATAAGAAAAAGAAAAGACAAATATACTTTTAAACACTACAATCGTCAATCTTACTTAAAAAATAAAATTATTCCTAAGGAAGAAAAAATATATATATAAATAATAATAATAATAATAATAATAATAATAATAATATATATATATATATATATGATAGATATCGTAATAAAATTTAACCTTAAAATTAGCAATTAATAGATACAAAACAATTCCAACACAACAAAAATTACACACACTTTTTCCTCATTTGAAAAAGAAAGAGAAATGTTTTATTGACAAACTGAACGTTTCAACCGGAAAATCAAAAAGTATATATATACACACTAGAGGTCTACACGAGCCGAAATTTCGTGGCCCGGACCGGCCCGTACGAAAACTTCGTTTACCCAGTCGGTATGAAATTGAAAAATTCGGCCCAGGCTCAGACCGGACAAAAAACGACAAAAATCAGGCCCGACCCGATTTAAAAATATCTAAAATAACAAAAAAAAAAAAAAAAAAAAAAAAAAAAGTGCATGCATTCCAACGAAAAAGATTTTTAGTATATGTTTTGCAGAAGTTTTATATTCCAAGCAACAGAATGTTCTTTAACAAAATCGTTGAACAAGGTAATTATACATAAACAGAAATTCATTATTACAGACGTACAGAAGGCACAAAGACAGACAGAAAGTCAAATCGAAAATATTACCATTCATCAAACAATATAGGAAGGTATTTAAAATGGTTAACACTGATAAAAATGCACTTTCAACCTTTTCCTCTTATATACTTTAATGTATCCGAATCCTTCATGTGATCCGGTAAACAAAACTTATAATTTTCCATTTTCGTTGATTAACAAGGAAACTAGAAAAAGATTCAGGTCGACACGGCCCGGAAAAAATTTCATCCAGGCTTGGCCCGGCCCGAGTATACACGAAAAAATTGTGCTCGAGCCTGCAAAAAAATTTTAAGCCCGAGCCTGAGCGCGGCCCGAGAGCAAATTGAAAAATTCGACCCGAAACCAGCCCTCGGGCCGGGCTTGGGCCGTAAGCCCGGCCCGTGCAGACCTCTAAACTCACACCCATTATTTCTCTCGAAGATAGCAGAGTAGATTGTCTAATATATTTATCTTACAACAGTTTTAACCTGCTGTCTACGGATTTTTATTTTTATTATAAAAAGTTTATGAATAGTAAATTTATGTTTTATTTTATTAAATGATTACAGTATTTTCCAGGAATACTGCAATTATTCAATAGATAGGCTTTAATTTTTTTTTTTATTATAATGGTATTTATAAAAAAAAAAAAATTCCCTATTAATAAGAAATATTTGAGAATATTTTCACTTGAGATATCACATATCAGTATCAAATAATAACCAATTAACGGTTGTTTTGACAAATCGTTTTAGAACTATACACATATGTTCCAATAAAATTCAACTATATCATTTATACATATTTTTGATGTATTGCAAAGTAACAACTTAGTGTAAAAATACTACAATTTATTTAGAGCGACAGTTTTTCTCTTCTGACCAATGCGATGGCGAATAAAAAAAGAAAAATGTGTTTAAAATTATTTATTCCTGTTTTGTTTTTCATGAACTTTAAATGAACAAGTATTCTCATAAAAGAAAATGATTGTAATCTCGCCTACGTTTCGAAAGTCTAACCTCGTATTCACCTTAAATGTTCACCACGAGTGGGACAAGTTTCATTCTGTTTCATGTACTGGCTCTTATTCAGTTAAATATTATTAGCTCAATATCCGTTTCTAAAACTCGTGAAATTCACCCAGAGTAACAACGCCGGCAAAGAAAAGATTGCATTCAATTGTGTCGAAGATCTGGCTTGATTATTTATGAACAAGTGCTCATGAAAACTTGTGTTCCATGTAAAATAAATGATAGTATCAGTCTGAATCAAGGATATTAAGTGCTCGTTTATTGAAATCTGTTTATGGTAATATGATTTTATATGTTATTAATATTTTTAGGATATAAAAATTGTGAAAGACATTGAAGCTATTTTATTATTTCCTTATCATTCTCTCATTATTAAAAGAAGGATATACCCCGCGACAAAAAGGTAGGTACAAAGGGTTTTTTCTTTGATTTTTCATAAAATAACATTATCTAAATTGTGCTTATCATTTATTATTATCATAAAATAACACTATTCCAGGACTCATTTTTGTTTTAAGACTCATTTAGAAAAGTTTTAAGACTAAAATTTTTCTAATTTAAGACTACACACCGCGAGAAAAAGATAGGAACAAAGAGACTTTTTTTTTAAATTTTGAATATGATTATTTTGAATATGATTCAAATATTTAATATGTTTTTCATATGATAATATTTTGTTATGATAATAAATTATCAGCATAATTTAGATAATGTTATTTTATGAAAAAAAAAAAAAAAAAAAAAAAAAAACCTTTGTTCCTATGTTTTTGTCGTGGAGTGTAGTCTTAAATTAGAAAAATTTTAGTCTTAAAACTTTTCTAAATTAGTCTTAAAACAAAAATTAGTCCGGGAATAGTGTTATTTTATGATAATAATAAATGATAAGCACAATTTAGATAATGTTATTTTATGAAAAATCAAAGAAAAAACCCTTTGTACCTATCTTTTTGTCGCGGGGTGTATATATTATATATATTAAACGTACAATATATTTGAAAAAAAAAAAAGTGACCTTTAGATTTTGTCTAACTGCTACTCTGTTGTTATTCTGTATTTCTATATCCATTAATTAACTTGTTCTTTGCTGGTTTAATTGTTACTATTTTTATCTGTATGTTACTAAGTAAACTGGAGAAAAAACAAATATGTTGTTCAGGTAAGCTACATGCTATTTGTTATTTAAAGTAATTATTGTAGCATTGATACTTTTTTTTTTCTTTTCTTTTTTACACAGGTGTACTAAGTCAGTTAAAGATCGCTAGCTACAACTTTCAAAAATTATTAAATTAATGATGATAAATATAACTGCGGTTTCCCGTATGGGATCAGGAGAAGATAAGATTTTTTCAAAAGCAAAAACATTCCATTTCTAAAAGTGACTGACAGAGAGCACTAAATGTAGTGTACGAAATGCATTTATGTAAATCAAGCTGCTAGTAAATACCTGGCAAAAATAGCTGCTGCTTGTAAATACCTGACTGCATATTATATCTAAAATGCATTTTAAATAATTCGAATTTAATCACATTTAATTATATTTTGATTTATATCTTTTCAAATACTTGGCTTTAAAAAATAAATACTGTGACAGTAAAATTTTAATTTCAAAAGATAAAAATGAATAAATAAATAAATATAAAATCTTATATGAAAAATAGATCAATGCAATGCAGTTATAGGATAGTTTTTGCATGTAGATAAATTATAATGATGTAATTTTCTTTATAATGCAAACTGCTACAAAATTCTCTATAAGTAATGCACCAAACTCTATGTTTTGAACAAGTTAGTATTTAAATGAGTTATTATTTGATATTTAAATTGCATTATACTTTATAAATAACGTAACAGTAACACAGTTGTTGTTACATATATTTGTATGTGTTTGTTTCTGGGGCACCACTGAAGATTTCATATAAAAACTTATATTTCCATTTAATATTTATAAACTGAACTACGTTAGATTGTTTCTTTTTTTTTTCAAGGCAACTATTCTTCTGGTTTTTTATATATTTTTTACAGATTTGAAATCTTTAATTACGTTTTCTCAGTTTGCATTTTTTCATGAATTCATAATCTTCAGAATGCTAAAACATCTTTAGATATTTAAGAAAAGACAATACATTTTTTAAATATTTAATAGAACCTACCTAAAAGAATTAGGGATGGATTTTGCAATATCTTTAAAAGAAAAACCATTAAATATAATACTATAACATAAAATCACTTTTGTTTTTCTTTTTTGCAGGTTTTTACACAAACATGTACTTTTTATTTTTTCCCCCCCAAAAACTAATTAATAGATTTAAAAATCCATCCCTAACTCTTTTTAATAAAAAGTTCTATTAAACATCTAAAAAAATGTCTTTTCTTAAATATCTGTAGAAGTTTTACCATTTTAAAGATCATGAATTCATGAAAAAATGCAAACTGAACAAACGCAATTTAGAGATTTCAAATCTGTAATATATATATATGTACAGTCGAACCTCGTTAACGTGAATTACTTGTAACATGAACTGTTTCCACAATCTCCGCCAAATGAAGAGTAGTTTAGTTATATGATGATTAGTTATTGATAGCATAAACTACTGATAACATGAACAATTTTTTTGTCCCCCTTGAGATTCATGTTAACGAGGTTCGACTATATATTCAAACCATAAGAATTATTGCCTGAATATATATATATATATATATATATATATATTTAACAAACCTCATATATTTCAATTTATAAATATTAAATGGAAATATAACTTTTTATAAGAAGCCTTCAGTAGTGCCAAATCCAAGGTGTCAAGCAAGTCCTTATAAGGGGACAAGGGATGATGAAAATTGTCAAAATCGATACAATTAAAAATATCTAGACAGTTAGAATGCACAAAGCTACGTAATACTTTTTACATAATATCATTCTACAGTTTCTCAAACATTATTAAAAGTATTTTACAGAATTTTAAAATTAAAATTTATTTTTCGTGGATTCCAAATTTCGGGAAAAATTAGTCCTTTATAATGCTTCTTGCTATTTTTTTTTTCATCCAATCCTTTTAAAAATTTGTGTAAGGGTCAATCAGTGTATTTATCATAAAACTGAGAATTCATTTTGAAATCAAAATATTATTACTTTTATTACGAACACTTAAATTCCTTCACATGACAAAAATTCATGAAGATTTCAAAATTTAAACCTTTTTACTTTCTCTTACCCATAAAGTAGAGAAAGTATTGTTTTTGGGTCAAATTTTTGAAAGTGAGTTTTTGTTATATTTCACATTTGAGGTCCCTTGAATCCGAAAATCATGTTTTTAGTGGTTGGTATGTGTGTGTGTCTCTGTGTCTGTCTGTCTGTCATCAGCATATCTCAAGAACAAATAGTAGCAGGAGGAAGACCAAACTTGATATTCTGAATGTGTATGATATAGAAATGCTACACAAAGCTTTCCATTGGGATGATGTAAATGATTCGTGTACAGGGACATCCAAGAGAATTCAAATACATTAAGTATATGGGGAGAATTGCAGGTAAGTAGAGTTTAACATCTATAGACTGCGCTAAACCAATTGAAACGAATGTATAATTTTTATATGCATAAAAACATGTCTCATGTAGAATATAGTAGGAAAATCATTCACTATTCATTTACAGCGCTTATACAAAAGAACTAGATTATAGTGCGACAATAGCTGAAAATTAATGGAACTGTATTTCAGGTTGTGTCGTGTATTATTACTATAGGATTATATTTAGGTGCACCCTGTGATCTGTACATAATCTTCAAAAGATATACAGGGCTGCAAATGTTTAAGCGATAACATTATTTTTTATTGTTAGTGGAAGTGCTTTACTAAAATATTTTACAATGTCCAGTAAAGCTGCTCAGGAACTGAAATGAAGTCCTCATAGACATGTGGTAAATAATGTATGTTTTTAAGCTAATCTTCATCGCTTGTTTTTTGTATATTTATACGTTTTGAGGCTTTCTGATTACTGAAGTCATGCTTTTTAACGTTTGATCTTTGTCTGTCTCTCTTAGAGTAACTTAAAAACGAATAGATCCAAAAGTTGTATTTTCAAATTAATATAAGTTTGTTGCTGGAAAAGTTTAATCGGGACTGATAACTTTCAAGGAATGTTGCTTGTGAATGTTGTCTGAATAATTTTAAATGAGCTCTTAATTTTAATAACAGATTTAAATTCTATATAAATGTAAGTGCAATAAGAAAATGGGGCGTTGAGGTTCCCTCATACAAAACTAATTATCAAAGAAAACTCTTCCAAAGCCTAATTTGAATTTTTTTAACATAGGTTTACATAACTGTACTCGTTATCCTACCTCTTAATCTCCAAGCTGTATTTATAGTATTAAATTTCAAGGTAAGATAAAGTCGTGTGAGTGACACACCAGATTATTTTATTTGTAACTGATGCTGTAATAAAAAAAAAATCAATGCATCGGTATGTTTAGTTACATACGAAAAACACACAGTAAAGAAATTGAAGCTTTGAAATAATTTAGAATTCACATGGAGTATTTTTGGCATTATTTTGTATTATTTTTCCCATAGAAAAGGCCTTTCCAACTCAAAAAATATTTTTCATCCTTTAAAATATGCTGTATGTATAAAAACGATAGATTTCATGACAGTACTTGATTTGACATGCAATAGAATGTAAAACAAAAATAATTAATTTCAACGTCCCTCACCCCATAAAATTCTTACATTATCAAAGTAATAGAATAGTTTTAAATCGCTCCAAAGAGAAAACACACACCTATTTTGAAATCACTGCAGTCAATACAAAAAGAAATTATTTGTATATGTAGTTGTATGGTCGCTTTTCAATTTCAGCGATTTACCATCGCACACATTAAATTAAACATTTTATTAAAAATTGTGTCTGTCTGTTTTAAGTGTACTTTAAAGTTGCAACTCTATATTTTTTAGATTTTATCGGGGGGAAAAAATGCTAAATTCACATCTTTTTTTTAACGGTTTCTAGTATAGTTACTGTTAAATATATACATAATATGTTGCAATTCTTTCCATTTCTTTTTAATTTCATTGAAAAATATAAATTGTTAAAATCACATTTTTTTTTAAGCGGTTTTTAAATTTTTATAACTACTATTAAATATTTAAAAATATTTGCAATTCCCCCCCCCCCTTAAAAAATAATAATGCTGTGATTTATTAAAATAATATGCACTATCTAAAGGTTTTTAGTATTTTAAAATATATTAAAACAGTTAGATGTTAAAAATACAGGATTTATTTATGAAAAGGAGTTACGTGAAGATATTTATCTTCGTAATATTCAATCGATTTTATATAAGTGTTTTACGTGATTTTCCTTACTTTGTTTTCATTATTTTCACGATTATGATTAATGGTAGAATTTTTATTTGGGACTTTAATTTCTGTTCAAGAGCTAGATAAATATGAAAAAATACTCAAGTTACAATATAAAGTTTTACGAATGAAAATCTCCATATTCTTTTGAGCCTGACGTTATTTTCATTTGTGGAGAAGGTTCTGTGCGAAAATTAAAACTGGTCTCATATTTCTGCCTGCGGAAGAGATAATGCCAAGATAAATTCAATTACTCCTTTAGCACTACTTAAAACAACTTAAAATGTAATATTTGCTTTGAACGAAGAGGCAAAACAATACGTAAAACAATGTTAATAATAACAATGAAGCATAACAAACATGATTATAATCATACCGCCCACTGATGGTTGAGAAACCGTTATTACAATTACATAAATAGGTCTTGATTTTGATCGTAGATCGATTTCACTTCCTTAAACCTTTTTGATCAACAAATGTCCTTTATTTTTTATTTTATTATTATTATTATTACTGTTTTTTTTTTTTTCTTTGTCTAACCAGGCTCGTCTGCGGGCATATGTGGGTTGGCTAAACTCTCAGTTACGGAAGGAAGAAGGTTCTTCACAGCCCCGCAGGGTCAGCGATCTGAGAAACGATTTGAGAGATGGGGTTATCCTTGCACACTTGGTTGCTAAATTAGGTAAGTAACATTAAAACCAGGCACAAAACAACGTAAGACATTTAATTGGCACGTTCTTTTCAACGAAAGTTAGAAGTATCGTTAATTAATTTACTTATTACAATCAGTTCGTTATTGTTTACTTTTAGAAAAATCTTCGTTTAACCAGATGAAGCAAACGTAGGCGATAATAATACAAAAAAAAAGTACAACATTTGTACTTCTTTTATTCTCAATCACAGAATAGTTGTAATCTCAGTTTCTTTAGCTCCACCGGTGGTCGAGTGGTTCTGCGTTTGAAGCTGGTAGATGAGAAGTGCCGGGTTCGATCCCGGGTCGCGCTTATCGATCTAGCCGTTCGAAGTTTTCCGGGGCCTTTCTCCACAACCACGGAATATAGATTATAAAAATAATGTTTTTTCCCAGGTAATGGCTAAAGTGCTGCCGTGTGACCATTTACACCGTTATATATGCTAAACAGTTCATAAACAGCTCTTTATAAATAGTATAAATTGGGAAAAAAAAAATTGTTGCGCATCGAATAAAACAATAATCCTTTGTCAGGCGAACAAAGTAGGCACGAGTGCAGCAAACAAAGCGGCAATGTATATTGTTGCGATTTTTTTTTTTTTTTTTTTTTTTTTTTTTTTTTTAAGCAATTTAGTGTTTAAACAAAGTTTTTAAAATTATTATTATTCATTTGCGACACGAGTCCTCCGGTATATTTTTTATTAAATTATACAAAACCTGATTTTTTTTTTTAAATAAAAAAATAAAAAATACCCAACAAAGCATCTAATTCACACAATCAATTTAAAATACATTTATATTTCCAAATAAAACTGTTTTAAAATTTGCTATATTCGCCAAATCAAAAGCAGCGGCCAAATGTCATGATAAATAACCAATAATAATAATAATAATAATTTAAAAATAAATTGTTTTCGTATTAATTAAAATTATAGAATTTGAGTAATGACATGTAATTTAAATTTAATTATTTATGAGAATTAACTTCAGCACAAATTTATCAAAATCGTCGCTGTTTCAATTGTCGAAGAGATAATACCTAAATAACCTAAATTAAATTTATTACTTTTTTTTTTTTTTTTTTACTTTACCTGAATTAGACCCCGATAACAGAAAAGTACTTTTTTTTTTTTTTCAGTTTGAATTTATTACTATTTATATTATTTTAATGTTATTAATTATTATTAATTAGCAAACCCGAGCGAAATATTCGCACTTTATTTCTTTTCTTATTTATCTTTAAAATTTGAAACTCATAAACGTTATACCAATTTCACCACCTAATTAAAATTTTAATTTACCAGAAGCCAAATTATTATTAAAACCAAATTAATATTGTATAATAGTGAAACCAAAATCAGTGAAAGAAATAAACTAATTCCTATTTTGATTATATTTTTTATGATTGTGTTTTTTAGTCAATTTATGACACAAAAGTTCATATTCTGTATATATCTTTAAAATATTGCTAGGTTTAAAATGACGCTTGCAAAGATTCTGAAGAAACAACTGTTAAAAATACATTTTTTCATAAAATAATCTCATCAGACAAATGTCGTCATTGTTTCTTGTTAGTCCATTTAGCTAAGTACGCGTGCTTAAATATTGTCTATGTATAAATAGTATTTTTTTATCCTCGCGTATCGTATCATTTTGACAAAAAATA
This sequence comes from Salticus scenicus, assembly GCA_963930645.1. Taxonomy (NCBI): domain Eukaryota; kingdom Metazoa; phylum Arthropoda; class Arachnida; order Araneae; family Salticidae; genus Salticus; species Salticus scenicus. The sequence goes on along the minus strand of CAWVNO010001748.1, from coordinate 1,792,729 downwards.
ATTGAAAGTGGTCAACGTTAGAGAAATATTATATAGATTATTTATTGCAAACGTTTTAACTTTTTTTTTTTTTTCTTTAATGTTTACTTGAATTTAGCTAAATGTTTTGACATAATTTGTGGTTTATTGTGGTGATAGAAAACGAAAACCACCAAATCGTCATTTGGCAGCCTTTACATAGAATTGCATATATTCTTTTAAATTATCTTTTATTCTTATTTTATTTGTTCCAAACAATGGGCAAAAGTTTTTTTTTTTTTTTTTTTTTTTAAATACGTTGTTCAAATGCGACATTTTTTTTTTCTAAATTATCTTTTTTCCATTATTTTATTCATTCCTCCAAACAAAGGATAAAAAATTATTTTCTATATTTCAATACAATTTTATAGCTACGACGCTAGTTTCTAGTCCTAGTGTTATCCTCGAGAAATCTGGCTTTTATTATGATACTAAGAAGATTGTAAGATTTAGCTAAGTAAGTGAACATAAGCGCAAATAAGATTAAGTAAAGAATTACTACCATAATTTATAATCAGTTTCAAATACGATAGAAGCAGATGCATTACATCCGCAAAAGAAAATATTACTCGATTCGCATAAAGTCTTAAAAAAAAAAAAAGTATTCGATTAACAAAATTAATGTTTTCATGCAACATGGCATGAAATCAAAAGTTTCTATTATTCTTCTGGAGAATTTTCCTTTCAGCTTTCTCTCTTTCTTTAACGCTATTTCATAAAATTTGTGGGGTTTTGTTGCAAACGTTTTGTTTCAGAATAGTTCAAAGGTTTTCACTCAGATTTAGGCTCGAGATATTTAAAAGACATGTTTTAATATAACAAACTAGGAGTTTCCATTGTTTTCTATATTCTAGAAAATTCATAAATTTGTTTCAATGGTAAAAGGAGACATTCTCATCTTCAAAAATAAAATCATGTGAATTTGAATCTACGATCCATTTGTCAAGTTTAAGTAGCAGAATCATTCTAAAATTTCATGATATACATCAGCGTTATCAGCTTGTAATACAGTAGAAATTTTCAACTCCTTGGTATATCATGCAGCACCAAATGATGAATGAAATTAGAAACTTAATTTAAATATTGATGCAGTCCTTATTGAATTTTTCACCAGTTCTTCTCCAAATAAAGGTTCTAGGATTATTGCCAGTCTAGTTCCAAAATCAATATGGGAAATTTTTTTCTATGCATAACTTCCTGAACTTCCATGTTCTTTTGCACCATTGGAAACAAGTATTCTTCAGTTTTTATTTTTATTTATATGTTTGTAAAAAAAAAAAAAAAAAAAAAAAAAAAGTTTTAGCTTTTTAAAATTAAAACCTTTTTTCATTTAGATGATCCGCCCTTTACGTCTACAGTACAGAATTAAATTATATGTATATATTATACGACCCCTGAAATTTTTAAACGATCTTATGAAGTTTTGTATCAACTTTTCCGCACTTCTGTAATTTTCTTTATGCATGTCTTAGATCAATATTTAAATAATTGAAACAAGATCAAGGTTTTAATACCCAGTAGCTATCAACTTTTACACTTTCTGGTTACTGGAAAACTTTAATAATTTATACATACATGATACACACACACACACACATATATATATTTCGTAACAGTTTTAGATGATTAAGTAATTCAAAAAATTCTATTAAAAACTTTCGCTTGTCAAAAAGAGTAAAAGTGGACACCTATGTATATGTATCTATATTAATAAAATCAGAGTTTTGTCTGTAAATTTGTCGGAATCGAAAAATTTTGCGATATCTTCACGTTTCACACCCCATGAAAGCCGAAAATGACTTCAGAAAATTTTGCCTGTGTGTGTGTGTGTGTGTGTGTGTGTGTGTGTGTGTGTCTGTGTGTATGTCATCGTGTCCGAATGTCGCTTTTTTTGTCCGGGCATCACTCGAGAACGGCTGGACGGAATTAAACGACGCTTGGCAGGAATTTAGGTCTTCACCCAACTTAAAATTATATCTATCAACTTTTCGGAAATTCCCCCCCGTTCCCCCCCCTAGGGGGTAAAAGAATAAAACACGTTTGTCCGGGCATCACTTGAGAACGGCTGGACGGAATTCAACGACGCTTGGCAAGAATTTAGGTCTTCACCCAGCTTAAAATTATATCTATCAACTTTTCGGAAATTCCCCCCCGTTCCCCCCTAGGGGGTAAAAGACTAAAACACGTTTGTCCGGGCATCACTCGAGAATGGCTGGACGGAATTCAACGGCGCTTGGCAGAAACTTAGGTCTTCACCCAACTTGAAATTATATATATAGAAATTTCAAAATTATAATTAGTGTTTAAATTGTAGGTAAAAAACGCCTGCGCATGCGCTATAAATATCTTTTCACTAAAATGCTTTGAATGAAAAAATGAAATATAAAAATAAATTTTTAAGTTAAAGACTTTTGTATTCGCGTGATTTTCACTACAAATTATGAAAAGATTGAAATGAAGTGTTCCCATCTAAGTTTCATACTTTAGTTAATTTTAAAAAATCTAATTGTCGTATCGAAAAACTGTTTACACCCCAGGATTCAGAAAAATCACCTCTTTCATTTGGTACTGAATTTGTAATGATAGGTCCGATATTTCTAATTTATTTTTCCCTTTATCCGTTTTTCCGTTGCCACTTAAATTTTATACTTTAGTTATTTTTTAAAAATCTAATTGTCGCATCGAAAAACTGTTTGAACCCCTGGATTCAGCAAAATCACCCCTTTCATTCGGTATCAAATTTATAAATATAGGTCTGATATTTCTAATTTATTTTACCCTTTTTCCGTTTTCAACCCAGATTCGATATGGAACAGCTTTAGTATTGGATCCCTTTGGCAAAATTTGAAATTGGGCACCGAAGTAGCTCGGACGTTTCTCGCCAAGATCTTTAATTGCACAATTGAGATAGCCAATTCAGTTCATCGCAAAAATGGCTTAAAATATTTAAAGTCACCAAAGGGTTCCGATACTTAAGCTGTGCTTTTTGTATTTATTAGTGCTAGAGGCCTATTTCAGTCGGTACAGTTGTCGAATTTTTATAGGTCACTCTTAATTAGTGCTAGAGGCCTATTTCAGTCGGTTTATTGAATGGGGATTTATTGAATGAAGGCCCCCCAAGGCACAACTTTGACATGAGTCCCCCCCCCAGGCCCAACTTTGACATGACTCCCCCCCAAGGTACCCCTATTTCAGTCGGTACAGCGTTGTCGAATTTTTATAATACACTCTTAATAGTGCTAAGGGCCTATTTCAGTCGGTTTATTGAATGGGGATTTATTGAATGAAGCCCCCCCCGAGGCCCAACTTTGACATGAGTCCCCCCCAAGGTACCCCTATTTCAGTCGGTACAGCGTTGTCGAATTTTTATAATACACTCTTAATAGTGCTAAGGGCCTATTTCAGTCGGTTTATTGAATGGGGATTTATTGAATGAAGCCCCCCCCGAGGCCCAACTTTGACATGAGTCCCCCCCAAGGTACCCCTATTTCAGTCGGTACAGCGTTGTCGAATTTTTATAATACACTCTTAATAGTGCTAAGGGCCTATTTCAGTCGGTTTATTGAATGGGGATTTATTGAATGAAGTCCCCCCAATGCACAACTTTGACATGAGTCCCCCCCAAGGTACCCCTATTTCAGTCGGTACAGCGTTGTCGAATTTTTATAATACACTCTTAATAGTGCTAAGGGCCTATTTCAGTCGGTTTATTGAATGGGGATTTATTGAATGAAGTCCCCCCAAGGCACAACTTTGACATGAGTCCCCCCCCCAGGCCCAACTTTGACATGAGTCCACCCCAAGGTACAACTTTGACATGAGTCCCCCCAAGGCCCAACTTTGACATGAGTCCCCCCCAGGCCCAACTTTGACATGAGTCCACCCCAAGGTACAACTTTGACATGAGTCCCCCCAAGGCCCAACTTTGACATGAGTCCCCCCCCCAGGCCCAACTTTGACATGAGTCCCCCCAAGGCCCAACTTTGACATGAGTCCCCCCAAGGTACAACTTTGACATGAGTCCCCCCCCAAGGCACACCTTTGACATGAGTCCCCCCCAGGGCACACCTCCCCCTCATTGGGAAAAAGAGAAAAAACGTTGTTTTGCGGCTATAAGACAGTTTGGACTTCAAACGTTATTTGTTACAATATCTGCAGCTGAAACACATTGGTTTGATTTAATGAAAACTTTATCATGGAATTTAGATCGTCACGAATTAACTAAAGAAGAATTTGTCGATATTAACAAGTTTAGCAGTAGGCCTCTGGCACTAAATTAAAATCTGTCAATGTCAGATTTTCATGTTTTAAATAATGAAATAATGTCGTGTCTGTATAATTTTTATTTTTTATTATTATTATTATTATTATTTATTTATAATACTGTCTATTAAAGACTTCTGTGGTCACGAAATTTGGTGCGTAAATTGTTTGTATGCATCCGGCACTTATTGTAACTGCATTTCACGAAATTCGAAATCCCCCCCCCTTCTCGGAGTTGGATGGCAATAAACATGTGTAAAAACATGTTTTTCCGTTTGAATTCGCTTTGAATTGTCTTAGAATGGCGAATTTTGGTGTGTGGATATTGATTAAGTGTACGCATTATGTACATTAGTGGGATTTTGCAAAACTTCGAACTCACCCGCTGAGGGTGGGGAAGTAAGTAAGAAGTGGGTAAGTTGTGCCGAAGACCGTGGGGACCCAGACTCCTAACATTGGGAGCGAGAAAAGCTCTACCAATCATAGCGAGAACTTAGGTTATTAATAAAGATATGGCATTTTGACAAATCATTTAAGTTTAACGTCCAGCGAAGCGGGCAAAGCCTGCTAGTATAGTATAAGAACTGAAAACAATGTGTAACAAAAGAGCAAAATTCAAACAAAACAGAAATAACATAACAAATGAACATTAATCTAAAGGCGTAAAGTAAATAGTATAATTAATTTGAAATACTTTCGCTCTGACGACAGTATTTTCAAGGACAAATTATTATATGACGGGAAAAAAATACTAATAAGATGTTTCTGATAATAGCAGTGGATTGAAAAATCCAAAATATATAAAAACATTTAAACGATAAAAACATTTAAACGTGTGTGAATAAGGTCTAAGACCTCTTACAAAGAACACCTCCTTCCCGATGATCACTGCAACTTGCAACCATGCCTATAGGTCCATAATACAGACATTTGCCTAACATGAATACTCTACAAAATGGATTTTTAAGTTTTAAGGAAGTGGACATTTACAGGAAGAATTTTCATTTCTGAGCGGGTGACATATCTGGAAATTCGAAATCGTCCACGGGAGGACGCTTCGGTTTTTAAGAATATTTTATCTTTCAAATCAGCATCTGAATTTATAAGTACATTAAAGTTTCTAAATAAAAGTTCTTTAAGTTCATGTTTTTTAGCATTTTATTTGTTTTTAGTGATTATGTTATTTTACCGTTTAAAATTCCATATAAAAAAAAAGCATGAATTTTATTGTGAAATATACTTCGACCCTAATTTTAATCCATGTAAATTTTTCTGGTATTTCCTGTATTTCTTTTTTTTTTTTTTTTTTTTTTCCCATAATCTTGTCATTAATTCTTAAAATTTTAAATGAGTAAATAATTAATAATTATTGTATTAGCGAATAAATTACAAGAAATATCTTTTCTCTAACTAATTTAAATTTCACAGGTGGTGATATTGTGCCAGGTATTGACCCACATCCAAAGAACGACACTGAAGCCAAAGAAAACGTCGAACGTCTTTTTCGATTTTTAATTCGAAAAGGAGTAGCTCTACAATCAATCACACCTAAAGGTATGGAATTAATTCATTAACTATTTTTTTTTTTTTTTAATTTCTTTAGCTTATGTATTGCGAGAGAAAATACAGTTTTTGTGTCAAAATTTCGGATTTTTTTTTTTTTTTTTTTTTTTTTTTTTTTTTTATAATACATATTTTGAGGAGAATTCTACGATTAAGTTTTAAGTGCATGTCTGCATGATTACCGTGTCTGCGTAAGTCTATTTATTTCGTTCGTCTGTATGTCCGTTTTTGTGCGCATGTGTGTATCTTTAGTGTGTTATCAATATTACTCAAAAAGAAAAAAAAAAAAAAAATCAGAAAGTTCAAACTTGGTATTGTAAATCTCTATTAAATGCACATGGGATGTTACTTAAAACTTCTTATTGAAATCGGACTAATAGTTCGTGTACAGAGACATTCAAAAGAATGTCAATATTGTTGCAATCGATTCAATCTTTTCCCTTGCAACGATTACGCTGTTGCATTGAATGTACTTTTGCAGTCAAAGCGAAAACAAAGAGGCAGAGGCAGTTTATTCAATTGTAGTGAAGTTGGCTTTGGCGGCAAAATTGGCGACATGTCGATAAAATTGGAGACCAAATTTCACGAAAAATCGTAGTTTCGTTTATGGTTCCCGAAGTTTCGAAGGTTTACATTGAACAGGAGCCGAGATCATAACTTTCCATGGGGTTCCAGACAGAAATAGCGCCAAAATCCATCGCATAAAGGTATAAATGGAAGTAACTTAACTTCTGGGAGAAAGAATAGAATCAGTGCATGTAGCGAAGTTTTTCTAGTTAGTGGCAGGTAGAGTAATTTTCCGTAATACAGTATAGATATATAGGATAACATAGGTATGTATTTTGCAGGTAAACCAAATATAAATAGCGAAGTTTCCATTTCGATGGTCTCCACTAGGCCATATTTTCGTATAGGTGAAAAAGACCTCCTCTACTTGCGTTGATTGCCGCTAGAAATATAATTTACAATTCTTCCATTAAAATAACTAAGATTCAATCCAGAGGTGTTAAAAAGCATGAAATTCAGAAACCAATAAAGATTTGACAAAAAAATTGTGCACAGTTTTTTTATTGACTTGCTGCATAAAATAAGGAGGGAAGGTGCCCTTAACGTATAATTTTTTTAGGAACTACATCCGTAGATGGTCTAAGCAGGAGCGATCAGAGAAGAAAGATAAAGTTCCAGCCAAGTTCAAATTATTGTTACATATTGGCATTTTTATTTCATCGCCAGCAAGAACACATAAAAAGTGGTTTTTTAAAGATACGTTACACTGAAATTAAGCTAATAATTTGAATACCCAGCGTAGGATTGCCATAATATGATAACCCTATGAAAACTCCAAATTTCGCCAGACATTCATCATGAGAAAAGAAAATCGCAACGGACAGATATATAATATGTAGCTATAATTTAATTGTGTTCAAGGATAATTTTGACTAACTGAATAAATTACGTTAGAAATAAGGGTACTGTGATTTAGGAGGAACATAAATAAAAGGAGCCATGTGATATTCTTTATAAGACGAAAATATATCATAATATTTACTTGATGAGTGATTATCTTTCACACCTCTTTTTTTTTTTTTTTTTTTAACTATAATTATGTTACCGATGGAGCAACAATTCGGCAGTTATTGCAGCTTAATATTGAATACACGAATATAATTATATTCGTGTATCGCTTTATTATATAAAGCGATAAAATATATTTGAATTAAAATTAAACAGAGAATTTTTAAAATATATGTGATTTCTGTATCACAGTGCAGTCGAGTTGCTCTGAGCAATTGTTTTTGAAAGACTGTGTTCCCAGCGATTGAACCTTATTGTGGATCAACGAAATTCCTGCTCCGTGCACTATTTGACGGTTTTTGTTTTACTCCTGGGGAAAAAAAAAAAAATACGTGTGGCACTCGAGGACTGCCGCGGTAAAGCTACTGCATAGCATTTTTTATCAACTTATGCAATTATAATTATTTATTCATTTTATTTATGCAGTATTTTTTTTTCTTTGATATTAATTCAAGTTTTTTCTTTGATATTAATTCAAATTACACTTTTTGAGCGTGGTGACAGATAAGAAAACAATTTTTTTCTTTTATTGAATAAATGAGAATATATCCGCAATGAGAATATATCAAAAATATCCGCAATCGAATTTGTAGGTATCGAAAACCTCGATGTACCAAATTTCAATGATCTAACTCTATTCTTTTGAAAAAAGGTATTTTAATAGGTTTTTAAAGGCCTGCAAGTTGAATGGGGATATTCAAGTTTTTTCTTTGATATAATTTCAAGTTACACTTTTTGAGCGTGGTGACCGATAAGAAAACAAATTTTAATAGAGAAAAGGTATTTAATAGGTTTTAAAGGCCTGCAAGTCGAATGGGGATATTCAAGTTTTTTCTTTGATATTAATTCAAGTTACACTTTTTGAGCGTGGTGACCGATAAGAAAACAAATTTTAATAGAGAAAAGGTATTTAATAGGTTTTAAAGGCCTGCAAGTCGAATGGGGATAGTCAAGTTTTTTCTTTGATATTAATGAATAAGATAACAATAATGATAAGAAAACAAATTTTAATAGAGAAAAGGTATTTTAATAAATTTTAAAGGCCTGCAAGTCGAATGGGGATATTCAACTTGTTTATATGAAATTAATTCAAGTTACACTTTTTGAGCGGGGTGACCGATAAGAAAACAAATTTATATAGAGAAAAGGTATTTAATAGGTTTTAAAAGCCTGCAAGTCGAATGGGGATATTCAAGTTTTTTCTTTGATATTAATGAATAAGATAACAATAATGATAAGATAACAATAAGGATATGAAAACAAATTTTAATAGAGAAAAGATATTTAATAGGTTTTAAAGGCCTGCAAGTCGAATGGGGATATTCAAGTTTTTTCTTTGATATTAATGAATAAGATAACAATAATGATAAGATAAAAACTAGTATGTTGTGGCCACCACAAGACTTTCTTCTATATTTACCTATACATATTCAATCAGTAACAATATTAAAAAAAAAAAAAAAAAAAAAAGTACGATTTTTTTTTTTTCTAAGTTTTTTTTTTTTTTTTTTTTTTTTTTTTTGTTAAAAGTGAAAAAAATCGATAACTTTGTTTTAAATTATCACAGATTTATAGTTCAACCATTCGTTTTAAAGGTATTAACGAGACCTTTCGAAAGATACCCATCTTGAAAATTTATCCCCCCCGGGGGGGTACTTCCCCCCCAGGGGGGGAAGCGATGCCCCCCCATGCAGAAAATTTTTTTCCTAGTTACATACTACTATTATCAATAATTCATATTAATTTTACAATCACAAGTTTAAAACAACTCTAATTATGCACATTTATACGAATTTTTGTCCTATTCTGCCATGTTAAAAATTTAGATAAAATGCTATCACAGCGCCACCTGTTGAGCTATTGATCCCCAAACATAATCAGCACCAGTTTATGTCGGGGACCAACTAAATACCAAGTTTGGTTAAATTTCGTAAAAAAAAAAAAAAAAAAAAAAAATTGCGATATTTTTCTAAGTTTTTTTTTGTTAAAAGTAAAAAAAAATCGATAACTTTGGTTTAAATTATCACAGATTCATCGTTCAACCATTCGTTTTAAAGGTATTGACGAGATCTTTCGAAAGATACCCATCTTGAAATTTTGCCCCCCCGGGTGGGAACTTCCCCCCCCGGTGGGGGGGCAACCGATGCCCCCACATGCACAAAATTTTTTTCCAAGTTAACTATTACTATTATCAACGAGACCTTTCGAAAGATACCCATCTTGAAAATTTACTTCCCCGGGGGGGGGATTTCCCCCCCAGGGGGGGAACCGGTGCCCCCCCATGCACAAAATTTTTTTCCTAGCTAACTACTACTATTATCAATAATTCATATTAATTTTACAATCACAAGTGTAAAATAACTCTCTTTATGCCCATTTATACGGAATTTTGTCCTATGCTGCCATGTTAAAAATTTGCATAAAATGCGATTACAACGCCACCTATTGAGCGAGTGATCCCAAAATCTAATCAGCACCAGTTTATGTCAGGGTGCAACCAAATACCAAGTTTGGTTAAATTTCATTCATTGGTTCGTGAGATACAGCGTCCACAAAAAAATGATACAGACAGACAGACAGACAGACAGACAGACAGACAGACATTTTCTAAAAACTATTAATTCGTGTTCTCCATATCCCAAAACATGTAAATCCATCAAAAAGTGGACTTCGAAAATTTTCGCGAATCCAATACTTTCTCTATATTACATATAGAAGAAAGTAATAATGATAAGAAAACAAATTTTAATAGAGAAAAGTTATTTTAATAGGTTTTAAAGGCCTGCAAGTCGAATGGGGATATTCAAGTTTTTTCTTTGATATTAATTCAAGTTACACTTTTTGAGCGTGGTGACCGATAAGAAAACGAATTTTAATGGAGAAAAGGTATTTAATAGGTTTTAAAGGCCTGCAAGTCGAATGGGGATATTCAAGTTTTTTCTTTGATATTAATTCAAGTTACACTTTTTGAGCGTGGTGACCGATAAGAAAACAAATTTTAATAGAGAAAATGTATTTAATAGGTTTTAAAGGCCTGCAAGTCGAATGGGGATATTCAAGTTTTTTCTTTGATATTAATTCAAGTTACACTTTTTGAGCGTGGTGACCGATAAGAAAACGAATTTTAATAGAGAAAAGGTATTTAATAGGTTTTAAAGGCCTGCAAGTCGAATGGGGATATTCCAGTTTTTTCTTTAATATTAATTCAAGTTAAACCTTTTGAGCGTGGTGACCGATAAGAAAACAAATTTTAATAGAGAAAAGGTATTTAATAGGTTTTAAAGGCCTGCAAGTCGAATAGGGATATTCAAGTTTTTTCTTTGATATTAATGAATAAGATAACAATAATGATAAGATAAGAATAATGATAAGAAAACAAATTTTAATAGAGAAAAGGTATTTTAATAGGTTTTAAAGGCCTGCAAGTCGAATGGGGATATTCAAGTTTTTTCTTTGATATTAATTCAAGTTACACTTTTTGAGCGTGGTGACCGATAAGAAAACGAATTTTAATAGAGAAAAGGTATTTAATAGGTTTTAAAGGCCTGCAAGTCGAATGGGGATATTCCAGTTTTTTCTTTGATATTAATTCAAGTTAAACCTTTTGAGCGTGGTGACCGATAAGAAAACAAATTTTAATAGAGAAAAGGTATTTAATAGGTTTTAAAGGCCTGCAAGTCGAATAGGGATATTCAAGTTTTTTCTTTGATATTAATGAATAAGATAACAATAATGATAAGATAAGAATAATGATAAGAAAACAAATTTTAATAGAGAAAATGTATTTTAATAGGTTTTAAAGGCCTGTAAATCGAATGGGGATATTCAAGTTTTTTCTTTGATATTAATTCAAGTTACACTTTTTGAGCGTGGTGACCGATAAGAAAACGAATTTTAATAGAGAAAAGGTATTTAATAGGTTTCAAAGGCCTGCAAGTCGAATGGGGATATTCCAGTTTTTTCTTTGATATTAATTCAAGTTAAACCTTTTGAGCGTGGTGACCGATAAGAAAACAAATTTTAATAGAGAAAAGGTATTTAATAGGTTTTAAAGGCCTGCAAGTCGAATAGGGATATTCAAGTTTTTTCTTTGATATTAATGAATAAGATAACAATAATGATAAGATAAGAATAATGATAAGAAAACAAATTTTAATAGAGAAAATGTATTTAATAGGTTTTAAAGGCCTGCAAGTCGAATGGGGATATTTAAGTTTTTTCTTTGATATTAATTCAAGTTACACTTTTTGAGCGTGGTGACCGATAAGAAAACGAATTTTAATAGAGAAAATGTATTTAATAGGTTTTAAAGGCCTGCAAGTCGAATGGGGATATTCAAGTTTTTTCTTTGATATTAATGAATAAGATAACAATAATGATAAGAAAACAAATTTTAATAGAGAAAAGGTAATTAATAGGTTTTAAAGGCCTGCAAGTCGAATGAGGATATTCAAGTTTTTTCTTTGATATTAATTCAAGTTACACTTTTTGAGCGTGGTGACCGATAAGAAAACGAATTTTAATAGAGAAAAGGTATTTAATAGGTTTTAAAGGCCTGCAAGTCGAATGGGGATATTCCAGTTTTTTCTTTGATATTAATTCAAGTTAAACCTTTTGAGCGTGGTGACCGATAAGAAAACAAATTTTAATAGAGAAAAGGTATTTAATAGGTTTTAAAGGCCTGCAAGTCGAATAGGGATATTCAAGTTTTTTCTTTGATATTAATGAATAAGATAACAATAATGATAAGATAAGAATAATGATAAGAAAACAAATTTTAATAGAGAAAAGGTATTTTAATAGGTTTTAAAGGCCTGCAAGTCGAATGGGGATATTCAAGTTTTTTCTTTGATATTAATTTAAGTTACACTTTTTGAGCGTGGTGACCGATAAGAAAACAAATTTTAATAGAGAAAAGGTATTTAATAGGTTTTAAAGGCCTGCAAGTCGAATGGGGATATTCAAGGTTTTTCTTTGATATTAATGAATAAGATAACAATAATGATAAGATAACAATAATGATAAGAAAACAAATTTTAATAGAGAAAAGGTAATTAATAGGTTTTAAAGGCCTGCAAGTCGAATGGGGATATTCAAGTTTTTTCTTTGATATTAATTCAAGTTACACTTTTTGAGCGTGGTGACCGATAAGAAAACGAATTTTAATAGAGAAAAGGTATTTAATAGGTTTAAAAGCCTGCAAGTCGAATGGGGATATTCCAGTTTTTTCTTTGATATTAATTCAAGTTACCTTTTTGAGTGTGGTGACCTATAAGTAAACAAATTTTAATAGAGAAAAGGTATTTTAATAGGTTTTAAAGGCCTGCAAGTCGAATGGGGATATTCAATTTTTTTCTTTGATATTAATTCAAGTTACACTTTTTGAGCGTGGTGACCGATAAGCAAACAAATTTTAATAGAGAAAGGGTATTTAATAGGTTTTAAAGTCCTGCAAGTCGAATGGGGATATTCAAGTTTTATCTGATGTATTTTATACACAAATTTTACGCGTACAGCTATTCACTGTTTTACATAGATGATACATACCTATACACCTATATACTTTCTCACAAACAGCTGCTTACGTATTCGTCCGATTTCGGAGCAGCTCGTCTCGATCCGTGCGAGCTTCGTACAGCCGAAGTCTACCGAAGTTTGCCGAACTGTGTTAGGTTTTTTTTTTCGTTACGGAATTTTTCGATTCGGTCACCGCGCTCAAAGCCCGCGATAAAAGCTATACAATAGCTTAAAAAAAAAAAAAAAAAAAAAAAAGGACAGTTTTTTTTTTTTGTTTGTTTCAGAACATTCATTAGATAGTGATTTTTATAAACCGACTGACAGCTTTATAGGACAGCTTCGAGAATATTCGTTAAATCAACAGTTCTATTGGACTGCTGGGAGGATATTCGTTGTACTGATTCGAGAAGTTACTCTGAATAAAACGCATTCATCTAGAACTTGCCTGTTTCTTTACGAACTGATTTCTCACACAAGAAAGTCGACACTTTTTTTTTATAACAATATATTACGTCTCGTCTATGGATGTGATTTGTCGTTGGTACGTATTAACATCTTTAAGCTGCACTGAACAAAATGAAACGAACGTAGATATTTTGTATGCAGAATTACATATTTCACATAGAATGTGGTATGTAAAGCATTTAACTTTCGTTTATAGGGCCATATAAAGAAACTTGGATATATTAGGACTAGCAGGCTTTGCCCGCTTCGCTGGACATTAAACTTAAGAGAGTTGTCAAAATCCCATATCTTTATTAATAACCTAAGTTATCGTTGTGATTGGTAGAGGTTTTTCTCGCTCGCAACGTGAGGAGTCTGGGTCCCCACTGCCTTCGGCAGCAACTTACCCACTTTTTACTTCCCTTTCCTCAGCGGGTGAGTTGGAAGTTTTGCAAAATCCCACTAATGTACATAATGCGTACACTTAATCAATATCCACACACCAAAATTCGCCATTCTAAGATAATTCAAAGCGAATTCAAAGGTTTTTTTTTTTTTTTTTTTTTTTTTTTTTTTGCACATGTTATACTAGGCGTTATACTGCCCTCCGACTCCAAGAAGGGGGTGGGGGATTTCGAATTTCATGAAATCCAGTTACAATAGAAAGTGCCGGATGCATACAGACAATTTACGCACCAAATTTCGTGACCACAGAAGTCTTTAATAGAAAATATTATAAATAAATAAATACAAGAACAGCTTTAGTATGGGACCCCTTTGGTGATTTTAAATATTTTAAGCCCTTTTTTACGATGAACTGAATTGGCTATCTCAATTGTGTAATTAAAGATCTTTGCGAGAAACGTCCGAGCTACTTCGGTGCCAAATTTCAAATTTTGCCAAAGGGATCCGATACTAAAGCTGTTCCATACACAAAATAAATAAATAAATAAAATAAAATAAAATAAAAACTCTTTTCTGATATTTACAAAATAAAAATAAAAAGTCTTAATAAAATCCAAATTATAGTAATTTACTATTAAGGGGAGAACATAAAAGAACCTCATAAGGTATATAATAACAACAAAAATTTTTGTTTTACTGCAGGAAAGAAAAGTACTGCTTAATTAAATAAAAATATTAAACTAATGCCAAATATCTCTATGAAAATATTTATCCACATACAAATTCCTGATTAAAAAAAAAAAAAAAAAATCACCAACTTTGGCAGGTCAACTATTTATTTTTCTCTCTAATTTTTATTATTATCCACGTGAAATTAAAAATATTTCATTTTATTTCTGGAAAATAAAAAAATATATAAATGCGTAAATATAAATATAAAACCTTCTACCGAATCTGGGTTGAAAAAGGGTAAAATAAATTAGAAATATCAGACCTATATTTATAAATTTGATACCAAATGAAAGGGGCGATTTTTTTTAATGCAGGGGTGTAAACAGTTTTTCGATGCGACAATTAGATTTTTAAAAAATAACTAAAGTATGAAATTTAAGTGGCAACGGAAAAAGGGAAAAATAAATTAGAAATATCAGACCTATCGTTACAAATTCAGTACCAAATGAAAGGGGTGATTTTTCTGAATCCTGGGGTGTAAACAGTTTTTTGGTACGACAACTGATTTTTTAAAATTAACCAAAGTATGGAATTTAGATAGTTACACTTCATTTCAATCTTTTCATAATTTGTAGTGCGAATCACGCGAATAAAAAAGTCTTTAACTTAAAAGTTTATTTTTATATTTTATTTTTCCATTCAAAGCGTTTTAGTGAAAACAATATTTATGGCGCATGCGCAGGCGTTTTTTACTCACAATTCAAAAACTAATCAAAAATTTGAAAATTTCTATAGATATAATTTTAAGTTGGGTGAAGACCTAAGTTTCCACCAAGCGCCGTTTAATTCCGTCCAGCCGTTCTCCAGTGATGCCCAGACAAAAAAAGCGACATACAGACACGATGACACACACACACAGGCAAAATTTTCTGAAGTCATTTTCGGCTTTCATGGGGTGTGAAACGTGAAGATATCGCAAAATATTTTGATTCCGACAAATTTACAGACAAAAGTCTGATTTTATTAATATAGATTATGCTTGGAAATGGTTCGAATTACATTTCAAGTTGTATTGAGAATTATTTTGCTGCGCGAAATTTAAGTACACTATGTGGTACGTTTACAATTTATGATTAATATACAAGACCATGCAAAATTAGTCGAATAAATTTCAAAGAATGACATGGGCAAAAATTCTTTGAATGATTAGAAATAAATTTTAAATTTAATAAGAGGCCGATTCTCTTGATTTAAAAAAAAAAAAAAAAAAAAAAAAAAAAAAAAAACAAGAAGAATGAAACGTACTCAAGAGTGTGAATTGCTAAGTAATAGTAGATAGTAACACGTACTCTATAATGTAAGATTATCGCCTTCAATATGTATGTTTTTTTTTATTTGTAGCATTTTATGCTTTTTTTTCCGCGCCCCTTAAAACACGTATTTATTAACAATATGCTTCGAATTTACCTCACAAAGAATTAGCAATTTTTTATTTATTTATTTTTAACCGCACGTTGTGGTACATTCTAGCATCCCCCCTAGTATATATATACTTTTAATTTAAATGTGTGTTTAACGCAATTATAATAATTTTATTCCACAATTCATTTATTTGTTATATTTGTAATACTTATTTGCTCTGAAGTAGTACTTGCGGAACGTAAATGTAATACAATTGAAAGGGAACAGGTATTAATCTAATTTACTTATAACTGTTTTCATGACTCTTCTCGTCAAAAAAAATAAAACAATTTTTTAAAATGCTTTCTTAGTATTAAATCTAAAATAATTATTATAATATACCGACCAATCCTTTCATAAGAAATCTTATGTGAAACAACCACACGACTTCCATTACTCACTATTACACGTATTATATATATATTTTTTTCCCTCTTTTTTTTTTTTTTTTTTTTTTTTTTGGTGGTGGGGGGGGGGGGGATAACACACACACGCAAAAATGAAATTTGTCGTCCATTTTTACGCATTAATTACAGGAGTAGAGGATTGAAAGCGTTATCATTCGAAAGGTATATTTAATGCAAATTTGAGAAAAAAATGTTTGCTTATTACGTCATGAAGGTATTCAAAAATACTTTCATTTTTTATGTTAGTTTTCATTTTATACACATAATCTATTGCAGAAAAAATTCCTATAGAAGAAAGTTTTTGAAGCACTTGTGCATTTCTTCAATTTGTAGATGGTCCCTTAACTGCACTCGGGACTAAATGGATAGTGAAAAACGTGGGTTTATAAATGTTCTATGAATGTCTCAATTACAAGGCTATTTCATCCAGTACTTTTTTTTTTTTTTACGAAATCGGAAATATGTCAAAACAAGAAAGAAAAATCATGCAGTACGCACTGATTAGTAACCCTTTCCAACTGCACAAAATTGTTGTATCGAATAACTTTTAACATTCTTTGCCTACATTATCACACAACAGACAGAAGGACTGAAAAATATACAGATAGACTAATTGATTTTAAAATTACTCTTAGGCATTTTGGAAAGTGTTAAAAAGGCTTAACGCAAAAGAAACTGCAGCCATTAGATTATAATTACAGCTTTTGATCTCTCTGAATGTTTTAGTGTAGCCCTGTAAATCAGAAAGTTAATCATATCACATTCAAAACAAAACATTATTTTAGAATATTAACAACACATTTCAACATTGTTATGATTTTTACAGTAGAATGATTTTTAAATATAACTTTCAAAAAATTCTGTCCTAAAACGTAATGCATTGTTTTTTTTTTTTTTTTTTTTTTTTTTTTTTTTGTTGTTGTTGTTCCTGTAAACAAACTAGTTATACAGGACCTTTTTTTTAAATGGGGGACATTCTATAGGGAAAATATTTATATAAATAACACTCATAGAACACAATGCTTTCGAATGCTTTTGGGTGTCCCTGTACACAAACCACAAGAGGTATTCACTCCATTTTCAATATGGAACATCCGATAGTGAACTTCAATAAAATATATCAGTTTCGAGAAATTCCATAAATATTTACAGGAGTTAGAGCGCAGGCAGACAGACAGACAGATACACAAACTGAAATCAAAAATGTTACAAAGTCTTAAAAACGCTTAATGTAAACGAAAGTACGATTCTAGCAATTTTTTATTAACAGCTCTTAATATAAATAGATATTTTTGTGTTACCCTGTAAATCTAATGCTAATCATGCTATATTTTATGCAAAGCATTTTTTTGTGCATATAAATAACATATTTCAATTTCTTAAAACTTCGTGGAAAGTAAAGTTATTAAAATTTGATTTATAGAAATATCTCTCATAGAACGTAATGCTTTGGAATAATTTTGAGTGTCTCATAAATCGGTGGTGGTATTTCCTCCATTTTATACAGGAAACATCCAATAGTGAATTTGAATAACATATTTCAATTTCACTAACAAGGAGAGGTCACGACATGGAAAATTCAAATCGGGACGAAATTACGCAGAATTGTAGTATACTATGAGGGTAACAACATATTAAAGCAGTAGGACCCACTATCCACAAAATTTCGAGAAAAAAGCATTTAAAGTTTCAGTAATCTTTAAATACAAGTTATTTCGTACGCTAGCAAGCGCTCCAGTGGTGTGATCCTAAAGCGCGAGTCTGCTAGCCGGACGACTTGGGTTTGAGACTACCTCGACACTACTTTCTCTCTCTCTCTCTCTTTTTTTTTTTTTTTTTTTTTTTTTATGTAATCTAAACTTTTTATTTATTTTTACTTTATTTTACAATTCAATTCAAAATCTGAAAATTTTAATAAATTATTTAATTTTCTTGAGTATAAAATAACTTTTTCTATTTTTAATATTTATAACTTAAAAATACAATAAATTTCTATAACTTAAAACATAAAGTTTAGTTTTACAAAACCCTAAATGATAAACATAAAGAAAAACAGACAAATATTTAAATAATTAAAAAATAAGCAAGCTGTAAACAAAGTGTAAAATAGTTAGCAGGTGTTACTTAAATCTTGGTTTGAGCTTCCTGATTTTGTTTGAATGTGTATAAATTACGTAATCGCTTCTAGCTTGTTAATAATAAAGGGAAGGTGGAATTTTATTTTGTGCAAGGAAGGATAAAAAAAAAAAAAAAAAAAAAAAGGAGGAAGTCGTTATCGAAAAAGAAATGATGTTCATTAACATTTTAAATCTACATTTAAAGATAACATTTCTTTACTTGTAATAATTTAACAGCATCGTAATCCTATACTATAATTTTTCAAGAAACTGTATTGATGGGAGAAGTAATTATTTAATTTGGATAGTAATTATATATGCAATTAAAAGGATCATTTCTCTGTATTATTATTTTTTTTTTAATTTAAAAAACAAAATTTAGTATTGTTTCAAACATACCTAAAATAAAATAAAATATTTCGATATATAATCAAAAACGGTTTCTTTAGTTTTACCTTATTTTACAGTTAAAATAAAACGAAAATTTATTTTTTAAGTTATAGAAATTTATTGTATTTTTAAGTTATAAATATTAAAAATAGAAAAATTTATTTATTTTATATTAAAAAAAAATTAAATAATATTTTATTAAATTTTTCAAATTTTGAATTGAATTATAAAATAAAGTAAAAATAAATAAAAAGTTTAGATTACATAAAAAGTTTAAAAAAAAAAAAAAAAAAAAAAAGTAGTCTCGAGGTAGCCTCGAACCCAAGTCGTCTGGCTAGCAGACTCGCGCTTTAAGATCACACCACTAGGGCGCTTGCTCGCTTGCGAAATAACTTGTATTTAAAGATTACTGAAACTTTGAATGCTTTTTTCTCGAAATTTTGTGGATAGTGGGTCCTACTGCTTTAATATGTTGTTACCCTCATAGTATACTACAATCTTGCGGAATTTCGTCCCGATCTGAATTTTCCATGTCGTGACCTCTCCTTGTAAGATATGTATACAGTAAAGGTATGAAAATATGGTTTATAGAAATACCGCTCATAGAACGCAATGCTTTTAAATACTTTCGGGTGTCCCTGTACACAAACCAGTAGAGGTATAAACTCCATTTTCAATTGGGAACATCCGATAGTGAACTTGGATTATATCAGTTTCAAGAAATTCCATAAATATTTACGGGAGTTAGAGCTCGGACAGACAGACAGGCAGACGGACAGGCGGATACACAAAACTGAAATCATATTCACACTTAAAAAATGTTAGAAAGTGTTAAAAACGCTTAACGTAAACGAAAGTACAATTCTAGCAAATTTTTATTAATAGTTCTTAATATAACTGGATATTTTTGTGCCACCCTGTAAATCTAATGCTAATCATGCTATATTCTATGCAAAGCATTCCTTTGTACATATAAATAACATATTTCAATTTCCTAAAACTTCGTAGAAAGTAAAGTTATAAAAATTTGATTTATAGAAATATCTCTCATAGAACGCAATGCTTTGGAATACTTTTTGGCTTCCTGTACACAAACCAGTGCTGGTATTTGCTCCATTTTACATAGGAAACATCCGATAGTGAACTTGAATAACATATTTCAATTTCATTAAAATTTGTGTACAGTAAAAGTATTAAAATATGGTTTATAGAAATACCTCCCATAGAACACAATGCTTTGGAATACTTTCGGGTATCCCTGTACACACTAATAGAGGTACTCACTCCATTTTCAATAGGGAACATCTGATAATGAACTTGAATAACATATATCAGTTTCAAGAAATTCCATAAATATTTACGGGAGTTAGAGCGCGGACAGACATACAGACAAATCGAAGTCATTAACACTTTTCAACCTTGTTGTATATATATATATATATATATATATATATATATATATATATATATATATATATATATATATATACATATATTATTTATAATTATTGATATTTTTAATTTTATTTAAACCGAATTAATAATATATACTAAATTTTAAAATATTACCTACTTTGTACAGCTATACTTAACATTATATACATATTACAGTGAGTGATAATTAAAACACATTTCACTGAAATTTGTAAAAAAAAAAAAAAAAAAAAAAAAAAAAAATCTCATATGCTCACCCTCCCAAGCCCTCTGTAATCTGTTTAAATTTGCTTTAAAAACTTCACTTTTCTTTTTTCTTTGCCCTCTAAACCTTTCCCTTTCAGATATATGTTACTCTCAATTTATTTCTAAAAACTCTAAATGATAATTAACCAAGGTTTCATTAAAATCTGTAAAAAAATTATAAGAAAAAATATTTTTTTCTCCTATACTCACTCTTGCCTCCCTTAGCACCCCTCCCCCCCCCAGGTGCATTTCACCCTCAGCGTATAATATACAAAATGCGTAAGTGGGGTTTTTGTACAGCGTTAGTGGGGCTTTTGTCGGCTGCGTCTGGTGGGGTTTTTGTCAGGTGGGGCTTTTATCCGGGACCCTATGAGAGCAGCATCGTACTATAGTAGAGTCAAGTCAAGGTACATCAATGATACAGAACCTTGAAGATAAAAATGCCTTGAAATGGTTTATTGATCTATTATATCGTTGTTTACCAAAGAACAAAAATTGCAGTTAGAAACTTGTTTTAAACACGTAGATTTCAATCCGCATTTTTTTTTTTTTTTTTTTTTTTTCAAACCTCAAAATATATAATTTTTTTCCACTTTTTTAAATTAAAAAAAAGTAGGAAAAATAGGTTTCAAAAATATTTTAAACAACAAATTTTTCGTCTATGTGTCTAATTTTGGCGATATTTGTCATTAACCTGACGACAATTATCGTCTTGTTGCCGTGCTGACGTGATCCTTATTTACATTACTAAAAGTTTACTAATATAATGAGAGAATCGTCATTGCACAGCATTTTAAAGTTCGTCTTAAATAAACTATTTAGCAATTAAAGAGGAAATTGCTTCATTTCACGTTGCATAACTTCAATTATATAAAATAGAAATTTGTTTTGCTTTTAACACTCAGTCATTGGCAAAACTGAATTTTCATTTTTTCTGAAGATGAAATGCTAATCATTATTTATAATTGAAATTTTATAAATTAAAGTTCAGTACCTCGCTAAAACTGTAAATTTTATGTATTTATCTTCTGAAGAAAATAATAAATAGAATTTCAAAAATCATTAATTTCGAAACTCACTGACCAATCAAAAATACGTAACCTACGCATGTTAAAAAAAAAAAACGACAATTTAATATGACTAATTCTGACCAATAACACTTTTCTACCTCTTATCAAATTGGTAATTTATT
Source organism: Salticus scenicus (assembly GCA_963930645.1). NCBI lineage: Eukaryota > Metazoa > Arthropoda > Arachnida > Araneae > Salticidae > Salticus > Salticus scenicus. The sequence continues at coordinate 1,771,025 of CAWVNO010001748.1, read as the reverse complement.
ATCGAAAATATTACATAGTTGATTATTAATATGTGATCTTGTGTTAAATAAAATGCCTGTCTGAGAATTTCTTCAAAAGTATTTTTGATCAGCTTATAAAACAATAAACACTGAATTCAGTGCAGAAAAAGACGTCTGCCATCATTTTAGATTTCAAAATTTAATATTAATTAACATTTTAAAAAGAACTCTACCTATTTTACCATTTGAATATGCTATAACGTACTACACATACTATTTTCTACGGAGGATATGTTATATTGTATCCCAATAATGATAATAATTTCAGTTTACCTAAAGTAATATAACATTAGAAATATATATTCAGACAATTACCAGCCACAAACCGTAATGCTTCTGATACCTTTACTATATATCTGTTAAAAAACTATACATGTTACGATACGCTCATTTTTTCAATACGGAACATGTTTAGGAAACGTCTGTTATAGATAAACTTTGTAGATTTTCATTCATGTTCATGAGAACTGCAAAATAAATAGCGAGAATGAAATGAATTTATAAATATTTTTCAAGTACATGTTGAAATATCCATCTAAAAAAAGGTTATGCAGGTGTGTTTTATCGTGTCGTGACTGAATATTTTATATAGAGATTATATTTCCTCCTTCACATTCATTCCTTTCAATAGTAAACATGTAATAAAAGTCAATAATAAAGAAATTTTTTATTTTATTTTTATTTATATTTATAAAACTTACTGTATAGATAGAGAGACAGAATTAGCTTCATAAATATTTTTCAACTATATGTTAAAATATCAATGCTTAAAAAGAAAAAGAAAAAAAGAACTTATGCAATGCAGATTAATGACGATAAAAATAATGAATAAAAAAAATGAAAAGTAGTTATAGTAATTACTAAAATAAAAGACAAAGTCGCTTATAAAAGTGTACTGCATTCTTCTGACATTAAAGCATATTGAAAAGATATACACTTTTCTTTTATGTACTTCTTCTATATAGAAGAAGAAAGTATTGAATTCGGGAAAAGTTTCACCTCCGGCTTTCTATGGATTTACGCGTTTTGGGATGTCCTGAACACGATTTAACCAATTTTAGAAAATGTTAGTCCGTCTGTGTGTGAGTGTATGTGTATCAAGCATTTTTTGTGGAAGCGGTATCTTACGACTAATGGACGAAATTTATCCAAATTTGATATTTAATTGAATCTTGTAATAAACTGGCGCTGATTATATTTGAAGATCAATATCTCAACAGGTGGTACTGACTACTGACATACCATTATATATATATATATATATATATATATATATATATATATATATATATATATATATATATATATATATGTTGTTGTTGTCGAATGCCACTCGGAAATTCCGAGCCCCGGTAGCGGAACTATCCGGATTTATTTTTACGCATGAGGGCTGCGTCTTCCGTTATTAGGAGCGCCTCATAGGGAGGAAGTAATTTTTATAAACATTGTTGTGTCAGTCTTTCCTCTACGTTAAAATCAGTTCTATATTTTTGTGTGTTGGTTTTGTTTTGTATCTATTAATTGCTAAATTTTAAGATTAACTTTTATTACGATATCTATCATTTATATATATATATATACTAGCTGACCCGACAAACGTTGTTTTGTCATATAAATTATTTCTAGAGAATATTTTGCTAGAAAAAAATAACTAACTTATTGTAAGTGTGTAAGGATGTGGTATATAAGTGGAAGATGTATGGAGCGCTGTGAACGGTGAAAGAATATAAAAATAACAAAACACCAATCATTTATTTTTTTAATTTATTAAAATTGATTCTTTAAAATTATATACATATCGCTACTTATAACAATATTACTAAAAAACAATATCAATCCCTTAATGCAACAGAGTGTACAATATTTTTTGTTATCCCATCTTTCGCCAATACAAACAAACTGGATGGTTTGCCCACTCGAGAGCCACGTCCGTGTGAAAAACATGATGTGCTCAAATCTAAGCCACAGACAGACATCGTTTGGCCCTGAGACTAATTGATAGTCATTGCAAATGCCAATCTAATTGGAAATTGAGGGCGTTTAAATTGAATTGGCACATCTGTGGGCAGTGGCGGTTCTACATTAAGGGCCTGCGGGCACGGCCCCACCTAAATTTTTCTGGATAAAATAGTAATAATAATAATAATAATTTTGTTTTTTATAACTATTCGAAAACATATATACAAAATAACTACGTCTATCTAATTTTTTCTTACTCTTCCTTCATTATCATTTATTTGTCAATTTATTTTTTCACCTGTCACTGATCACTAATGACTCCCCTTCCTTATCTAAGAGAATAGGGCCTTTTTCAGCCGGCCCGAAATTGGCGTGTTTTTTTGTACAGTTTATTCTACTAGAAGATCGGGTTGACATATTTGGCGACTAATTGCTTTATCAGTTTAAGAATGCTGTAATTTTCTCGTCGTTGGGCCAGCAGAGTCCTGGCCCTTTGGAACAAAACTATAGGGGAAAAAACTGTCTGCTAACCATGGGTAATATTTGGCGACTTCTGCATTACGTTTTTTTTTTTTTTTTTTTTTTTTCCCTCATTGATTTTTCGGTGAATTTTTTAGAGTTATAAATGACAGTTTAAAATTTTAGTGTTTAAAAAAAGAAATCTGGTAATAGTCAAAAATATTTTCTAGACTAGCCTTTGAGATAAAGGCTTGTATAAGAATTTAAGACCTCTTTAACTAAAGTGTTTTGAATTTAAATGAGGGGGGGGGGGAGGGAAATAAAAATAATATGCGATTTTTTTTTTTTTTTTTTTTTTTCAGAATAGTGTACTAAAACTTTTATGTAAATAAATTGTAAAATTTTTAGATAAATAATTAATGGATTTACAAGTTTAGTTGTCTAAAATATGTCAGAAATAGCGCTCATAGCATATTGTTACAAGGTATTAAGTCTTATTTTTACAAGGGATAAAATCTAAAATGGTGACAAAAATTCAAAAGTCGCCAAAGAGAGCTATATTAAGGCGGTACTATGATCATGCTTACAAACCATGAATACTAATAACCACAAAAAATTAATTGTCTCATGCAACAGACGTAGCCGGTCATAGCATATTATAATATTTAGCGTGAAATTGTTATCATTTTTATGGTTGATCGGGGATAAACAAAATAAACATAGGAAATAACGTAAAAGCAAATATTATGTGCACCACGTATAGTGTTGTTCATATGTAACTGGGATTCAAATATAAAGGGGATACTTCATTTTTTTTTTTCGATACTATCTATTTCGAAACTGTTATCTAATAAGGACTTAATGCAAGCCTATTGGTAAACCATTGTCTCAGGTAATAGGGACAAGCGCCCGAGTTTTAGCGGATGACCAAATCGCTACCGAAGGCAGCAGGGATCCGAAGCGAGCTTTTGAGCAATTTTAGTATTTTATTTTATTTTTATAAAGCTATATAGAAAAGAGTTTCCTTTAAATTTAGTGACCAGCGAAGCGGGCAAAGCCTGCTAGCTTACATGGATAAATGGATTAAATAGCTGCATAAAATTGTGATTTATTATTATTATTAAAGGATTTTTCTTTTAAATGCAATTTAACAGAAATATCCGCAATATGTTTCTTTTTTCTTTATTTTCTTTTCTTTATTTTCTCTTTTCTTTCTTTTTTTTTTCTTTTTTTTTCTTTCTTTCTTTCTTTTTTTTTTTTTTTTTAAGATGGTAGCCCGTTTTATTTCTTTATTTATTGAAAGTTAATTTAAATTATCTAAAACTAGCAGGCTTTGCCCGCTTCGCTGGTCACTAAATTTAAAGGAAACTCTTTTCTATATAGCTTTATAAAAATAAAATAAAATACTAAAATTGCTCAAAAGCTCGCTTCGGATCCCTGCTGCCTTCGGTAGCGATTTGGTCATCCGCTAAAACTCGGGCGCTTGTCCCTATTACCTGAGACAATGGTTTACCAATAGGCTTGCATTAAGTCCTTATTAGATAACAGTTTCGAAATAGATAGTATCGAAAAAAAAAAAAAAATGAAGTATCCCCTTTATATTTGAATCCCAGTTACATATGAACAACACTATACGTGGTGCACATAATATTTGCTTTTACGTTATTTCCTATGTTTATTTTGTTTATCCCCGATCAACCATAAAAATGATAACAATTTCACGCTAAATATTATAATATGCTATGACCGGCTACGTCTGTTGCATGAGACAATTAATTTTTTGTGGTTATTAGTATTCATGGTTTGTAAGCATGATCATAGTACCGCCTTAATATAGCTCTCTTTGGCGACTTTTGAATTTTTGTCACCATTTTAGATTTTATCCCTTGTAAAAATAAGACTTAATACCTTGTAACAATATGCTATGAGTGCTATTTCTGACATATTTTAGACAACTAAACTTTTAATGGTTATATATATTTCCCATTAAGCATATTTTTATTTTCATTTATTTATTTAAATATTGATGAAATTTGAACTTCAATTTGGTCTAGTGTTGTACAGGCTGTATACTACACGTTTGTGTTTGTGAAAGAAAATTTATAAAATACATACATTAGTTAATTTTAAAAAATCTAATTGTCCGATCGATAAGCTGTTTAATCCGTTGGATTCACAAAAATTGCATCTTTCATTTGGTATCTTATTTGTAACAATACGACTGATAGTTCTAATTTTTTTAATTTACTTTCCTCATTTTAAATACATGTAATTTTTATTGTTCACGTTTTTTTTTTTTTTTTTTTTTTTTTTTCCGTCGAAAAAATAATGATAATTTTTTTGGCAACAATTAAATTAAGGAATAAAATTAAATATTTTAAATAAATGTAATTTTTATTGTTCACGTTTTTTTTTTTCTTTTTTTCTGTCCAAAAAAGAATAATTTTTTTTGGCAACAATTAAATTAAGGATTAAAATTAAATGGCCAATTTATCAGTTATTAGAAGGTTTTTATTTTAACATTTTAATTAATTAAAAGAAAACTAAAACAAAATTCGAAAATCCGGCTTCGAGGTGCATCAGGGGAGGTCATTACGAATCAACATGCAAATTTTTGTAGCTCAGCCATCAGCCGTTAGGAACACACGTAAACTTTATTGAATAGCAATAAAGTTCAAACTGACTCTAGAAAACGTTTGTATGGGAAATAGAAAAGGGCTGTTTTTAGGGTTTTCCCGGAAATTATTCGATTTTTTCTCGCCTTTTAAACCTTCCCTAGACCTCCACGAACATTTCAAGACTAAGATAAGATAAATCCGTTCAGCCGTTCTCGAGTTTTAGTGAGACTAACGAACAGCAATTCATTTTTTATTATCAGTTATTAGAAGGTTTTTATTTTAACATTTTAATTAATTAAAAGAAAACTAAAACAAAATTCGAAAATCCGGCTTCGAGGTGCATCAGGGGAGGTCATTACGAATCAACATGCAAATTTTTGTAGCTCAGCCATCAGCCGTTAGGAACACACCTAAACTTTATTGAATAGCAACAAAGTTCAAATTGACTCTAGAAAACGTTTGTATGGGAAATAGAAAAGGGCTGTTTTTAGGGTTTTCCCGGAAATTATTCGATTTTTTCTCGCCTTTTAAACCTTCCCTAGACCTCCACGAACATTTCAAGACTAAGATAAGATAAATCCGTTCAGCCGTTCTCGAGTTTTAGTGAGACTAACGAACAGCAATTCATTTTTATATATATAGATAGATTAAGTGAGAAACATGTTTTTTTTTTTTTTTTTTTTTTTTTTTTTTTTTAATATGTGTCCACATTACATTAATCATGACTTTTTAAATTCAAATAGATAAGAAACATGAATTCTATAATTGGAATTCTATAATTAAAAGATTTAGGGATATAATTAGCGTAAGCTAAATAATATTACACTCTGACACATTTGAATTTAAATTTTAATGGTGTGTAGTGTTAGGGTTAAAGCCAGTTGACTAAAAGAGGGTCCTAGACCTGAGTGGTGTACTCTCTGTAGAAAGTGTTTCTATAAGTGTTACATATCCCTTTTTATTTGAGTTTTGGAGAAAACCATAGTAAACTCCAAATGTATATGTCGACGAAAGCGATCTGGTATCGAACTTGGCAATTTTCGTCTGCTAGCTTCCAGATATTTAAATTTTGATATTCCATTCATCAGAACATTGCAGAAGTTTTCAATTGTATTTATAAAACTTTAATTTTTGTGATAATTTTATGCAATGTTTTTTCCATAGTGTTGAATTTAAGATTCGCCATCAAAAAAAAAAAAAAAAAAAAAATCCGAAATTTCGTTTTACATCCCATTTTATTAATGTTTGTTTTCATTTTTGAATAATGAATAGTATTAAAGTTTAAATTACGCATCATACGATGGATCGGGCCCCACCGGTGAAAATTTGCACGAGCCGCCACTGTCTGTGGGTATAATAGGGATTCGCAGTAGTAATACATTTTCACTTCTGAATTTGCATTTAAAATGATGGCTTCGATAACATTTTTCATTAATTTTTTTATGACTAATCGCGTGCGTTGCACATCCGTGGTGGGTTCAAATTACGAAGCAAAATAACCGGAGATCCAACCTTCAGTTGTAAAATATGCGTTGGCATGCCTGGTAAATCCAATGAGTTTAAAAACTTTGTTGGATAATTTACAGCTTCGGTGGCATCGCAAACTGTATCATTAGATTTGGATGACACCAAGTCTCCTGGTAACAAATGTTGTATCTTGAGATTCAATTCGTTGACGTCCACATTTTTTGCTGCTAAAATTGCTCTTTCTGCCAGCCACTCATGATTTGTGTATCGTCTGTGTATATCGGGAAATATCTGGTCAATAAGAGCATCTTGAGAATCAATGATTGTGCAGAAATCGGTCGGTAATTTTATGCATCCAGTTTCATCTGTAGTAACTTTTCCATCGCCGATATCTAACAATTGTTTTGAGAATGTTTCAGCGGATGGATCTTGAAACTTTTGAACGCACAAATTTACTTTCAGTTGTACTTTTTCAACCTTAAGCCACAATGACGATGATTTTAAGCATGCGTTGATCTCATCAGCGTATGTTGAACGCGGAATAACGGGAAGTGCTTGTCTGAAATCACCTGAAAAGAGTAACAGAGTGCCGCCAAATAGTTTGTCGTTGTTTTTTATATCTTTCAATGTCCTGTTCGACGCCTCAATCGAATGTTTGTGTACCATAGTGCATTCATCCCAGATAAGAATTTTACATTATTTCAGCACTGTGGCCATGGACGATTGTTTTTTTATGTTGCACACTGCGTCTGGGTTATTTTGAATATTTAGTAGCAGTTTAAATAATGAATGAGCTGTTCTGCCTCCATCCAATAAAATTGCCGCAATGCCAGATGATGCAACAGCCAATGCAATGCCATTATTTGATCGCATTTCGGCGAGAATTAGCGAAATAAGGAATGTTTTGCCAGTTCCACCTGGTGCACCCCCCCCCCCCCCCAAAAAAAAAAAAAAGAATCCACCTTGTCCTGCCAAAACTGCGAGCATGATGCGGTCGTAAACGGTTCTTTATTCTTCATTCATTAGTGGGACATTGCGAGCAACAATCGCTGCCATTTCTACAGTATTGTATTGTAGTTCACGATTCAATTCAGTGCTTATTAAATCAGATGCATTTCGATTTGTTGAATGCATACCGAAATGACTGAGTGGTAAGTTGGCAATGATAATGCAAAGATCTTCAATAGCAATCAATGCTTCATTGTACATAGCGTCACTGAATACTATCGTTAGATCGTTGCACCGTGAACGATGTTGATGCAATATATCATCAGTCATTGAATCTTTGTGATTATCCCATTATGTCTCTGCTCGGGCCGGGAAACATGTAGTCAACACTATAGCGAATAGTAGACGAATTTGTTTTGCTGTACAGTTCAGTCCTACTTCAGCAAGCATACACTCCCACTGGTTGTCGTCTTCCAGCAAGCCGAGTGCAAGGCATGCATCTTTATACGTTGGATACTGTTGTCCATTTACTTTACGTAAATCTTGAAATGACAAAGGGCCGATGACATTAACCAATAACAGTCGAAGATAAAAGCACTCAGTCTGCCTTGGATTGACTGTAAATACTCGTCCCAAGGTGTTTGATTTGAATAAACCGGGACATGCATCAATCGGCGTGCCTTGCTTGCGGGGCATCCATTTTTTTGTTAGAGCCCATGTGAAATAGCGTGGTACTTCTGAATAGAATAATGTCCGTGCAAAAGCACCAAAAGCATCCGCACGATTACACAATTCAAAAAATTCGGTGAGTGTAGTTTTTGGTGGATTTATAGCACGACCAATCGCTGTCTCGCTCGTGAAATATACTCGCTGGCCATTTTCAAGGTGGACGGCTAAATGAAGAACTGCTGGAAACCAAAGATACGCCAAACAGCTTCATTGGAGCTGACGTACCGGCCAATTTGGTAAAGTGTTATTTCATCGTTGTTATTCACCGGAGGAGCATTCACATTGGTATTTTCAACTCGAAATACAGCCATATCACTGCCTTTATTCACATACTTGCAAATGTATTTGATGCTCTTCACTGAACTGCAGAACTGAACATTAATATGAGCATTGAATGTTTTGCTCAGCAGAGGCGAATATGGGACCACCCAACGGTTATCAATGTCAATATCTATGTCGTTGACATAGATGACCGCCATAGATGATAAGATTGTCCGCCATTATCGGATTTCTTCGACGATATATTGGATATCCGTCAACATTTGTGATCGTGAAATTTTTCGGAAAACTTTTAGTACATTTTCCATCTGCACAAATAATAATGGCCTAAAAATTCATTTTTCATTTTAACATAAAATAACTCCGTCGGATATTGACGAATTTTTTAAAAGAATATACCATTTTAACTAATTTTAACATTTTAACAATATTAACGTTGGAAAAATATTTTAAACACTTACGGTTAAAAATTCATTTTTCATTTCAACATTAAATAAATTCTGACATCGTGTTTACGATTCTAAAATATTAACTTTGAAAAAATATTTTAAACACTTCGTAAGATACGATTACGATTCTAAAAATATTAATTTTGAAAAAATATTTTAAACACTTCTTAAGATACGGTTAAAAATTCATTTTTCATTTCAACAATAAATAAATTCTGACATCGTGTTTACGACAACTCACGCCATCTAGGTGGAAAAGTTGTTGAAAGAGTTGGTTAAAAATTAATTAAGAAAGAACTAATTAAGTTACAACTTTCATTTGTAAATCTAAACCATTCTCGAATCCACCTGAAGACACACAAAAATTTTCATTAAACTCAGTCCAGCCGTTTAGGAGGAGTTCAGTGACATACACACGCACAAAAGAAATATATATATAAAGATATATAACTTTTAGTTTAGCAGCGCAGGACAAAATTTTCATATAAATGTACGTAATGCGAATTATTTTTAACTTTTCAATGGGAAATTAAATATGTATATATATGATAGTGATCTCAACCAGGAAAATCTTTTTGTATATATAGGGACATCGCTCCCCTCTCTTCCCGGAATGAAAATTTATAGTCTTCATCGGTGTCTTACGAAAGAGCTCGTCAATGATTTTAAAACGAAGAGTTGAACCAAAGATTTGTGATAATTTAAAACAAAGTTAGATTGTTTTCATTAAAAAAAAAAAAAAAAAAAAATAATAATAATAATAATAATAATAATAATAATAAATATATTTTTTTAAAGTTTATTTTCTGAATTGCATAAAATTAATCTTCTTTGAATATTTAATGTTCTACTTATTTGTGATGAAAATCGTCTGCATTCGTCATGGAAAATAATTCTGATAAACAATATGTCCTGCGTGAATATGTATAGGAATATATAGAAGAAAATTTCGTGGTGGCTTTAATATACTACTTAAAATTAAAATGGCAATGGAATAGTGGGTTATGTCTAATCGAAAATTTTGAAGTAGAGAAATCAACATTTCAGTTTAAAATAATCTTCGCTAGTTCTATAGCCTGAGAATGAGATAAACAGATAATTCAAAATGGAAGTAATAAAATAAAATAAACAAATGTAACATTGTAGGTAATAAAGCAATATCGGGAAAAAAAATAATTAGTTAGTTTAAAGTAAACTAATACAAGAAAAAAAGTTTTTTTTTTTTTGTGTGTGTGTGTGTGTGTGTGTGTGTAACAATCACACGACTTTCATTCTTACTATTATACGTATTATGTACACTTTTTGGAGATAATGTAGTCAGAAGACATAAAATTGGCTTAACAAATCAAACACCTGTAAGTGAAAGCTGATGTATGTGTAATAACATGTAAAAAAAACTTTTACATAGTGATTAAAAAAAAATAGGTAGAGCCATTTTTTAAAGCACCAATTTCGGGATCTATAACTGATTTACTTACTTATCAGGGTGACTGTCAATTTTCTTGTAATAATGAAGTAAAACATGCAAAAAGATATCTAAAAAATAGGTTTATGTAGCAATTTTTAAGAAAATCGTAGAGCCGTTTTTAAGAATCGGACTTTATATCCCATTCCGTATTTCTGTGCCCTATTTCACCTGAACTCATCTGTACACCGGATTTGTCTTAATTAGGGTGCCTCGATAAGATAAGAGTAGGGAGCCTGTATACCCAGGGAGACGACACACGGGAGCAAACACCTCATTGGTTATGACCTGTTTTTTACCGCCTTGGGCTATTTCCAGTTTCTCGGCAATTGGAATAGCAGTGAGTTGAGAAGCAACTCAGAAACAAAAGCTTATTTCTATTATAATGAATTAAGATATCAATTTTTATTACTAGAATATTATTTAAGTGACATTAAATTTTGATTTTGACTGATTTTTATGCAGAAAATCCTGTCTATAGTTTATTCAACGAAAGAAGAGAACGAAACTAAATAAAAGGGTTGCACAAAAATAGCCAAGAAGGTTCACTTTCAGCCGAAATCCCCAATTTGGAGAATTTAATTTTATTCACAATTTCTGTTTGGCACTCCTGGCAGAATGCCAGGTTTTTCACCGCAAGTTTATTTAACGAAAGAAGAGAACGAAACTAAATAAAAGGGTTGCACAAAAATAGCCAAGAAGGTTCACTTTCAGCCGAAATCCCCAATTTGGAGAATTTAAATTTTTTTTCACACTTTCTGTTTGGCACTCCTGGCAGAATGCCAGGTTTTTTACCGCAGCCAAACCGCACGTGCGTTTATTTAGTTTCGTTCTCTCGATAGAATGAATGGACTATAGTTTTGAGATATTAGCATGTTTTGTGGCTGATAACCATTCGCATTCGTTTTCAAAATTTGAAAATAATGTTTACGAACTTTTTCTTAAAATATTTCTACTCTAAACAGCAATTTAAATATTCTACAAGCAATACAGTTTTACATACTGTATTTTACAACTTATTAAATGTGTTTTAATGTGAAAGAAATGTCATTTTGCTGCGTGAGAGCATGTTGGCGATGTTTAAGCCGTTACTGGCTATATTTATTTTCGCCAAATCGTAATTTTTAAATATCGGCCCTTTTAAAGAATATAGCGTCTATTACTAAAAGGTTTTACATTTTTAAATATCTCTTTAAATTATTTTATGGCATTTCCTTAAATTTATATTCGTATTAAATAATATTAGACATTTTTCATATTTGTCTTATATTTTCTGTTATTCATTTATATAAGAAGATATTGATGCTCATTTTTTTTTAATTGTTAAATTAACTTTTAATTAAAATAAGAAGTTATATAATTGTAATTATTATTAATAAAATCACAATATCAAAAATCAAAATATATTAAAAAACTGAAATCTGAAAAAATACTTGCTTTTTGAAAAATTATTAATTTAAATTTTTACTAATATAAGTAATGAAAAGTTTAGAGGTATTGTTCAAAATACATTTTGGAACTAGATCATGCAAATATTAAATCAAAAATTTTTACTACAAATAATTTAATTTTCAGTGTGTAGATGCGTTTTATTTCATTAAACAAAGTTTTAGATAGTCTCAAAGAATCAAAATTTTACTTTAACCCAAGCAAAGAAACGTAATAATAAGTAAATCTTTGTTTTATAGATTTATTTGTCGATGAGATAATAGTACCTAATTTCAACAAATTTATTACTTTTTTTCCTCATGCTGATTCAAATTGTTTATCGTCGATTTACATGATATATATATTATAACATATCAGATCTACTTAACACAAATGATTATATGTTTATTTAAATATTCTTTTTTGCTTTTTTATTTATCTGATATTTTTTATTTATTTATTTAAAACCACGGACTTCTTTTTTTAAATTATTATTATTATTATTATTATTATTATTATTATTATTAAGTACATTGTTGTAAATGTGACATCATTTTCTTCTTCTTCTTCTTCTCTTTTTTTTTTCCTCTTAAATAAAACTTAAAAAATAAATAAATAAATAAATAAAAAATAACTTAAGATAAGATAGATTCTAAAAAAGATAGATTCAAGCAGCAATGACATTAGAAGTAAATTAGAAGTAAATTAAATATACAATTATGGAGTTAGTTTTCATTCAAAGATGAGATGAGGATGCGGAAAAACGCAACCGTCGCCAAAGTAGCAATAACATTCGACATTCTGTAAACATAACAACCCCATTCAGCTTCTACGCTCTCTTCATCTGGTAAAAAAAAATTGCGGCGACGCATGCGTATTAATAAGTTTACTTCTGCTTGTCGTCTCCCTCAATATAAAGGCTCCCTAGATAAGAGTGGCGACAGATCTGTGACAGATTCTCATTGGACAAGACTGACCATCAGCCGCCTGGGGCGATTGTTGGATGATGCTCCATAGGTTTTACATTGAGAGTTTCGCATATGTCGAAAAAACCATTTTTATCTCTTGATATTAAGTAAATTTGATTTTTTTTTTCTTTCAGAAATACATTAAGAAAGGTTATTTGTAAAATATTAAAACATATTTTACTGAATAATGTTAATTATTAATCTGTTTTATTGACTTTATTGATGGACGTGATAGGCAGATTCTTTTACTAGCCTGTTTCATAGCTTATAAATTGATATAAATAGAAAAAAATACTGTATGATTATTGTCATAACTGATCTGTAATCATCTTATTTATTAAATATATTACTTTTGTCCAATTTTTGTGCCATTTTAAATTAAAAAAATAATAATTTTATTGATAATAGAAAGTAGAAACATTTGGCGATATTTAACATGGTACCTGACGAGAGATTCTCCGCCAGTGTTTTGACATCTTTTCTTAGAGAAAGCTAAAAGCTTTATAAGTGTGTATCTCTGTGTGTATTATGTGTAAGAGTATGTACTAAGGAATATATAAATTGTTTCTTATTTATTATGTCTGACTAATTACGAATTAATGTTTAATTTTCTTCAATAAAATTCATATTTATTTACTATTTTGAAAATAAAGATAAAAATAAAATAACTTAAAATTAATTCATTAATTTCTTTTCTTCTTCTTTTTTTTTTTTTTGAAAATTGTGAGTTTTGAAAGTATTAAAATTTATAAATATATTTAAACATTTTACAAGAGTTGTTTCTTTTTAATTGTTTGTTAAAACATTTATTTTGTGGGGGGCAAATTATTTCGTCCCTAGAAATGTTTACATAGGGTGTGAATTAAATCTGGTGATACCTTTAATTAGAAAAAGAATGATGATACGATTTTAGATTAAATTATATGGTGTGTCACTCACACGACTTTTTCTTACACTGCATTTCAATGTTATAAAGACAGATAGCATATTAAGTCTTAAGTTCAGTAAGGTAAAATAATATAGTCCAATGTACTTTAAAATTAATCTAAAAAAGGTGTAAGTCATTGTTTCATTTGGCATAAAATTCTATACGAGGGGAGCTGCCGCCCTCCTAACCCTCCCCACCCCGTTTAATTATAGTGCTTACAATTTAAAAAAAAAAAAAAATAAATAAAGTCTAATTTTTAAAACCTCTCTTTCTTTTTCTCTATAAGTGTATGTTACAAAAATTTTGTGGTAGCTCGAGATCAAGATCTAATGCACAATATTTTACGAAAGTTTTTATTTTGTCGCATTTTAGTATAAACTGGTGTCTTTCAACTTTTGGTGCATATTAGTTGACAAATGGTGCTACTATGCTGAAATTCCTGATTTTTTAGGAAAGCTAGATCTCAACTTCTATACTGTATAAATGTATCAAAAATGATAGTTAAAATGGTTAATATGTAAAGTAGGTGAATTATTGCTTAAATATATTTAAATCTAAAAATAAATAAATAAATAAATAAAAATAAAAAGACAAAATAAAAGAAAGAAAGCAAAACAAAAAGCTACCGTTTTAAATTTTATTGATAAATGTGTTTATCAATATCTCCTGGCCTTCCTCGCAGATCCATTAAGCACATTTATACAAAATATGCACATAAAAAAATTGACAGTTAGTAACAATTTAAATTATTTATTTTATACATTTAATTAATTTAAACGAATAATATAAAAACCATAAATTCTGAAATCCTGCAATAATTATTTCGGGTATAAAAAATTTGAGCTCATATATTCATCAACAAGGCACAAGTGTAGTGTGAAAGCAACGATGCATTGTAGCTACCTAAAAGTACCACTTTTTCAGAACCTTGAAGATAGGACAATATACCCCTCCCCCCTGTTAAATCGTGAACATAATATCAAAATGAAAAAAAAAAAAAAAAAAAAAAAATCTGTAAAGAATTAAAAATGACCAATTTATTCGTACATTCTTATTATTTCAAAAATTAAACTTATTAAGGAAAAAATATTAAAGTTTATTTAAAAGAATTTTTGTGCTACAAAATGAAAAATAATGAAATTAAACCGGGATACATTATAAATTCTTAAATGAAAAATTTCCCTTAGTTCACAATAAACAAAAAATTTCTTTAGTTCAGTATAATGTTTTTGGTTTTTAAAAATCTAAGTTAAAAATAATGGTTTAATAATAATAATAATAATAATAATAATAATAATAATAAATCGAAAATTAACACAGAGAAAAAAATAAAAATAATTATTAAATAAAATTGTTAAAAGTCGTAAATTTGTGTTTCTAGGAGCAATTTTTCTTTTTATAAATTTGGCAATTTAAGTTTATTGATAACTTGTTATTTGACAAAACTAAAAATAATATAGTGAAAAGAAAATGCTTAATTTCAATGCAATTTAAACGAATTATGAATAAATTAAGTGTTTTTTTACTTCTAAGAAAATTAAATATCCCGCCAGAAAAGTAAACGTTCAGCAGAAAGGTTTTCTCGCCAACGTAAGATAAAGATCGTATCTAGAAAGAATCAACCCCACTCGTAGCTCACGCAAGCAACCCAAGATTTCAACCACAGCGGTTGCGCACTGAGAACTGTCGTCACTCTAGTAATATAGGCACCCTAAGGCACCCTAGTCTTAATTATAAAGTTTCGTCGTTTTATCTGTTTTTCGCTTTGCTGATATGATAACGAGAAGATATTCCCCCTAACACACACTGACAAATTTAAAAAAAAATTTTTTTTTTTTTTTTTTTTTTTTTTTTTAAACTCAGAAGATCTAAAATCATACAAATCAAGCGAAAACTCAACATCGAAATTTTTTGGGGAATGTAATACTTTTTTTATTACCTGCGATAATCGAGTAATGGAAGTAAAGCTGTCTAAAACTGAGAGCTTCAGTTGACTTTCGGTTGGAAATGCGAGTATGTATTTCAGCGCACTCTTTATAAACTTATTTTACTTCATTTTGAAAATGTTATTTCTATTACATTTTTAATTAAAAGGTTTCCTTTTAAAATTTAATTTTATTCATTGATACCAACTTTCTAATTTTAGAAGTGTGTGAAGGTGATTTGAAAGCCATCATGCGACTGGTGCATGCGGTTGCATCTCACTATAAACCAGATACAGTTTTAAATCCCCCAAAGCCATATAACAGGTAACAAATTTAAGTTAAAAAATAATTCAATTGTAACAAAGTATAAGAAATCAAAATAAACTTTATGAAGCTTTAATTACATAATTTAATTAATTTATTCTCTACTTAGATGATCGTTACGCTATCTAAGAACCTGTTTATTATTACTTATTATTACTATTATTATTATTACTAATAATATTATTTTTATCATTTATACATGAATTGAAGTTGTATACTTATTTTCTAAAAACTAAAGTTCAGGCTAGCAATAACAATTTAGTGTACCAACAGGACGACCTAGTTATGATTTAGTAGCCCTTAAATATATAAAATGGAAAGTAATGATAGAAAAATGTACATTTTTATGCACATTTTTCTGTATATATCAATGTACATCATAATTAATTGTTAAATGTACAACAAAAATGCTTTGTTAGAATTGGATTTTATAACTATCGAAAAATCGGAAACAGCACATGCTGACAACTTTTACATTTTTCTTGAAAGATTTACCACCATAATTTTCGAACAGAAATAGTTTATATTATATTATTTTTATTTTGTTTATTTATTTTATTTTATTTTATGTTATTTTGATTAAATAAGGTTAAAATAACTATTTTTGAAAATATTTTTTTAAATCACTCAACAAAAACGGAAAAGTTGATAACTATGAGCTACAGGTAACAGTAAAGTGAGAGTTGATTTTATAAGTTATCATTGTCTATTGTCTTTGAAATGAAACGAGGAGGGGAAAAAAATCTAGTTGGCATAAGTGAACGTAGCTCAATTTCCCATAATATATTTTTATCATAAATTTCTATCACAAAGCAGACTATATTCATGTTAAGATAAATGAACTCAGTCCACACTGTTAAAAATTTCTGTAAATTTAATGTAAATATTTATCCAGAGTCTCTGTAAATTTACAGCAATTCTTAGTTAAAAGTGAATAATCGAGATTCTCAATCTTTATTCTGTATTTTTACGTAATTTTATAATTTATTTTTTTAATTAAAATTAAAAATGACTGTTTCTACTTTAGAAAAAGCGTTCCAAGTCCGAAATATATTCTCACCAATAATTAATTAAATTAATATTAGTTATTAAAATGAATGTATAAAATAAGTTTTTTAACATCTCCGTTTATTTTTCTCTGTAATTTTACGTAAGACTTAAGATAATAAATTACACAGAGTTTTCTGTTGAAATTTTTAACAGTGCATTATTAAACTGAATTAAAGTCCTGTATATTGAATTTAAGACCTGTATACCCACTAAGTTACCCTAAATTTTCTTTGACGCATTTACTTGACAATAATTTGCTGCTTATTTATATTGACATTCCCTATTTCATACTTATATTTCAAACTCAAATTTTTACACTCAAATTATAGTTATTTTATACTCAAGTTTTCAAATTACAACATTGATGTCTATACCATTATCATAAATGATATTTTAAAACTGATCTGTTTGTGATGAAAATATTTCTCATAATTCCAGTTAAGGCGAAATGTCCAGTTCTGCCATATTTAAGAAAATCTTAAATTTCGAATCATTTACGAAGTTTTCAGAATAGAATCTTCAGAATTAATATTGTTTATATCGTTATCATAAATGGTATGTTAAAATTAGTTCGAGATATTTACAATGAAAATAATTCACATAATGCACGCTTATGCAAAAATTTTAAATTTAATCAAAATTTTTAATAAAATGCTGAAAATCAGTAAGATTTTTGTTAGTATTTATTTTAAGTGATAATATTTTAAAACTGACCAGGCCACATTACGATCATTCGTTCCCAAGATATTGTAGACACAAATTAACAAATGGACAAACCTACAGACAGATGCCACACCAATTTTCATGATTTTTGATTTTCTCATACATCAAAACGTGTAAAAATGTGTGTGTGTGTGTGGGGGGGGGGATGTCGAAGATTTTTAGAAATATATCAATTTCCTATACTTTAAAGTGTGATGGAGAACTAAAAATAGAAAAAAGACTGACATAGATTTCTCTTACTAGATTTACAGGTTAATAAGTACGAGCAAATTCATATATTCTGCATATCAAAATCAATTCTTCAGATTAAAGAGTAAAGGACAATAGAAAAGACATACAAATGCAGACTATCGATATTTAAATCAGCGCCTTTTCTTTACTTTACTTTACTTTGCTTTTTTTTTTTTTTTTAATCTTAATACTTATTTATTTTTATTTATTTATTTTCTTTTTACTTAACTGAATATCTAAATGACACGTGCAAAAAACAAATGTGCAATTAAGAATGTTTTGTATGAAGTTTTTTTTTTTTTTTTCTTTTGAGTCAGATTTCGTTTAAAACTCAAAGTGGTTGATTTCATTATCGTGACAGCAGATTGTTATGATTGAACGTATAGTGTTTTTCTTTGGAGAAATGTAATTTTATTTCCCCAGAATTATGAAAATTTGCCATATTCAAATATAGTGTTCCCCACGTGCTTTATTGGAATGTTTTAGTCATCAAAACATGTCAGGGAGGTAGGTACAATTTCACTAAGCAAGTAAATAGGTGCAATTTCTTTATTTCGTAGTACTTTACTTTTTATTTTAACTTATTTATTTATCAAAGCGACAAGGCGCCTTCTAAGAAATTTCATGTGACTTCTGCATTTTGCTTCTCTTGTAACACTGTTTGTTAATTTTCGGAATAGTGCTGCTATCTACCGAACAGGAAAGTAACAAAAGTTTAAAAATTCATTAAAAAAACAAGGAAAGAACATTGAAAATTTGTTGCACAAAAAATGTTAAATGATGTTAAATGTTTAGTATAGTGCGAAACCATATGAGAACGTTAAAGGGTTAAAATATAAATGTGTTTATACATTTACATACTTGTTTGTGCATGACATGACCCCTGAAACGCGATGTGTTTGTAGTCTTTCTTTTATCTTTTCTTTCTTTCTTTCTCCCCCCCCCCCCTTTTTTTTTTTTTTTTTTTTATTTACGGAGAACTTATGTTGAGACATTGAGAGAGGGTTTAAGTTAGATTTCTCTTGTCTTGTTATATCTCAGAAAGAGAAATTTTTTGATACGAGGTTGAAATTTTGTTCGTGACTTTATTAAGGCACAGGGGACATTTTTCTCACTTGATAATTTTTCTGAATCGAAGTCGGATAAAGATTTAAATTTCATAAGTCTTGAAATTGAATTTTGAGAAAATTTTAATAGATTTTATAAAATATTGTAAATATTTTACGCAACTTTGCAATTTACATTTGATGTCAATATTTAAGGAATTAAAACTGGGGTCAATATTTTTCAAATATACTGTATAGTGTAATCAATACAAAAAACCCTTAACGGGTTAAAAGTTTGTGACGCAGCACTGCATTTTATGGCTATAAGAATTAGAAATACGGGTCTCTATAATAATGATATCAAATTTTCAGTGACGCTTTGCTATTCATTAAAAAATACAGAGATTTTCTTATTTGAATTTGTTTTTTTCTTCTATTTATTTTTACAGTGTAAACGTTATTTTCAACATAAAATAATGTATAACGTTTACTAACCGATAACTTTTCATTCACATCTCTTATAATATCAAAATATGTGTTTTAAAAGAAATGATATGAAATTCCAGCAACGCAGTGATGTTACACTAAATGATTTGTTTTTAAATTCCACTGCAATTATTTTGTTTTGCATATTAAAGTATATTTGCACATTGAAATATTGCTTTTAATTTTCAAATACGCAGTCAAATATATCACTTTCATTAAGTTTATATTATGTACTGAAATGTATTTATTTCAATGAATTATTTTATCTTTTGCGTCACGCCATCCAAAACTACAACTAAAAATTTCGCTTTTTTTTTTTTTTTTTTTTTTTTTTTTTTTTTTTTTTCAGCACACTATCTATTTGCATGCTTTTTCAATTAATTTGGATAAGATGGCACAAAATAAACATTTCCATAAATTTTACTTACTGTTGTGGATAGCGTGACGCAAAAGATAAAATAATTCATTGAAATAAATACATTTCAGTACATAATATAAACTTAACGAAAGTGATATATTTGATTGCGTATTTGAAAATGAAAAGCAATATTTCAATGTGCAAATATACTTTAATATGCAAAACAAAATAATTGCAGTGGAATTTAAAAACAAATCATTTAGTGTAACATCACTGCGTTGCTGGAATTTCATATCATTTCTTTTAAAACACATATTTTGATATTATAAGAGATGTGAATGAAAAGTTATCGGTTAGTAAACGTTATACATTATTTTATGTTGAAAATAACGTTTACACTGTAAAAATAAATAGAAGAAAAAAACAAATTCAAATAAGAAAATCTCTGTATTTTTTAATGAATAGCAAAGCGTCACTGGAAATTTGATATCATTATTTTTAAGACCCGTATTTCTAATTCTTATAGCCATAAAGTGCAGTGCTGCGTCATAAACTTTTAACCCGTTAAGGGTTTTTTGTATTGATATCATTACTTTTTAGGGGGTAATGATTAAAATGTAAAATGGCAATGAGTTTGTAACCCTTAAAAAGTGCAGTTTCATAGTTCATACCACATTAAATTTTACCTCGAACAAAATAACAAACTAAATGAAATTTTAAAAATTTATGAAAAGTGATAAATAAAAAACTTTAAGAAAGAATATTTGTTGTGTGATGGAAACACGCAACATTACAAAGGCATAATATAGTATATTTTAAAAGTAACAAACAATTTCTACAAAAAAAAAAAAAAAAAAAGAGAGAGAGAGAGAGAGAGAAAGAGAGTTTTATTTTATTTAATATTCAATTTCTTTGGTTCAACGGTTCATCTGTTTCTTAAATAATTCAACAGAATATTTAAAATAAATGTTCAAAAAATAATTTGTGTACGAAAGTTTTTGTAAAAAAGTGTTATGAATAAGTTTTTAAAGAGCTCCATTCACCGTATAGATTTTGGTTAGATAAAAAAAATTAAACACAAGTTTTTAAATGGTCCAATTGAATGAACAAAATATTAATATTTTGTTATATTTTTAATTGGAGATGTTTAAAGTAAAATGTTGTAAGGATTTGACAGTAATTTTCCAAAATACCTAACACGAGGGGGGTGGGGATCAGATCCTCCTTTGGAAACTCTGATAATTCTAAAAAAGATGCTTAATCAATCTGAGGGAGATTTTGTTTGGTTTAAAATTAATTCAGATGGGGAAAATAGGAGGAGGGCAATTAGTTAGACCACTTTGAAATTTTAATCGGGAAAACGTTTTTTTAGAAAATGTTTTGTTGAATGTAGTTTTATTCCTATCTGGTTAAATATACTGTACATAGTTCCCACATTCTTCCTGGCTAGAATTCCTGAAAATTTTCTAAAACGTGGTGATAATACAAAATTTGAAATGTATTATTAATTTCTAATTTAAAGGTTGCAGATGCATGGTAATTTCATTTTATATCAATATTATATGTAAGAAATAAGTCTGTACAAGTGAAGGAGGATTTTTTCTTCTTTTTTTCTAGAGTAGCTTTTATTGTTATATTCATACCTGCTCCCTACTGTTAAATTTAAGAAAGAAATAATTATTATTTTTTAAGTATAGATTTGATTTAAAAGAGAAAAATAAATAAAAATAGAAAAATCTTTAAAATGTGAAACTTTTATACTGGTAAATATTTAAGTAGTATAGTTTTTTACTGGAAATTTAAAGAACAAAGTAATTTATAAAATAATACACTGTATAATTCTTAATTATTTTACCAGTATGCTTTGCAGAAATGTATTATTTCGTGAAATTAAGTATCACAGTGCGAAAAACAAAATTAATTAATTAATATTTTTAAAAATATATTATGGGTTTAAATTAAAGTCAAATAAAGAGGTATTTTACTTCATTTTACTTTATTATTTATTTTACTAATTTTAATTCTGTTTTCAGAGTTTTTCCAATGCATTTAAGTGTTTGGTAACCAAGTTTTTTTTTTTTTTTTTTTTTTTTTTTTTTTTTTTTTTAAATTTCATTACAATATTATTTTATAAAATTAAAAAATAATAATAATAACAGAAAACATGAAATTTTACATTTGGATTTGATATATTATAATTATTACAATCTTAGTAAAATATTTCATTTACATACTATATTATAGAAATTTAATGAGCAAATTAATCAATTAATTATTATTATTATTATTATTATTATTTTCAGGATTTTTTCTATCCATAGTTTAAGTGATTTATCACTTAGTTTAAAAAAAAAAAATACAAATATTTGCATATGATTATGATATTATCTATCTTTTTTATGAAAGTAAAGAAAAAGGTTTTTGTTGTTGCAATCACTTTTTAAAATAAAACCAATTTTGAAAGTTAACAACGTATCAACTTGAAAACAATTGAATTGAATGAATATTTTTGATTAAAAATATATATATATATATAAATGAATGTTTGTCTGTATGTGCTTTATAAAATCGTAAACGGCTTGACGGATTTCGATCATTCTTTTTTTTGTTTTTTTCCTTATAGGTCAGGGATGGTTTAGGAAAAAAAAATTGAAAAAATCTTTAAAATTAATTAAAATATGAAAATAATAAACTTATTGACTTAATATAAGCCATTTAAATTTTTAATTGTTGCCAAAAAAATTTTACGAGATATATTTATTTACTAGCAGGCAACGCCCGCTTCGCTGGTCCCTATTTTTAAATGAATCACTCTAATTACTGAATTCTCAAATTTGCATTCATTTTTATCAAGTTAAAAGAAAAGAGAAACAAAATCTGATTAGGAAAAATGTCGCACCGGGTTCTGACTGCCTTCGGAAAAAATTCCCAAAATGCTCTAACTCTTATTTCTATTATTTTCCCCCTTCGCCCCCCCCCTCCCGTCTATCCTAATAATTTTACAAATTCGAAAATATCCGCAATCGATTTGTAGGTATAAAAACCCCTATGCACCAGTTTTGAACTATCTCTATTTTTATTTTGTGGCCCCTCCGTTCCCCCCCTTCCCGCCCCTCCCAATAATTAAAAAAATTCGAAAATATCCGCAATCGATTTGTAGGTATCGAAAACATCTATGTACCAATTTTGAATGATCTAACTCTATTTTACTTCTTTTGCCCCTCCGCCCCCCCCTCCTTCCCGGCCCTCCTAATATTTTTACACTTTCGAAAATATCCCCATTCGACTTGCAGGCCTCTAAAACCTATCTGTACCAATTTTGAACGGCCTAACTGTATTTCTATTTGTTTTTGCCCAAAGCCCCCCCCCCCTTACCGCTCCACCCCCCCTTCCCGCCCCACCAAATAATTTTACAACTTCGAAAATATCCGCAATCGATTTGTACGTAACGAAAACCTCTATATACCAAATTTGAACGATCTAACTCTATTTTTATTTTTTTGCCCCCCCCTCTCCCTCCCCACCTTCCCGGCCCTCCTAATAACTTTACACTTTCGAAAATATCCCCATTCGACTTGCAGGCCTCGAAAACCTATCTGTAAAAATTTTGGACGGCCTAACTGCATTTCTATTTGTTTTTGCCCCATAGCCCACCCTTCCCGCCCCACCCCCTTCCCGCTCCTCCTGATAATTTTACAACTTCGAAAATATCCGCAATCGATTTGTAGGTATCGAAAACCTCTATATACCAGTTTTGAACGATCTAACTCTATTTTTATTTTTTGCCCCCCCCCTCACCTACCCTCCTTCCTTACCCTCCTAATAACTTTACACAATCGAAAATATCCTCATTTGACTTGCAGTCCTCTAAAACCTATCTGTATCAATTTTGAACGCCCTAACTGTATTTCTGTTTGTTTTTGCCCCATAGACCCCCCCCCCTGCTGCCCCACCTGGGGGCTGAATTTCTAAAATTCCAGAAATTGGTTTTTAGATATTTGCCTTAGCTTTATTTTAGAGCAAAAATTTCACGTATATCTATTTTTTTGTTTCAGATATATAGGATTATGCGAAATCACGTTTTACGCATGTGAAATCACGTTTTGCCCCCTCGCCCCCCTTGGGGACCGAATTTTGAAAATTCCAGAAATTGGTTTTTAGACATTTGTATTAGCTATATTTTAAAGCAAAAATTTTACGGATATCTGTTTTTTTGTTTGAGATATGAAGGATTTTGTGAAATCACGTTTTGCCCCCCCTCCCCCCCTCGGGGGGCGAATTTTGTAAAATCGCTTCTTAGTGGATGCCTACGTCATAGAAAGAACATTGTCACGAAATTTCATGCTTCTAGGTCCAGGGGTTTGGTCTGGGCGTTGATAGATCACCCCCTCACTCACTCACTCAGGAAGTGTTCTTTTATATATATAGATTGTTTTCAGCATAAAATGAAATATGCTTTCACGCGAAAAGTAAGAAATTACTAAATGTTAAATTGGTCGATGAGAAAATGACACTTTATAATTTTAAAATGAAATAGTAATATTACAAATCTAACATATTTCTTCTGAATTTTATATCACAGCATTTTTTTATATACCTCAACTTCATATTTTTTTTTTTTTTTTTTTTTTAGTATGGCGGATGAAACACGCTTGGCATAAACGTTAATTCAGCAATATATTAAAGGTATTTTCTTATTGATAATTCTTGACAATTTTTTTATAACTTTGATGCTGAAGTAGATCGGACATTTTTCGCCAAGGAAAAGATAGAAAGAAATACGCAAGCTAAGTGATGACGTCACTGGCCGTTCGTGGATGCAAGAAAAATATTTCCTATGTTAAACGCCCTTTGGATTTTTTGTAAAAAATTATTAAAAATCGAGGAAAAATATTTCTCGATTTTAATCCACATATTTAGGTATAGATATGTATTAGTTATCATGTCCATGCATTAGATTAAGTTATTTTTGTTGTAAAATTGACAAAATTTGAATTTTTAATTTCAAAACTCTAGAAAAAAAAAAAAAAAAAAAAAAAATGGCAAACTTCCATATTCGATTGAAAACACAAACATTTAATTTCAAAGGATGATATTAACACAATAAATATCCAACTAATATACTGATTAAAAGGGAAATGATAAATATTCTATCATAATTTGAAGTCAAATTTGTTTTCAAATGTCTAAATAAAGTATCTGATATAAGATACTAAAACTAATATGTTGTAGCGTAATAGATTTGATATCGGTCATCCTTGGTAGAAAAATAAAATATCGCCAAATTATTTGGCGAACATAATTTAATTCCTTTCAAAAATCATGGTTATTTTAACAACTTATTTTAAGACATTTAGTATATTGCCGATATTTAGTTTCACATATATTTATTGAATAAAAATGAATAAATACGGTAAAAAAGATAGCGCATACTTTTGTGTGCCACAGTGTAACTCCAAAGGATCAAGAAATCCAGAATTGAGCTTCCATTTATTTCCAAATGACAAATTTAAAATTTCAGTTGCTTCGGCTAATGGAAGTAAAGAATTAATCAGATGATTTGAAATTAATATTTGTTCAACTTCAGTTAAAAATCTACTTCCGATCGAACTTTGAATAAACTGAAGTATTTTTTCCAAAAGCAATCAATTTTCCATAATGTAATGGCGGAGAAATTATAGTACGAAACAAAAAGAACACTAATGGAACACACGTGGCTATAATGTTTACTAACAACTGCAGTGTTCACAAAGCGCCGTCTATTGATCATTACAATCGCGGATTACGAAAATACATCTGGCATGTATATTTTCGTATTACGTTTTTGATCACCAAATACAATAAGCGCCAAGAACGACAGAGTTTTGAAATTTAAAATTAAAATTTTGTCAATTTGACAGCAAAATAACTCAATCTAACACATGCACATGATAACTAATACATATGTGTACCCAAATATGGGGATTAAAATCGGAAAATAATTTTCTTCGATTTTTAATAATTTTTTACAAAAAATCCAATGGGCGATTGACATAGGAAATCATTTTCTTGCATCCACGGACGGTCAGTGACGTCACACTTCGCTTGCGTATAGGAACAATAATCGCATAAATTATATTTTGGTCTAAAACGGCAACAAAAATTTAAAAGTCGCCAAGGACTGTACCATGATCAAGTTTACATACTAATTTATTTATTTTTCTATATACCAACTACTATTAACTAAGCATGAAGTATATATAACCACAAAATAATAATTGTCTCGTGCGATGGAAGTTGCCGATCATAGCATATTGTAATATTATATGTGGCTTGAAATTGCTGTCATTCTATGGTTGATTCATTAAATCAAATAAATATAGGAAATAACTTGAGAGCAAATATTATGTACATCACATATAATGTTGTTCATATGTAACTGGGATTCAGATATAAAAGAGCTGCTTCAAATTTTTCGATACTGTCCGTATCGAAACTGTTATGTATGATAAGCAACCAAATGGAAGCCCACGGGTAAGCCATTGTCGCAGGCAATAGGGACAGGCACCGGAGATTGCAAGGACGAACAAGGCGCTGCCTAAGGCAGCGGGAACCCAAAGCAAGCTTTTGACCGATTTCAGTTTTTTTTTTTTTTTTTTTTTTTTTTTCATAAAGCATATAGAAAATAGTTTGCCAGCGAAGCGGGCAAAGCCGTCCAAAATTGTTTAAGAACTAAAATATTATTCAACAATTCGCCGGGAAATGAAAAAAAAAAAAAATCATTTATTTGTAAAAAAAAAAAATATATATATATATATATATATATATATTAAAAATTTGAAACTCATAAATATTATATGAATTTCACCACATAGTTAAAATTTTAATTAACCAGTCACCAAATTATTATTAGAACCAGATTAATATTGTGCAATAGTGAACTAAAATCATACAAAGAAAGGTTTCGAAATAAAATTCATAATTGACGACCCAGTTTTTATACTTCCACAACGCAGTACTGTTTTAGTACAGAATCCCTATGGACGAATTTAAAATTTTTATCGCCATGTTGGCGATAACTTTTTATTTATTTATTTTGGCATTTTATTTTGGCTTTCAATGAGTTACAAATTTTTTTAAGTGTACTTTATCAGACTCTGTTTTGCACAGCACCACAATGGTAAGGTTTCATTTCATTACATATTATGATCAAACCGTCAGTTCCCACACATACACATCAAAATTTCCAAGTGAACGAAGTCGCGGGTAACAGCTAGTATTATATAAAATACAAATCTCTAAATAAATAACTCATTTAATATATATATTAAAGAAAGAAAAATATTTTATTTTGTAAGTTTGTTTTTGACACTAACTGCCGATAGATGGAGCAAATTACCTATCTGAGATTGAATATTTCAAATGGAAACGAAGACTGTATACGTCCGCGAACATTCCAAACCGGATTACATTCTTTTCTTTTGAGCGATGCGAAAGAAAATAGTGTAATCCGCGAGGTAATATAGTTCCATTTTTAAAGTGAAATATATAAAAAAACAAGAGTTTTTTGGGAAAAACGAAGCGCGTCACGATTCTCAGACAAAATAAATTAATATCATACATCAATTTCATAAAATTTCTTCGAGCCATTTTCGAGAAAAAAAAACTCACACGATAGCACATTTTTCCTTTGAAATCTTAAATTGCAACTCCAGATCTCAAAATATATACAATGTTGAAGTGTGAAACTTTCGGGATAGCATCATGCAGAAGATAAAAGATTATTCTGAAAACATCAGATCAAAATATCTCCTATTTACTGAGATATTAAATGTCGGCGTTTCCAAATTCCTTTGATGTAAAACTAGCTGTATAATAGAGTGTCGCTGCTAAGCTTTGTTTGAGCTTTGCTGCGTCACTCAAAAAACTGTCGTTTTTTATATCATACTGCATAGTATTTTCCATGATTTAAAATAACATTTTTTTTTTTCTTTTTTAAGACGGAGAACTATTAGTTTCGACTTGGATTTTTTGTAGACCAGTTTTGTGTAACACCAAAATAAATTAGAAATATCAGTCCTATCGTTACAAATTCGAGACCAAATGAAAGGGGCGATTTTTCTGAATTAAAGGATGCAAACAGTTTTTCGACACGACAATTACAGTTTTTAAAATTAACTAAAGTATGAAATTTAGGTGGAAACATTTCATTTGAATTCATTTCAGTCATTTTAAAAAGTACGTGGCCCAGTTTTACGGTCAAAAAATGAGATAAAAAAATAAAAAAATAAATAAATAAAAATTTTAGAGACTGAAATTAATAGTCCTCTGTACTAAATTAAATTCTGTCTTTGAAAGAATGTTTAATGGATTTTATTATTATTATTATTATTGTTGTTAATTCAATCATGTTAGAAGAAATGAACGCTTTAAAGTTAAGAATTGCCTATTTCTTTATTTTTGTTTTTTATTGTCGTGAAATTTTCTTTAATATACACATTTCAATTTCCCAATAACTTTCTATAAACTTTCTAATTTTATAGAGCCCAAGAAAAACTATTTTCTATTAACGTTGTTGAAACGATTAAATTTGCATTTATTTATAGCTTGAATAATTGCCATTGTCACTCAAATGATATTTCTAATTCCGGATTTATACTTAACTAGACGCATGTCATTGTGTCTGCTTTTCAGCGTCAGTATTTTCGTTTTTTGTTTTCTATCATACTACACTACGAAGAACTGAGAAATTATCGAAAACTTTTGCCCTCCATTTTTAGATGTTTTCATACGTTTTGAGGTGTGAGAAACCCGAAAATTACAAAATGGATCTAGTGTCCGTTTGTAGGTTTGTCAGTTCGATAATTAGCTTGTTCGTTACTCTGTGTAGTCATTATCTTAAGGAAAAAGTGATCGTTAAGATACCAAACTAATTTTAAAATATTATTTATGATGCTAGTAAAATTCTATTGATTTACAACATTCTAATTTGAAAACTTCGTAAGTTATCTGAAATTTGCTATTTTCTCAACATGGCAGAATGAGGCAATGTTTCACATAAACTTGCATTTTGGGGGTTATTGGAAGGTGGAGCATGCCTTACAATATAAATTTATGACAACAAATATATAATGGGAAACTGAGCAGAATCCACCTATGTCAACTCTATTTTTTTTTTTTTTTTTTTTTTTTTTAATACTTTGTCATGGATGCTGCCAATTTAAAACTCTTGATTTTTCCCCATCAATTTAGCCTAATTTATATAATAAATAAAATTAAGGGTAATTTTATAGCCTAAAGTGGTTATAACTTTCTGAAACGTGGAATGACAAAACTGAAGGATCATATTCGAATTCCGGTGAATGTGCAACCAACCATTTTAAGCCTTTAAGTCTCATAAAATTCTTTTCATGCATTTTGATGTACTTTTCATAGCCTGCTTGTGAGAAAATTTTATGTGGTTGATTGGTTCTCTTACCATTGACAGATGTACATTTTTCATCACTGTTATCCTCAGGGTTTTGCCTGGAAAACCGAATCTTGTTGATATAACCTATTAGGAAGGATTTTCAAACATATCTATTTCTACTCGAACAAACATTGTCTTTGTAACCTAAGTATGATAACAGGAACATGGTGATTTCAGATTGCTTAAAATTTAAGCAACCATATTCTCATTAATGGATATTAATATTTATATATATATATATATTTATTTATATATAATGGATGTAATAAACGAAAATTACTTTAAACTGCTTTTCTTTGTGATATTTGGATCTAATTATTTGTGATATTCCAATTTGACTGGTTTAATATTAATATGTTTTATAGAAAAGCAGAAGTTCCTAGGATACCAAAAAAATCTTGTAAAGTTTTACCTCTTCAAATCTCATCGAATCTATGCCCACAGAGACAGAATTCTAAAAGTGAACCTACTTCATTAGGTAAGTATCCGTTGATTTATTTTTAAAAAAATTTCGTTTTTACAGTTATTAAATAATCAACCCATCGAAGCACATCCTGTTAAGTAGCAATAAAAAATTGTATAAAGTTGGGAAAAATTATTAAAAAAAAAAAAATCTGAGTGCTTTGACCTTAACACTTAACCACACCAACTTTTACTATAGGAATTAATTATTTACCATGTGTTTATTAACTCGCTTTCTTGTTTGTTTGATTGTTTGTCCAGTACAAATCTTGCAATCGATTTTTTAATTAACTTCCCGACTAGCTAGACATTTGAAACTTTTGGAATAGCTCAGAACACGATGATAACGCAGTACTTTGAAGCCTGATTTTCGAATTTTTGATAAGTTTTCTTTTAATTAATTAAAATTTGAAAATAATAACCTCCTAATAGCTTTAAAATTAGCCATTTAAATATTAGCTATAATTTAATTGTTGCCAAAAAAAAAAATCTACGAGTTCATTTTCTTTCGACCTAAAAATAAATACATTTAATTAAACGTGAACATTAAAAAGTTATAAAAAGTTCTCACAAAAAGGCATCTCACAAAAATTGGCGCCATTATCGCTTTAAAAGTTTTATACACATTGATAAAGTGCTAATGTAGTTCTATAGCTATGATTCAACAGAAAAATTAAAAACATATTGTATAAAAAGTTTTTTTTTTTTTTTTTTTTTTTTTAATCTTATAATTATTATTTTAAAATGTTAAGATTATTTAAAAATATTTTTGATTATCTTTTATATTACTTTCCAAAAAATTTAAATAATTTTGCTCAATAAAGTGCTTTATGAAAAGCCTTAATGATAATAATTTGTGAAATTTATAGTTAAAAACAATTTTGATCATTATTATGCAGATTATAATGTATATGTAAAAGAATTTCGTTATGTTCCATCATTTCTATTACAAACCGAGAGGGGGAAAAAGAAGGGGAATTTTACAACAAAAGCAGCTAGCAATTAGAAAGATTTTTTCTTTTTTGCTGTAAAGATAAAATAGATTTTAAATCTGCTTATTTATTTATTTATTATATTTAAAATCCAGGTACACGAAAATTAGCAGTAATTATGCTACGAATTTCTCAGTTATTTTTATACTGGTGATGCGCTTATTTTTCGTATTTCAAGAAAGGACTTTCGTTTTCTTTTATTAAAAACTAGCAGGCGACGCCCGCTTCGCTGGTCCCTATTATTAAACGAATCACTATAATTACTGAATTCTCAGAATTGCATTAATTTTTATCAAGTGAAAAAAAAAAAAAAAAAAAAAAGAGAAACAAAATCTGATTAGGAAAAATGTCGCACCGGGTTCTCACTGTTTTCGGAAAAAATTCCCAAAATGCTCTAACTCTTATTTCTATTATTTTTCCCCCTTCGCCCCCCTCCCGTCTATCCTAATAATTTTACAAATTCGAAAATATCCGCAATCGATTTGTAAGTATCTCAAAAACCTCTATGCACCAGTTTTGAACGATCAATCTCTATTTTATTTTTTTGCCCCTCCCAATAATTTTAAAAATTCAAAAATATCCGCAATCGATTTGTAGGTATCGAAAACCTCTATGTACCAATTTTGAATGATCTAACTCTATTTTATTTTTTTTGCCCCTCCGCCCCCCCCCTTCCCGGCCCTTCTAATAACTTTACAATTTTGAAAATATCCCCATTCGACTTGCAGGCCTCTAAAACCTATCTGTACCAATTTTGAACGGCCTAACTGTATTTCTATTTGTTTTTGCCCCATAGCCCCCCCCCTTACCGCCCCACCCTTCTAGCCGCCCCTCCTAATAATTTTACAAATTCAAAAATATCCGCGATCGATTTGTAAGTATCGAAAACCTCTATGTGCCAATTTTGAACGATCTGACACTATTTTTATTCCCCCCCTCCCCTCCCCCCTTCTTGCCCCTCCTAATAACGTTACACAATCGAAAATATCCCCATTTGACTTGCAGGCCTTTGAAACCTATCTCTACCAATTTTGGACGGCCTAACTGTATTTCTATTTGTTTTTGCTCCATAGCCCCCCCCCCTTGCTGCCCCACCTGGGGGCTGAATTTCTAAAATTCCAGAAATTGGTTTTTAGATAGTTGCATTAGCTATATTTTAGAGCAAAAATTTCACGTATATCTTTTTTTTTTTTTTTTTTGAGATATATAGAGTTATGCGAAATCACGTTTTATGCATGTGAAATCACATTCCCCCACACCCCCGCGCTCTTGGGGACCGAATTTCAAAAATTCCAGAAACCGATTTTTAGACATTTGTATTAGCTATATTTTAAAGCAAAAATTTTACGGATATCTGTTTTTTTGTTTGAGATATGAAGGATTTTGTGAAATTGCGTTTTTGCCCCCCCCCCCTTGGGGGCCGTATTTTGTAAAATCGCTTGCGGCGTTGTGTTTCTGAAACGGCCTAGGTTTCTATAGCGGACACACACACACACACAGACAGACTCTGCTCTTTTATATATATAAATTGTTATGGTTTCTATCGTCGAAGCATTTTAGCCTTTTAGAGTATTAAAAAACTATACTGGAAAAAAAAAATATCCAGATAAAAATAACCTAAATAAAGATATTGATTCAAATAAAAGTAAAGTATTGTTTGACCGCGTTTCCAGTACATATTGCTCGAAATTTCCTGAAATTTTAATCAATTGTTCTTCCTACTATAATGTATCTGCCCAATAAATGTCATTCTGATATACGCATTCCTTCTTGGAGTTGCAATTTTAATGGACAATAGTGTACTTTTTTTTTTTTTTTTATATTCCTCGCTTACATATATTTTTTTTTAATTATTTATTTATTTACTTTTTTTTTTTTTTTTTTCAGAATGCACCTTTACGAAATGAACTGTAATGACATACAGATTTTTTCCTGTAAAAATAAAAATATCTATTTTAAGAAAAAGCAAATCACGAAACGAAAAAGATTAAACACATTCCGCATTTAAAGTGGAAAAGCCAAAATTAATTTAGGAACTGAAATCTAAACTTAACAAACAAATCTTTCTCCTTCAGGGTGTGAATAGTTGGCATTCCATCTAGTATTTGTTTTGTTTCCAAACTCTTTAATCCATTTATTAATGTCATCCAATATATTTTACATAGGAGAGAATTAAAAATGTATCTCTATTCTCAACAATCTGATTTTCAAAATTTATAGGTGAGCTCTCTGTTGTAAGATTCATGTGAATAGTTTGAGGGAATTCCATCTTTATGGTAAATTAAAACGAATAATTCGCATTCGAAAAAAAACAAAAACAAAAAACGGGTGTTCGTTCATATGGGAGCAGAATTTTGTCTCGTTGTGGGATGGTCTCGCAATGAAACTGCTTGATTATTTGAATCAATGAAACTGCTTGATTGTTTTGTTTACTTCAGTAGGTGTACAGATTGTAAAAGTGCGTGCCGGTTAGTTGTTATTATCTTCAATTCCTCTAGCTTTATATGATTTTGAAGACTATTGCAGTTCTAAAGAAAATGACACACATTACTTTTTTCATTATTCGCCATCTCTTCAGCGTTATTGATTTGAGGTCATTTTCAAATAATCATATTTTATTTTCCTGACATATTGCGGGACCACCTCTAGAGGTGTGTCCCAGACCTTCGCCAATTGCCCATCTGCGCAGCATTAGTGCGACATAAAACCCAACCAACCAACCAACCTGACAGATTGCAATGTTAGAACGCTGTACCGGTAATGATTCATTATTGGTAATGATTTTAGGAATAATGAAGTGTTCACGATCATTAATTAATTTCGCAGTTGCTTTACTGATTCTTATGCTCTGTTTTTTTTTTTATTATTATTATTATTATTATTTATTATTTATTATTATTTTTTTTTATGAAGCCTTATATTTGTATGCTACTATAAAATCATAAAAAAGCATATTTCAATAGTATGTTTGCTGCATCTTTGTTTTGCGATCTAATGAACCTTAATGTGCAAAAAATTACTGTAGAGCAACACCCCAAACATAATCCTTTGCTTTATATCCAATAATGGTTGACCTGCAATTGTTGCCACAAAAATAATCTAAAAAAACTAATTTTTATATTGCTGATCTTTTTCTTTTTTCTTTGTGAATTTGATCGAATTTTATACCAAAACTTGCAGAAAAATTAAGGAAATTAAACATACTTTACACATGATTAGAATTTTTTCTTGGATCATTTCTAGCACAATCGAATTTGCATATTCCAAACCCTGATTGAACAAGAGCACTGGATTAACGTGATGTTTATTTTTAAATGGTTGATTTAATGTCCAACCTACTATAAAACATTTATTACAGCATTAATTGTCATTTAGAAGAGAAATGTAGCCGCCTAGAGCCAAATTTTCAGTTTAAGCAGCCAAAAAATTTTAAATAAGCCGTCTCACCAATGATTTGTTAACAGTTAACATATGATTCATTTACCAACTCGCACATTAAAACAATCTTTGCTTTTCATTCAGAAATTAATACCTTTTTTGATATCCTTAATTGCGTTATCCTTGCCATATTTTAAATTCATTTCAAAATTACAGCTTTCCTAATTAATGTTTTTTTTTTTTTTTTTTTTTTTTTTTTTAATACTTGCCTCAATCCCAAATTTATGTGGAGGACGACGTAATAAAACGGATTTGAAAATCTGCTTCTTAAATGATAAAATTAGCGATTGCTGAAGAACTAAAAAGAATATCCAAGTTTTTTTTTTTTTTTTTTTTTTTTTTTTTTTTTGTCTTTTGGTGTACAATGTAATGAAATAACTGTAATCGTGATTTTCGAAATGAATTTTGTATCTCCCATAGCTCAAAAATGAATGTTCGTAAAAGGCAGCAAATTTATACTTGTAACTGTTACCCCCAACTTTTGTCATGACACGTGCTCTCCTTTTAGAGATATCTACGATTTTACTCGATTTTTCATAATACTCTATGTCTGTGTATGTATGACTGTGAGTGAATACGATAGCGTCTAGATGCTTTCTTCGAATGAGCTGAAAATTGGTACGTGTGTCATAGGTCACCGTAGTACGAACTCGAGTTTGGTATAGTTTTTTACAGAGACAAAAAAAATCTTTATCATTATGGCCTATGGTTTCAAATTATTTAAAGTGCGATAGCCTTTAAGTGCCTTACTCGATTCAGCTGAAAATTTATATACATGTCACCATCGTACGAATTGTATAGATTTTGGTGAATCTAGCACTTATAGTTTTTTTTTTTTTTTAATAGGAATAAAATTCCTTTATCATTAGGATCTACAAGCTAAAATTATTTAATGTACGATAGCGTCTAAATGCATCATTCGATTGAGCTGAAAATTTATATACATATTATAGGCCACCCTCGCACGAACTGTATAGATTTCATGAATCTAGCACTTATAGATTTTTACAGGCACACAACGAAAAACTCTTTATTATTATGACCTATGAGCTCAAATTATTTGAAGTGCAATAGCGTTAAGCGCTTTATTCGATTGAGCTGGTTGATTTCAGACTTCTCGTACTTTAATTCGTTTAAACAACCGCTAATTACTCTTAATTGTCAGGTGAAATTACTTCAGTTTCTTCTTCTTCTTCTTCCCCTCTCTCTCTCCCTCTCTCTCTCTCTCTTTTTTTTTTTCTTTTTTTTAATGCCTTTTTATCCCCCCCCCCCCACCACAACTTTTTTTTCATTATTTTTAACATTTTCGGTAGGTTTTTATTTTTTGAGCATTCTGTTTCAACAAGCAAATTTTGTCTTACACTTCTTCCTCGTTACAAACTATTGCCATTAATAAATATCTCCATGGATCTAATCGCATTTAAAATCGTTTAGTGTATCTAATTAACATTTCCATCATGAATATTTAAATATGTATGATAGCAAAATACTCTTCTTTTCTTCCTTCTTCTTTATTATTTCATTAGGACTGAGGACTATTAGTCTCAATCTACGGATTTTTACGATACCAGTTTTGCGATAGTTGGACATTAATCGAAAATGTAATTGAATAATTTAAAAACGATGTTATAATCTGAAAAAAAAAAAAAAATCTATTAGTTCTCCGTACTAAACTAAATTCTACTTTTGCCAGAATTTCATCAAAATCTTTTTTTTTTTTTAAGAAAAAGAAAAGAAAATTATAATAATCAGTTTCAAAACGAACAGTATCGAAAAAGTTTTTCTTTATAATTTTTAATTAGGAAATAAAATGCGCGCGTGCAAAATGAAAAAAATATATATATATAATAAGATTTATAAATGGACAATATTTTAGCTTGTGGACTCAGTTCAATGATGTAATAAGAAAAAATGACGACATTAGTCTAATTAGATTATCTTTATTATTATTAATATTATTATTTTTTATTTATTATAATAATAAATATGTGAAAAATTATTATAAAAACGATTTACTTTTTTTTTTTTTTTTTTTTTTTTTTTTAATCTAGATTCATCGTACTTTTTATCGGAAAGTTTCATCGAACAAATACTAGAAGATGTTCACCAAACTAAAAAGCAGCTTATTCTTCTTCAAGACACGGTAATGCATATTTTTATGGCGTTTTAAAAAACAGTGTGATCTTTATTTTTTATTTTTTTTTTTTATAGCATTCCCTAAATTGAAATCAGTCAAACTATGCTTTTATTCATTAATATAGTTATAAAAAATTATTATTATTATTATTATTATTTCCTTCTAAACGTTTGAAATATCGTCTGCGATTCTGATGTTAATATAAAAGTAAAAGTTATTAATAAGAATTTTTTTGCAATATGTAAAATGGTTCTTTTTTTGAAATGATGGAATTTATTTAAATTAAAATAAAAAACATTAGTGACACTAGTTGTTTAACAATATTTTTAGTTCCAAATATCGCTTTCTTAAACATTCGCAATTTATTTTTATTCTCTTTCAATTTTGTTTAATGTATTTACTTTCTCTAAGCAGACATAGAACATTCCTTTTTAAAATATAAATTAAACTAGCATGTTGTATCTGTCACAAAATCTTTTTTCTATATTTTCCCATACAAATTTACGCACTGCAAACTATTTATTAAAATTATTTTTCAGAGTGAGGATGACGATTTTCATTTTAGAAACTGGCACGAAACTATTTATATAGTTAACGATGAATTCTACTTAATATATATATATATATTTTATTTTTATTTATTTATTTATTTTTTAATGTCACTTTTCTCTTGTAATTAAAAATATTAATATTTGATATCGACCCCCCCCCCCCCGAATGTATGGATCTACAAAAGTATTCTTTTTGGGGATTTGTATGTAAAAATTTAAGCTGAGGGAATAATAACATATTAGTTAAATGTTATTTAAAAACTCAGTAGGAATTCAAAATTCAAAAATTCTGAATTAAAAAAAAAATAATTTTGTAATAGTAATAAAATTAAAGATTAGAATCGCATGCAATAATTACAATGAAGTTTGAAATTATATTTGGCAACTTTGGTAAAAAATGATCTATAAAAAAAGAAAAATATTTAACCCGTTAGTAGTCGCTATAGACAGCGCCACCTATTACAGATTGCGCAGTTTTTATTTAACCCTTTCGCTACCACTGGGACTTATATGTCCCAAGCTTAAATTAAAATATAATATGAAATTTTTTTTCTGAATGCTTTCTGTTCTTGTTTTTTAGACCTGTAACTACTATGAATAGGTGGATAGAAATGTCAGTTGAAAAAATTCACTGTCTATTAAATGGACCACTTCAGATAAATTATTTAATACTTATTTTATTTTTCTCAGAAAAAAAATATATTGGTAGTGAAAGGGTTAACTCTCACCAATAATTTTAAAAGGTGATGTGATAAACGTTTCTTTGATTTTATTCGCGTTTTATATATATCAAATGCCACTTCTAAATATTTTTGGTGGCTATTGAATAAAAAAATCTGGCAAAACTGAAGGATGGGCGGAAAATCGACCAACTAGCGACTACTAACGGGTCAACATTCCTAATGCAGTTTACACAGGTGATAAAAATAACAAGAGCTTAATCTATATATAGTGTCGAAACTAGTAAAGTGTTTCAGGGAATGCTTCAAATTTTAGTATAGTGCTTGCTCTCTTAAAATGTGTGACTGAATTTGCTTATTCAAAAATGAACGAAATACTTTTAGCCATAATTTGAGAGGAATTTCTGGGAAAAAATCAAATTTGAATAAAATTAGTCTTTTCTGATCAAAAATCTTT
Source organism: Salticus scenicus (assembly GCA_963930645.1). Classification (NCBI taxonomy): domain Eukaryota; kingdom Metazoa; phylum Arthropoda; class Arachnida; order Araneae; family Salticidae; genus Salticus; species Salticus scenicus. The sequence goes on along the minus strand of CAWVNO010001748.1, from coordinate 1,732,999 downwards.
TCAGTCAAATTGATCGTCAAAATGTCAGCTCCTTTCTGAACGAATTTCGATCACTTTTCATTTGGTTCAAAAAAAGTGCGCAATGATGGTGCTATCTATTGATTATATTTTAAATGACACATGAAAAATATTTTTTTTAGATATATATAATTTATTTATTTATATATTGTTTTAAAATATGTTGAGAACTTTCGATAACTAGAAAAGTAATCTATCAAAGTTTTTTTTTTTTTTACTATAACAAATGTTTTATATACAACTGACAAAAAGTAGTAGAGTTATCAAATCACGAGTGTTAGTTATAAAAAACTTAAAATGAGCTGTGAATGTCTTTTAAAAACTGTTTCTTAAAGAAATATATGAAGTATAAATAAAAAGAACAGTGTATTTGTATAATGTCGAAATTTATTTATATCTACAGTTATTTGATATTTTTATTACAGTCATTGAAACTGATTTATTAAAATGCATGTAAATCGTTCAAAAAATGTGTTACAATGTTTTAATTATAATTAAACTCAACATTGGGAATAATATGTATAAACAAACCAGTACATACTGTTTTTTTTTTTTTAACTCATAGTTATTCAAAAAATTCTGCAACGAAGCGTCGAAGAATTTATTTTTCTAAACGAACTAAATTATACAGAATTTTTTCAAGCTTCTAAAATGTCTGCTTGTCATGGAGTTTCTGTTTTCAAGAATTTTTCCTCAATTTTAAATCAATAGTGCTATTTTAAGGAAGTTTATTGGGTTTCCCATAGCTTTATGTTATGCATAAAACAAGTATAAAGATTGATAAATAATATTTCCTCCCTTTGAAAATGTACGACCATTTTTTATGAAATCGTGGCGTAGGGGTAGCGCGTTCGTTTGCCACCAAGGTGACCTACGTTCGATTCCGGCGGAGGGAAACTGATATTTTTTCCAGCATCAAACATGTTCACTCAAATTTGGCCCGATTTCTCTCAAAAATAACTTGTTTCAGTTGGCTAAAATCTGAGCCGCTTATAGCAGCTCAATGATTTGAGAGGATTTCTCTCAACGTGAGAATTTGACTTTCAACATGTCGATTGAGTGAAAAATGGCTTAATTTGAAAGAATTTTCCTTTTCCATTTTTAGAGAGTGTACAGTTAAATATAGGAAAATACATTGCATTCTTGAAACCAAATATGATTTTGCATTGGGAAAAGCTCATATTATAGAACTTCTAATTATTTTTTATTAAATTTACTTTTCTGATTTACTAAAAAAAAAATTTGATTTTAAATAAATATAAAATAATGTGGTTCTATTTTTTCTGTGTGCTTTTAATTGGTGATATTGATTCAATTGCCAGACTGCTGACATACTACTTGGGAGGTGGGAGAGGTAGTGAGAGCACTAAAAACCTCTTTTTATCATGCCTACTAAGGCCGCATCTGTGGGAAGCACAATATGATTAAACAGCATGGTGCGGCCATGTTAAGTGTTTGGTTTTGTAAGACTATAATGAAGCTGCACATGGGTATTTCCTTTTCAAATAACTATTGGTATTAACTATGTCCAAGCTCCAGTTTTAAAATTTGTTAGCTGGTGTGAGAGAAAACACTGGTAAGAAAGAGATCTTTAAAATCATGTCTAACGAAATTTCCGGAAAGTCTATAAAATTTCGCCGTAGTTTGAATCTTATAAGACTCCATATCCTTGGCTATGTTCTTGCATATAGAAGATATAATTTTTTTTTTTTTTATGCAACTTACGTTTAGACCTTTATTTTGTAATACTTCACAACATTTCCTCATATTTTTAAGAGTACTATATGGTACTAAAGACCTTATACAGATATCACTGAAAAACACGTTGTAGATATCTTATTTTAATATTTCTAAAGCAGTTTTTGTTGATGATTTCATTATTTGAATCCATTGTTTCATTATTTGAAATCATCAAGAAAGCTTTTTTTGCGATCGTTTTTGTTGTACCATACCACGTCAAATTTTGGAGCTACTACCAAATGAGTAAAATCACCAAATGTAATTGTACATAGGCAAATGCCTTCTAATTCCAAAATCGAAAGACTTATTTATAAGGAATGCTTCGAAGGTATTGTGGATGGTAACAAGAAAGATGCATGGATTGCATTCAAGTCACTAGTCACCGATTTCTTTGGCAATCAGAAATTGATTGACTATGTTCAAATTGAAGAACAGCGCATCAGCTCACACCAACAGATTGAACATGTCGTTGAAAATTCCTCTCACGGACGCATATCTAAATTATGTTCTCCAAAAAATTTAGGTGCAAGCGACAACGAAGGTGATAAACAATGTCACCAGAATACCAAGATGAAGGAGCCACGATATCAGGATGCAGCGATGTCAACTGACTGGTGATGAACCTTTTTGTGTGACTTTTCAGATGTCAAACACAAACAGCCAAGCAATCCAAGCCGAACTAAACCTGAATTGTGACACAAAAGTTGAACTAAATGAATGGTTGTTGAGTGCTGCACTTTATGCGTATACACATCATATGTACTGAATGCATGTGATACGTGACAAATTCATTTTATTTTGTCAGCTATTGAAAATTTCAGGTAGTAATACATATTTAGAAAAAAAAAAAAGTTGAAAAAGTTTCATGTTTTACAATATAATAATACAAATAAAGTCTAATGTTTTACAATATAATAATACAAATTTAGGTCTCAAACATCTCAAAAATGGTAGGCGAGGTGTCAGACATAAACGGTTTGTATAGCTGGAATCAATATGTTTAAGAGCAATATAAGCCGCTAATGTTCACTAAAATATCCACAACTTTTTTTCTCTTCCCCCCCCCCAAGTGTTTCAGGTCCACATAAGATGGTATTAGTGAAGAAAGAGGCTTTGATTTTAAAGCTACCACCTATTCAACTTGAAATACCTCATGCTCAACTAGAGCAAATCCGTTAGGAGTAAAACTATCTGTTAATTTTCTATTCATTTATCCTAATCTTTACGTTTTAGCTGCACTGGAAGCATTTAGTAAAGGAAATAGCATTCCTATTTCTGGCTTCCCAACTTTGAAGAAACCAATTTACACACAATGTTCAGTTTCTACTGACATTGAATCTTGGCAAGTGAAGTGGAAAGTGGATAAAAAAAAAAAATATACAACATACTCTAATCGCTTTTGCGATGTGTAAAAAAAATAAATAAAAAGAGAGAAAAGGAAAGATTTCATAATATTAAAGGACATTTCATTTACCGGCAAGCCACAATTTTTGTTCTTCCTTTTGTTTTTCTTTTTTCAAAGTTAGTCTAACGAAACTGAAAAGACAATGGAGAATAAAAGAGTTTTTAAAGTTTGTTTGCTATTGGTGAGACAGAATTTTCATGGTTGCTGCGCTTGACTGAATAAGGGAGAGTTTTACGTCTTTTTCTAAGCATTGCCGTAGGGCGGAATTTAGAAAAACAACATTCTTTCTACTTTAAATAACTAAAGATGACAATGTACAAATGATTCATCCTCAAACTTTGTCCAACTATTAATAAACATCGCGCGTTTTTCTTTCCTTTATTTTTTCTTTCAAGCTAAAAATAAATAAATAAATAAATAAATGAATGAATAAATAAAAATAAATAAATCTATATAAAGAAAAAGAAGTATCTGTGTGTTTGTCTGTGCTCTGGTGCTCGCACTACTGATTACAGAACTGCAAAACTTCGCAGATAGGTACCTTGGACCCTGTAGGTGTGCACCTCATCGAGATTTTTTCGAATTTGAATTTATTTATTTATTACTTCATTTTCAATTTTAAATATTGTCTTCAATAATAAGTAATAAGTACAAAACTTTGAATAAACACCATAAAATGCAATAAACTCGCAACAATTGTTTCGGCTCGAAAGAACACACGACCCTTCGTCAGGCGAACAAAGTAGGTACGAGTGCCGCAGTCAAAGCGGCAACTCACAAAAACATTTTCAGATAAAGAGCAAAAATACATAAAGATGAATGTAAATATAAATACTGGTGTGATCGGAATTATCAAATAAAAGACGAAAATAAATAAATAAATAAGATTATAAAATACAACAAAATATAAATATATAAAAATTAAACGAAAATCGGAGTTATGTGAGTAATTTTCAAGCATCAGACAAGAACGGAGTGGAAGATGCTTGGAAATTATTTGCATAACAAAAAATAAAAACTGTTTCGAACTTAAAATAAATTGACACTTTTTGTAAACAAAAATCTGATAAGTTGTTTTTGCAGGAAATTTAATTTGCACTCGTAATCCGCTTTTCGAGTGCTGAAGAATCGTTACAAATTATTAAGTACTCGCAGGCTGCGCCCGCTTCGCTGGTCACTAAGTTTAAATGAATTTTCAAAAGAATTGGATCAGTATTTATTTTTTACATCACATTATAAATAAAAACTTTAAAAAAAAAAAAAAAAAAAAAAAACATTGAAATCACTTTAAACATCGCTTCCGGTACCCGATGCGGCAGCTGCTTTTTTGCCTACATTGGTTTGGGTCCAGGTTCCCACTGCTTACAGAAGGGCTTTTCCGGGTGTTTCAGTCTGGGTATTTATCGACGAGAGGTAGATCTTATATTATTTAAGAACAACGATTTTAAAGATGACTGTATCTCAGTATCTATTAAATATTTAGTTTTTGAAGCATGTATTTTATAGCCCTCGCTCTTTACACTTTACTACCATATGATTCCGACCAATATAATAAATAAAAGTGAAAGGAGTTTTTCTTAAAAAAAATAATAATAAATAAAATAAAATATATTTTTATTAAACTTAAATTTTAATAAGTTTAATCCTTTCTACTACATACAATCATTTTTTCAGATAAATACTATAAATAAAATAATTTAAATTTAATTTACTAAATTTTCCTTTCAAAGGAATTAATTAAAAATAAATAAATAAATAAAAGTTGTTATACTATAAAAATTATACATTATTCATAAACATAACTGTTATAAATATGTTTTTAAATTTAAAATTTACTATACTTTTTTACTTCCTTATACAATGTATAAGGAAGTATAGTAATCCCGATTTGCGAAATGGATTTTGTATTTCACATTGCTCGAAAGCGAATGATCGCTGAATGTTGCCAATTTATACGTGTGACTGTCATGATGTCTAGTTGCACACCTGCAAGTGTCGTTTTAACACGAGCTCTCGTTTTAGAGATATAAGGGATTTTACACGATTTTTCGTGACGTCTGTATGTGTGTGTGTGTGTGTCTGTGTGTGGGTATGTCACATAACTCAAAAACGGTTGGACGTAGAAAGTTGCGAATTGGTACATAGGTTTGTTATAACATCTAGTTGTGCACCTCCCTTTTTGGACTTTCTATGATTTTCCGTTTTCGAGATATTTAGGAAAATTAGGTTCATAATGACAAAAATACATAGGTTTTGGCCATAATGTATCAAAAAACAGTAATAACTCAAAAACGGTTTAGACAAATTTTGCAATTTAACTGACTTTCCGACTAGCTAGACATTTGAAACTTTCAGAAAAGCTCAGAACACGTTGACCATGCATTTTTTAAATATTTTTAGCCAACTGTTTCTGATACCTGCTACCTTCAGCAGCGTTTATGGGATTCAACAGAAAATTTATTTAACTAACTTCCCGACTAGCTAGACATTTGAAACTTTCAGACTAGATCAGAACACGGTGAAAATGCATTTTTTAAATACTTTTAGCCAGCTGTGTAGGGTCCATGCTGCCTTCGGCAGCGTTACCAGTTCAAATCTTGGAATCGATTTTTAACTAACTTCCCGACTAGCTAGACATTTAAATATTTCCGGAAAAGCTCAGAACACGGTGACAAAGCATTTTTTAAATATTTTTGACCAATTGTTTCGGGTCACTGCTGCCTTCGGCAGCGTTTACATGGTTCAATAGAAAATTTATTTAACTAACTTCCCGACTAGCTAGACATTTGAAACTTTCAGAATAGTTCAGAACACGGTGAATATGCATCTTTTTAATACTTTTAGCCAACTGTTTCAGGTCCCTGCTGCCTTCGGCAACGTTTATATAGTCCAACAAAAAATTTGTTTAACTAACCTCCCGAAGACATTTAAAACTTTCAGAATAGTTCAGAACACGGTGAAAATGCCTTTTTTAAATACTTTTAGCCAATTTTTTCGGGTCCCTGCTGCCTTCGTCAGCGTTACCAGTACAAATCTTGCAATCGGTTTTTAACTAACTTTCAGAAAAGCTCAGAACACGGTGATAATTCATTTTTTTTTTTTTTTAAATATTTTTAGCCAACTGTTTCGGGTCCAATGTCAATGTTTTTTAACATTATGTATATTTCTAAAAGTGTATAAGGAAGTCATGTGGTGCCCACATCAGATTTTTTTTTATTGCATTATCATTTGATTTTAAATAAATGTAATAAATTAAAAAAAGAAAGAAAAGAAAGATTCCGCGTTCAAATAAATGTAAAATAAATAGCGTAATAGATACGCAGACGATTGAAACGAAAGAAGAAATTACAGGAAAAGGAAATATCGAAGCCAATATTTAAAATCGAAAATATTAATTTAAAAAATTAAAATTCGAAATTCGAAAAAATCTCGATGAGGTGCACACTTACAGGGTTCCAGGTACCCATCTGTCAAGTTTTGTTGCTCTGCGTTCAGTAGTGTGAACACCATAGCGTAGACAGATAGAAACACACACACACAGAGACATTTCTCCTTATTTATATAGATTAAGATTTTCTGAAATATGCATATTGTTATTGAAAAAAGAAAAAAAAAGTAACAGGAAGAAAGAATATTAATAACAGATTTGATACTTCCAACTCCCCTTTTCTGGTTTTTGTGGCGATCATTCGTAAGCGGGTCCGGACTATTTAATATAACGTATTTAATATAACGCGTGGGATTGTCAAAATGTTTCATAATTTTCAAATGTTCAAAAGTTTCGTTTGTCAATATCGAAATTTTTTAAAATATAAAATAAAAACTTGCAAAACTACTTACAGGGATCATGCGACGAAACATTTTGATTTTATGTATGAAAACTGTATATTAAAAATATACAGTTTTCATGAATATTGAATTTCATGTATAATAAATATATATATTTCATATATAATAAATCTAATCATAATAAATATATTTCATATATAATGAATATTTTTTTTAATTTGTGAAAACTACTTTAGCTTACTCGGAGTTGATAATTAGAACTTTTTATAAGGGTATGTTATACATATTAAACCCTTAAATTAAATTACACAATTTATTAAGTTACATCCTTAAATTAAACTAAACCCTTAATTAAATTACACCTTTAAATTACACAATTCACCGTAAATGTTACGCAAATTATATTAAATATTTAATATAATAATTGGACTTATCAAGTTGAAATCTAAACTAAAATTTTCAATATTTACTTTATTTATTGTCACACATTTCCTATCTATCATTAAATTTTAATTCTTGGTGGAATTTTAAAAAGATAATGATCAGCACGCTGTGACGTTAATTAAATTGCTGAGAAATAGTTTGTCTTTTCAATTACTTTGTGTTACAGCCTCCTCTCTCAGCACTAAAAGGATTCCAACTTTAAGCTCAAAAATTGCTGCAACTGGTAACTAAATTCAACAATTTTGGTTATACAATATTTAATTTTATTTCTACAAATTACTAAAATTGTAAAACTTTTATACAGTCTTAATTTGAATTCGGGATTTTCAAAAAATCGTATATAAATTAATCGGATTTACTTTGTGAATATATATATATATATATATATATATATATATATAAATAATAGATAACGTAAAAAAATATAATCTTAAAATTTAGCAATTAATAGAACCAAAACAATAACAGCACACTAAAATATAGAACTGAATTTAACATAGAGGAAAGAATGACACAAAAAGTTGCGATATAGATAAGGAACCAATGAGTTACCATATTAACTAAAAATACTTACGCCGATATATATATACAGTTATCGCCGCTTAATAAAATCACTGGTTAATAAAATCAGCCACTTAATCTGATCAAATTGCCAGGACCGGAATCAAATCAATACAAACCAGTTTTAAAACCGACGCTTAATAAAATCAACATCGCCGGTTAATAAACTCAAAACAAAATTTCTTCAGCAGCAAAATGCCATTTATACACGCTGAATAAATTTTTATTTACACTGTGACTTTTTATTTTTGAAATAAAAAAGAAAAGTAAAATTCAACAATCTCTCTGTTCTCTTTGTCGAAAAGTTTACATTTAAAGCAAACTTATAAATTAAACACGCCCTATCACTTGTTTTAATAATAATTTCAAGGAATGTATTCTTCAAAGCGTGGTAATAAGTTATAAATTTGATTTGGTTCGCATGTGATATATATATTTTTTAATTTTTAATTATTAAAAGTGAGTTTCTAGTTCTTATTCTGAAATAACTAAGAAGCAAGAGTTTTAAAAGGAAAGATTTTAAATTTAAAAGAAAAGTGTGGACTTTTGGCAAAGTAATGATGATTTTTCTCAAAGACAAGTATATCGGAACTTGGGATGTGTTTAATTTACTTATTTTGAAGTAGCAATTAATTAATTATCTGACAAATGTTAATTAATATTGTTTATTGATTCAATTATTTGATACCTTTCGAAATTCCTTACCAAATTCAGGGAAGTAATACATTTTTCTTGAGTGCAGGAACGTTCGACGCATATAAAAATCAGTCGCTTTATAAAATCACTTTGGCTCAGAACGAATATGATTTTAATAAGCGGCGGGCACTGTATATTCAATATAACCCGCATCAAAACCACAAAAAAATAATTGCTGCAAATTCGATCGCGGATTCAACGGATTCATGTAAAATTCGATTACTTGAAGAGATGCAGGGCTTTCGGTGCAAGATTGTGAAATTAGTTGTGTAATTACAAATTTTACAACCTTTTACAAATATCATTCTCTTCCTTGAAGTATTTCTAGAATATTAAAATCATTCAAAACTTTTCAAAATAATCATAACATAAAAAATTATTAACAGAATTTAAAATACAAATCATAGTATTTAAAACTAATTTAAAAAACTTACAATAACAAAAGAAAAAAATTAATTTTATCGGAGGATATAATAAAAATTATGAATAATGCCATAACTAAACTAGTATGATGTGGCCACCACATGACTTTCTTCTATTATATAATTGTACACAAAATTCGTTCAATACAAATTATTTATTAAATTATTTTCCATCATAAATGCAGACGATTTTTATCTGACAGAATCATATCATTAAATGCAGAAAGAAAATAATTTTTTTGCAATTATCAGAAGAAATACGATTTTTTTTTTGTTTTGTTTTTTTCGTCAAAAAAAAAAAAAATAAATAAATAAATAAAAATAAATTAATAAAATTAATAATAATAATAATAATAATAAATAAATAAATAAAAAAGTCGATAACTTTGCTCCCAGATCTATAGTTCAACCATTCGTTTTAAAGGCACTGACGAGACCTTTCAAAAGATACCCATATTGAAAATTTACTCCCCCGGAGGGGATACTTCGCCCCCAGAGGGGAGGGGGAGGGATGCTCCCACATGTACAATTTTTACTTTCTTCTATATGTAATATAGAGAAAGTATTGGATTCGTAAAAATTTTCGACCTCGGGTTTTTGATGAATTTACACGTTTTGAGAGCTGTAGAACACGATTTGACCATTTTTAGAAAATGTCTGTCTGTCTGTCTGTCTCTCTGTGTGTGTGTGTGTGTGTGACAAAATTTTGTGGCAACTGTATCTCAAGAACTACTGCACAGAATTTCATACAAATTGGTATGTAGTTGTACCTTGACATAAATTAGTGCCTATCAACTTTTGGTAAAAATTGTCTTACAGGTTGCGTTGCCATCCCGCTTTTTCTAAATTTTTAACATGGTGATATAGGACAAAATTTTGTATAAATGTGCATAAAGAGAATTATTTTTTAGTAATCATTATGAAATTTACAAGAATTATTTAAAATAGAGATAGTCAACTGGGAAAAAAATTTTGTATGCGTAGGAGCCTCGCCACCCCCCGTGGGGAGAAGTCCCCCCTCGAGGGGAGTAAATTTTCAAGATGGGTATCTTTCGAAAGGTCTCGTCAATACCTTTAAAACGAATGGTTGAACTATAAATCTGTGATAATTTAAAACAAAGTTATCGATTTTTTTTACTTTTAACGAAAAAAAACTTAGAAAAAAATCTTTTTTTTTTTTTTTTTTAACGAAATTTAACCAGACTTGGTATTTAGTTGGCCCCTGACATAAACTGAGGCTGATTAGATTTGGGGATCAATCGCTCAACAGGTGGCGCTGTGATCGTATTTTTTCTAAATTTTTAACATGACAGTATAGGAAAAAATTTCGTATAAATGTACATAATGAGAGTTATTCTTAACCTGTGATTGTGAAATTAATATGAATTATTGATAATAGTAGTAGTTAATTAGGGAAAAAATTTGGGGTATCGCTTCCCCCCCCCTAGGGGGAAGTACCCCCTAGGGGGTACTCTCTCCCCCCCCCCCGGGGGTGTGTGTAAATTTTCAAGATCGGTATCTTTCGAAAGGTCTCGTCAATACCTTTAAAACGAATGGTTGAACTATAAATATGTGGTAATTGAAAACAAAGTTATCGATTTTTTTTACTTTTAACGAAAAAAAGAAAAAAATGAAAAAAATCTTTTTTTTTTTAAATATTGTTACTGCGTGAATTTGTATAGGAAAATATAGAAGAAAGTCTTGTGGTGGCCACAACATACTAGTTTTTTTAGTTTACTACTACTAATATCAATAATTCATATTAATTTTACAATCACATGTTAAAAATAACTCTTATTATGTACATTTATTCGAAATTTTGTCTTATACAGCGTCCACAAAATTTGTGATACACACACACAGACAGACAGACTGACAGACAGGCAGACATTTTCTAAAAATAGTCGAATCGTGTTCAGGACATTCCAAAACGTGTAAATCCATCGAAAACTGGAGTTCGAAAATTTTCGCGAATACAATACTGTCTCTATATATACATATAGAAGAAAGTGAAAAGGTAAAAATTAATTGGTAACAGCCCTGTATAACTTGCGATTTTCATGTGGGATTAAAAACATTTTTTTTTTTTTTAATTTTTTAGCACACTTCTTAGTTTATTTATCTTAATGCGCATCGCAAATTAAAAGAAATAGCAGACGGGCAAGGCTGTAGCCCTAGCCACACCCTGCCCCGAAATTTGCAGATTTGGGAAAACTTCTGAATTTATGTTTCATTTTTAATTTAAGGGCGGGAGAGAGAGAGAAAAATGTAAATATACATTAAAGGAATTTACGTTGATATATATATATATATGTCTATATATTTAATTAGTATTTTTTGTGGTGTTCTAGTGAATGAATTAAAAAAAATCTTCCTAATTTTCTCCCTATAGTGTTATTTGAGTAAAATATATTTAAACCCTGAGTTTTTGCATTATGAAGGGTGAAACTGTTAAATGTATTTAGTACATGTATATATATTTAGTACATGCGTGTTAAAAAATAAAAATCAACCAGTTTATTTAATATATTTACTATAAAACTGATATTTTCATTGTATGTTCAAGCCTAATTTATATCGAGGTCGTTCGTTTTAAGCTTTCTTGTTGCCTAACATTGAAACTATATACGCAACTGTGTAACCGATACCCCTTATGTTTATTTTTGCTCTATTCTTTTAAATTAATGTCTGATTTGAAATGCTTGTTTTATGTTTATTCACCGTGAGCCTTCGAGGAAAATGCAACAAGTGACTGGTCCCCTTTCATCCCACGTCACAATAAACAACCTGTTACATCTAGGTAGATGTAGCGATTAAGTAACAGGTGAAAATCATAAGCTTAGGTCAGCTCAGTTCCGTGCAGTTTCTTGTCGAGAAAGTACAGTGTGTTTTGAACATTTCAAAATTCCGTTCGCTGCATCGGGAGGCAAGGGGCCCGGGCCCTCCTCCTGGAGAAGCAAGATCAAATGGAAATCTGTGAGTAATCTTTCACTTCCTTTTACAGAAAATCATAAATAGCGTTGACATAATTTGCGACGCCTCTGCGTAATTTAAGAACTAAAATATATATTCGTAATGCTCATATTTTCAAGATTTTTGGAGAATGGGGGATTATTTACCAATTTTGATCTCAGTTACAAAAATATACCCGATTGTTTATGAAATTAAAAATTATCATGAGTTAATAACGACTAATTTGGGGTTAGAGAGAATTATTATTATTATTATTATTATTATTTTTTTTTTTTTTTGGTTATAATATTTTTTTTTTTTTTTTTTTTTTAAACAAAGACACACACACACACACATATATATATATATATATATATATATATTATTTACGGAAAACAATATATGAAAGTTAAAATCCGTTAACGAAACAAGTTTAAAAAAATTTTTAGTGAAAGTTGAAATATCTATCGAAATTATTTAGATGATCAAAAAAATTATAAATATACTTTAGCTATTAATATTTACTTATAATAATTTTAGAAAAAGGAATTTAAATTACTTTTAAAGATTAGTTAGATTAATAAAAAATTAATTTTCTTATTATGATTTAATTATTTTTTTATAGATATATCAATGGGAAATATTTTTCTTACTTTTTTTTTTTTTTTCCAAAAAAGGCATCAAAATTATTTATAACGATGATTCTTGTTAAAATATATAATCCATAAATAAATATTTTTCAATTTTGTTTGCTTCAGGACATAGATTTCATTTGTTTGTTGTAAAGCGCTGTTAAAGAAGATAACTATTTGTGTAAAATATTATGTATAAAAAATAAGTAATTTTTTATCTATAAAAAATATTAATAATTTTTATAGTAAAAATGATTGCTATGAATAAACTTTGTTTTTAACAAATAAATATTTTGCTTATTTCGATATTTCAAAAATTTATAAGGATTCTATTAAGCGAAACATAAATTTTATTTATTTATTTTACAATTATTTTAAATACTATATTTATCATAAAATAAATCTCATTAAAAAATATATATTAGGTAATTAATTATTATGTGCTAATAAAAGGAAGAACTAATAGAACTAACGGTACATATGAATCTGAACAATTTATCAAATATATTATTATTATTGTTATTGTTAATAGAAAATGTCATAAATAAAAAATAAATATATTTCTTATTTTGATGTAAATATTTATAAACCCTGTAAACTGAAAAAAAAAAAATATATATATATATTTTTTTTTCCCTTAAAAAATGAAAAATATACTTTAACAAAAAATTACTATAATTTACAGCATTAATATTTGCTATAAATAAGTAACAGTTAATTTTTATAAGTGATATTTGTATTTTATTATTATGATTGAAATGCACTTAAATTATTAATTAATTAATCAATCGTCTGTTAAATTAAATAATTAATCACAAATAATTAAAAGTCATTATTAAACAGCAAGTTTATTATTATTATTTTAGATATATGAAAATTATTCTTTTATATAAAGCTCATTTCTAAAATAGAATTTGAAGGAAAAGTTACTGATAAAATGTATACCTAAAATATAACTGAAATATTTTAATAAAAACTGTCAATTTGAAAAAAAAAAAAAATATATTGAAGCAAATAAGCATAAATTTATCAAATGTTATTTTAATGTTTTATTTTCTCTTTATTACTATTATTATTGTTGTTGTTTCGCAAATTTCACAGTATATTTCACATATAGAAATCCAGCTATTATTTGTGAATATATATATAACAGTATGACCTCATTTTTTACAAAGTTTTTCATTCTGAGTAAGTATATACACTCAGAAAAAAGTCTCATTCAACCAACAAAAATTTGATTGTCACAATGAAAATTCTCTTTTAAATGTATTCTAACAGATATTTTGATTGGATTAAGAAAAAAAATAATAATTAATTGATTTTTTTTTTGCACTTCTAACAAAAAAATAATGTTTTTCTTAAAAAAAAAAAATAAAAATAAAAATAAAAGTTTTTAATTACAAATATACGAAAATTATTGTAAAGTTTAGCAATTATTATTTATTTATTTATTTATTTATTTATTCATTTTATTTTACTTATTTATTTTAATTTTAATTTTTTTGTTAATATAAGTAAATGATTAGAAGTTTTGTAAATTTGTTAAGAGTATTTTCTGTTGTGCTCATAAAACAGAATTTTTACTTCTAATGAAAATTTGGTTTGAAACAACAAAATAACAAAACACATTTTAATCAAATCCTTTCCTTTCTGTGGATGTATTTCATCGTCGTATAAGGTAAAGACACCAGTCCTCGTCGTCGTCACCCTTAAAATCTGCACCAGTGTTGTGTTCGTCACCCTTACAAAAAACACGTTAAAATAAGCGTTTAATAGCATCTATGAATTTGAAACTACCAGCGCTAGATTTCCCAGAATTGGAGAATCTAGCTAAGCGGATTCAAATCCATAGATGTTAATCAACCGTTATTTTAACATGTCTTTTTTGAGGGTGACGAACACTGGTGCAGATTTTAAGGGTGACGAGCACTAGTGTCTTTACCTTAATTGTTTTTTCTCCATTATTTATTTCATATGTGTATGTAATTATTTAAAAATTAGTAGTTCAATTTAGCTTTCAGAGAAAATAATATTATAGTTTTAAAAAATTAAAGAACACGCTTTTATAGAAATGTGAACTAAAAAGCACAAAATATCTATCTTAGTATTAAAATGCAGGGTAAGAGAAAATCGTGTGAGTGATACACCATAATATTTACATACATTTAAATCTTTAACTAAAATAATTTAGAATTAAACAAAACCCATTTTTAAAAAATCTCCCTTCACTGGGCTCGAACGCTAGACCATTAGTTTCGTAGCGCGGAGCTTTACCTCACAGCCACAGCGTTCACGTAGGAAAAGTCTTTTTTTTTACAATATAGAATTTTTGTTTGTTCCCAGAGCGGTTACAAACATACAGTGGTACATACAAACATACATACATACATACTTCTTTACAGGTGAAGCTAATAAAAGCGTGTTAAAAAAAAAAAAAAAAAAAAAAAACTTTTATTTCTGTTTTATATTTTTTTGTAAAGAAGTTTTATTCAATTAATATATTTTAAAGAAAACTATAATTAGCTAAATCTATAATATTAATAAAAGGAATAATTTGTGTAGTTAAAAAAGTGTAAGAAAACACAGTCTCACGCCTTAGCAAAGGTACCCGCTGCTATTATTGTTTAGTATAAAAATATTACGAAATAAAAATATAGTAAAATAACATTAAAAAAAAACAATAGTTTTTTAGGACATATTTAACTCTTGTCAAAGTTTCAAGCTTTTTGTGATTTTGTATTGTCTGTCTATATGCCCGTGTTTTCATTTCCAATATTATTTTTAAAATTCCGTAAAACGTATTGTTCGACTTATTAAGATTGACTGTATGAACTTCCTAGTTAATGTCGTATATGCAGCATAACTGGTTTGTATACAAGAACTCGAAAAATAATCCTGATGTATTATGGTCTAAGTAACATCATATTTCTTATACATATATATATATACACACACACGCATGCATACATATTAACAATTTAAAAAAATATTTATAGAAATGAAAAAGCACACAGACTGGTGAACAGAAGCTGTAAAACTATATAATATTTTTAAAAAATCGTGTCCAAACTTTGTATGAAAGATAAAACGTATCAGCAACTGAAATGGCATTGCATTTTTTGAATTATTTCATGAATAAAAAAATAATAAATACCATATAAATGCAGATCCTCTTTAACACAGAAGTCCATAATCCTTGCATGCTCTTATTCCCACAAAGGCACAAAGCTAAAGCTGGAAATTAGCGGTCGCCACTCGCCACATGGCGACTAGATTTTCAAAAGTGGCGACTAAAGAAATTGCCTTTGGTCGCCACTGCAGTGGCCACTTCTACCCATTCTTTATAAAATATACCCCATTCCACGGCAAACTTGGATCGCGCGGCGGCTTTTTCGCGGTAAACGCGCCGCGCAAAGAATTCAGGCTGTTCTAAAATCTAACCTCGCCACTTGCAAACATATTTCGGAAGTCAATTTGAATAGTAAACACTTAAAATTCTTCTACCCATTCTTTATAGAAATACCCCATTCCAATGCAAACTTGGATCGCGCGGCGGCATTTTCGCCGTAAACGCGCCGTGCGCCTCGAATTCAGGCTTTCTCAAATCTAACATCGCCACTTACAGACATTTTCGGAAGTCAATTTTAACAGTAAACACTGGAAATTGGCAGGTAGTCTTATTCATATACTAAAAAAACGTATGGCTTTTTTCCATTTTTCTATAAAAGTATTAGATTTTGATTTAAAAAAAATGTCAAAATGAGAGTTTCGGCCAACTTTCGGGAGACAGAGACGAAAAGGAAGCTCGTGAGATAATCAATCGGCTGAAACTCCGATTGTATTACGTTCGCAGAAAAATTTAAAACGTCATTCGACGCATTTTCTTTGTTATTTTATACCACTTTCTTTTCAAACTTGGCATTTCTATCCATTCCCAACGGCCGTATCGCATTCAGTCATACGCGTGGTTTCTCGAAATTTCAATCTTTAAAACAAGCTTTATATAGTAATATAAATTTTGGATTTATTGCTTTAATATGAAGAGATTTAAAGAAAATCCTGAATCACAAAGCAATCGTAGTGGTAGTAAACGCGGAGCTACAGATAATTCTGTAAAAATAACATCTTTTTTCGGAAAAAGGTAAGTGCGTTTTCTGTTATTATTAAAAAAAGAAAAAACAAAAATGTATATATGTATGTATATTTTTAGTTCTTAATCAGAGGAATGCATAATTTATTGAATATTTTATTTATTTACTACATATTATTTAATATTTGTTATTGCATATGAACTATTTTTTACTTTATTCTATATGTAATATAGAGAAAGTATTGGATTCGCGAAAATTTTCGACCTCCGTTTTTTGACGGATCTACACGTTTTGGGGTGTCCTGAACACGAATTGATAGTTTTTAAAAAATGTCTGTACAGCCACACTCTCTAAATTCAGTTAGAGGGGGGATTATAATTGCAAATTATTAAAAATTCATTATTATTAAAGAAAAATTAATTTATAATTCATTTGTAACATGAAAAAAAAAAAAAAAAGGGAAAAAGAAACTTGCAAAATAAAAAAGTATTATTAAAAAAATATTTTTTTTATTTACAGATACTAATATATTTTCATGAATCAAAGATGTTTTTTTTTTTTTTTTTTTTTTTTGAAAAAGTAGAAAATCGACACCATTCAGGATAGTGAAGGGGCAATATAATCAGAATTTTTCTGTTATAAAATAATATAACCAAAAGAGCATTTTAAGCATATGAATTTTGTATTGAATAGTATTTTCTTACATTCATAGTATAAATTATGTATCCTATTTCATGTATTAAAATTTATCAGAAATGTATTATTGTGAATGAGTTTCAAAAAGTTGACTACCTTAATTATTTTCTTAATGATTTGTCGAGACTGAACATTGAAAAAATTAAAGAAAAGAAAATTTTATTTTACTTTTACTTTTATCAGCGAGTGGCCAGTGGCCACTAACTAGTGGCCACTAACTTTTTAAAAGTGGCCACTAAAAAAATGAAGGCTAGTGGCCAGTGGCCACCAACCAAATTTCTTAATTTCCACCTTTACACAAAGCCCTTGAAAATGTTAGAACTTTCATATCCATTTGTCTCGTTTTGATCTTTTTTAATCAGCTTAATTGTAGCTTTGGGTTAGATCATTCTCTATCGTTTATTTCGGTAATTTTCTATAAATTTTAATATATATATATATATATATATATATTGGTGTAGCGATAAGGTGATACTGATTCTAGTAATAGATTTAAAGGATTTAATTTCTGTACTTATTATCCAGTTGACTATGGTATGATTTGCACCAAGTACTGTATCCCAACATTCCTGTCCAGTTTCCAAAGATAACTTTCGACAAATAAATCCATCATGAAAGGTTAGCAGAAAAATTAATCTATGATAGCTATAATTTTATTTAAAGCAAACGGGAATAGTTATAATTAAAAATAGTTACGATGACTATACTACGACAAATTGTATGCTCCATATTCAGAGAAAACTTTTATTGATTAAATGAAAATTGTGATTGACACAACAAACAATTTTTCTTGTGTTTCAATTTTTTTAGATAAGACAGTTTTAGTAATAATTTTTTGTAGTTCTAGGAAAAAAATTGTTTCGCTTACAAAAGTTGCTTTTTAATTGAAAAATTATAAATATTATAGTAAAATTAACAAAAACTTATGTTCATTTAATTAAAATTAAATTTAAAAATATTGTAAATTTGTTAACGATATTTTTATTAATGCAAGAAAACTGATATTTCGCTTATATTTTTACCGAAATAACTTCGAAAAAAAACACGTTTTCTAGTTTAAATCAAATCCTTTCTCTTTGTGCAAGTTCATGAATAGGCCATGGATCCGAAGAAATAACAAGTAATATAAAAGAAAAATTTTTAAAGTCAATTCCTACTTACAAACACTATCATGAAAGTTTTTTTTTAATAATTTTGAATTAGGAAATAAGAAGCGCGCGTGCAAAATGAAATAAAAAAAATTATAAGATAAAAAAAAATAAATAAATAAATAAAAATAAAAGCCTTTTATTTACCATGTTTTAAATTTTCTGATGAATCATAGAGTTCTTATCAATGTGCGTAAAATTTTTAAAGTGGTAATGACGTCAACTTTTGTGAGATGCATAATTTAACTTTTTATAATTTTTTAATGTTCACGTTTAATTAAATGTATTTATTTTTATGTCGAAAGAAAATGAACTCGTAATTTTTTTTTTCAACAATTACATTATAGCTAATATTTTAATGGCTATTTTAACGCTATTAGGATGTTATTATTTTCATATTTTAATTAAATATAAGAAAACTAATAAAAAATTCGAAAATCGGCCTTCGAAGTATTGTGTTGTCACCGTGTTCTGAACAATCCTGAAATTTTCAAATTTCTAGCTAGTCCGGAAGTTAGTTAAGAATCGATTGCAAGATTTGTACAAGATATATAGGGAGAGTGTGAACTAATAGTAGGAATTGAAAAAAAAAAAAAAAAAAAAAAAAAAAAGAAGAGTTTGGTTGCAAGAAGGGGGAAAAAAATATTATTCCATTAAAAAAAAAAAACTGAATATTTGCTTAATTAACAAAATTTTTTGATTAGTTTTTCTAAAACCTTTATATATTTTTTAACTAAAATGGTATTTTGTAATATATATGTGTACTAGCAGTTCTACCCGGCGCTGCTCGGATTGAAATAATGCTTATAATACTTTTAAATTAAAGAAAAGACAAAGTAAAGAAAGCATGAGATGAATTAAAATTAAATTAATTAAAATAAAAGTATTTCAGCTTTATGATATTGTGACTGAATGTTTTGAATAATATATTCCAAACCTAACCCAAGAGATCGATAAAACCTGTTGACGAATCTATAAAACTTCTGTGTAAACAATAAGTCTTTGCAAGAAAAGCGCATTTTTGGAGGCATTAAATTTTTTATTTATGTATAGGTACTGAACATAAGAATAAATAAAAGTTAGTTATTTGTATGGCAGTTAAGTTTTAGTACTGAAATTATTTAAACGTTAAAATTGAGAGAAAAATTCATTGGAATAAAAAAGAAAACAGTAAAACGAATCACTATATGTAATATCTCTATAAAATTCTAATTATAACAATTTAAACACATTGTGAAAACGTAAACTAATAAAACCACAAACAAACAATTTAAATTACCCCCCCCCCTCCCCTTTTAGTCCCCCATCATACTATAGGTATGAGGAACTTAGGTAATCGTGAAAATTTTCGACCTCGGTTTTTTGACTTTTTTACACGTTTTCAGGTGTGAGGAATCCGAAAATGACAAAATTTCTATGGTGTCTGTCTGTAGGGTGTCTGTTAGTGTGTAAGCCCGTTAGTTTGTTAGTCTGTGTACACGATATCTCACGAACAAATTGTCGCAGAGAAGTCAGATCAGTTTTAAAATATTACTTTCGATACTGGCAAGAACCCTATTCATTTACAACATTCGAATTAAAAAACTTCGTAAGTTATTAGAAATTTACGATTTTCTTAACATGGGAGAATACGACAAAATTTCACTTAAACGTGCATTAAATGGAAACTTTTTACTGTAAAAATGTCAGACCAGTTTTAAAATATCAGTTTTGATGCCGGAATGAACATCAGTAACTATAAATATGCTACTTTAAAAATTTTGCAAGTTATTGGAAATTTACGAATTTCTTAAGATGGCTGTGTAGGGCAAAATTTCACATAAACGTCAATTTTGAGAGATATTTTCATCGTAAAGATGTCAGACTACTTTTGAAATGTTATTTAGAACACTGGCATGAATATTAATGACTATGAATTTTCCAATATAAAAATTTCGTAAGTTATTGGAAACTTACGAATTTCTTAACATGACAGAATAGAGCAAAATTTCACATAAACGTCAATCTTGAGTGGTATTTTCATCGTAAAGATGACAAACCACTTTCGAAATATTATTTAGGATACTGGCATGAATACCACAGAGTATGAATTTTCTAATTTAAGAAATTCGTAAGTTATTTGGAATTTACGATCCTCTTAAAATGGCAGAAGAATACAAAATTGAATATAAACGGTCATTTTGAGGATCACAAATATATCAGACAACTTCAAAATAACATTTATGATACTTGTATGAACATGACTGATTACAAATATTCTAATAGGAAAATTTCGTAAGCTATTCGTTATTTAAGATTTTATCAACATGACAAAATTGAAAAATTTCCATATAAATATGCATTTTGAGGATTGTTGCATTGAAAATAGTAGCATGAAAACTAAACTACGAAATTTACCCTAATAAAATAAATTAATAGATTAGTATAAGATAAATTTATGGAAGTGAACGCTGGATAGCCTATTAAGCGGGGATTTCATTCTGTCACTGTGTCAAGCATTTGGTCAAATTCATTTCTCTTAACAGGATAACTATGTTAAGAGAATGTCCTGTTCTAGAAATTTATGAATATATATATATATGATGGGGAACTGAGCAGAGTCCACCTATAGCAACTAGTTTTTTAATGTGTAGTTAAGTATTTGTCATCAATTCGTTTTTTCTTTTTAATAATTTTAAAGTTAAAATGAGGTTTTATTTAATACCTTTTGAACCAATTATCCGATAGAACTAAAAAATACGGCATTAACTATATTTTGTCCTTATTAATATGTATATCAATTTTCGTAGCGATCGGTTGAATGGTGTAGCTTTGTATAGCGAACTAAAATTCCAGACAGATACAACGACAAACTTTCAGCCTCTTTGGAAAGCATTTTAACAGAAATTTTTACTGTATAATTTAGTCCACAATGGCTACTTTTTTTCATTTCAAAAGTTGAAAAGCGTTTCATAGTTTATAAATAATGCATAATTTTACTGCGTGCGTATGTACTGGCATTGACTACTATATTTGTGCGTGCGTACACGAATGTGTTCGTGCTTACATGAGCGTATAAATCCGTATTACTGAGCGTGTGTATTCGTACCATAATGTGTACCATTTGGTACAACAGAATGATTCATAGCAATATTTTAATGTATCAGTCACATTCACTCTAAACTACAATGTTGTGAGACTAGATATTTTTAACGTCAACAATTGAAAAGCAATATGTTACTGGGGATTAATTATAAAAAGTTTGATAGAAAATGTCATGCAAGCTTGCCCCGTTTTGTAGTCGGAGAGGAAATATACAAAAGTATTGGTTATGAGTACTGAATTACGACAGATTAGATTGAAAGTTAATATCCGGTTTAAAAGTCGAAACGTGCAAGTCGATTAATTGTTAAGATTTCTGGTCAGACATCCGGGATGTTTGCTGATAAATGCGCCAGCGCGATATGATAAAATAGTTGTTAGCTAATGGTGATGTATTTTATTTGTGTAGGATTTTCATTTTCATTTTCATTTTTTTTTTTTTTTTTTATGAAGCTTAAATATTCCATATAATAAAACTAGTGCAAATGTAATTGCAGTTCTTAATAATTTAATAAACTAAAACAAAGAATGTGCATGAAAAATTTCTTTTTGCTATGGAATATTTTTCCATGTTCCATATTAAATGCTTACTTTAAAATAATTCGCTTGAAGTTCAGCAATTTTATATGTTCAGCAGTTTAATATGTTCACCCAAGAAGTGACACTGTTATACCTTACTTTTCACAACGCATATTAACTAAGAATGTGCATGAAAAATTTCTTTTGCATTTATATGTAGCTGTACTTTGCTTTTCCTTTTATGATTTGTATGATATATATATATATCTCAGTCTCAGGCGTACAATATTTTACCTAACTTTACACGTGAGGTGATTATTATTCAGAGTTATATTGCTTCAATTTTGAATCAGAGAGAACACTGTTCTGCTGTGTATTTTATGATGAATATCAGAACATTTTACTGGATATTAATAAATCTAATTTACACCAAATTGCACCGAAAATATCGCTACTGTGATTTTGAAATATATTGGATCGATATAGAGACAAGTTTGTACTGGCCATTGATTACTATATCGAATAAAATATTTACAAATCATGACGTTCCGTCAATCTATCAATAAATAAAATGTAATATAAATTGAGACAGTTTACATAGTAAACGAAAACACAATTAAAAATATAAAAATACATATAAGGTAAAACACAGAACTTAAATAAACGTTTCAAGCCTTTTTCAGCTCTTCATTAGTAGCATTAACATCAAATAATATTAATCATAATTATGAGTCTAAGATTTTGCATGAAAGATGGTAAGACTTCAGCCTTCTCTTTAAATGAAGCATGCGCAGTGCTTGCAGAATAAGCTGCATTTCTAAAAAAGGCTCAAATCGTTTATATGTGTTTTGTGTTTTACCATATATCTATTTAAATATTTTTAATCATGTTTTCACTTATTGTATAAATTATCTCAATTTATGATGCATTTCATTTACAATGCTTCCACCCCCCCCCCCCACTCCCCCGCCCCCTTTGTTTTTAGTTATACGTTTTAAATGTGAAATATACTTTCTAGTTCCTTCTGTATAAATTAAGATATGTAAATAATTTAGACATAACTAAAAGGTTTAGCTCATCAAACAGACCTCGAAATTTCCCTTTCCCCCATAATTCACTTGTTGCTTCCTCGAAGGCAAGTCCAAGATTTGCATAACACTGACTTGTATATCATCTCTTATTTCAGTTACTGAACGGGAAACTTGAAAAAGCTCTGTCAATAAGCAGTTCTTCGGT
Source organism: Salticus scenicus (assembly GCA_963930645.1). NCBI lineage: Eukaryota > Metazoa > Arthropoda > Arachnida > Araneae > Salticidae > Salticus > Salticus scenicus. The sequence goes on along the minus strand of CAWVNO010001748.1, from coordinate 1,709,569 downwards.
AAGCTTATTTTCATTTCCTCATAAATTGGTTGCTATTTTACATTTGGAGAACGTCTTAAAATAAATTAATTCGTAATAAATATCTTGTATTGTTTTTAAAATGAATAATGCATGAATTCTTTGTGAAAGGAGGTTTAAAACAAATAAAAAAATGCTTTTCACAGATTGTCAATGAAAATAATAAGCCTTGAAGGTATTCATTCAACATGTTTATCATGCCATAATACACTCCTTCTTACATTTATAAGGACACTGAATTTTTGTAAATAACTGATATAAAAATATTTATGAACGAAATGGTACTAGACATATGTAATATCTATTCTAAAATACTACATTGTTATTCTTTGAAATTATAAAACCAAATTGATAAAAAAATAATGTAAAATATATTCCCCCATGTTTTTAGATGTTCATAATTATAAGGATAACGAAGATTTTATTGTTTTATTTAACTTAAGAGCAAATAAATTACAAAACGACATGTTCATTAACTATGGGTCTAACTTGATTCATATATAAAGTTTAAAGTTTACAACGGATATTAGTTAAAGCTTCGAAAAAAAAAATTAAATGTGAAAAGTTATTTATTTTTATTTTTTTTTAGTTGAAGGATAATGTTAATTCACCATATAGATAATGACATTTGAAGATATAAAACTGCTAGTAAAAATGTGATCAGACGTTCAACTAATGGTTCACTAGAAAATAACTTTTGCCAAATCAGAGTTCTCTTGCAGAGTTAGAAAACGCAAAATCCATCGGACTACTATTCTAAAAATGTCTGTTGCTGAAATTGTCTTTAATTTTGAAAGAAAAGTATCGCAGTCAACATTTACACGCGTTCTAAATAAAAGGTATTTTCCAAAATATGTTAAAAGGAATAAAAACAACAATAACAATAATAAACAAGTCCTTCCGGCTTATTCGGAAGGGTAGGTTGATTTCTTTTTCCTTACCAATTAGCCGTCATTTTGCTTGAAAATGGCGGTTACAAATTATTAATGAACTTGGTAGAATTATTGATGTAGGCTATTAAACAAATCGGTTCATAAATACCATTTTATGCGAGTTTAAAACTTTCAAGTGGACGGCACTTAGAACCAAGATGACAGGCCAAGTTAACAAACAAATATATCAAATGCATTTGTGAAATTAGTCTACTCTACAAATTTAGTTCGAATTAATTCAGAATCTCAAAAGTCATCGTGTTGAAAAATTAAGTGTCCGCCACTTGGATCAAAATGGCGGAGAAAGTTGCTCAGTGAACAAATCCAAGATATTTATAAGATAAGTCCACTGTCCAACTTTAGTTGGAATAAATTCAGTATTTCAAAAGCTATCGCGATAAGAAAGTCTCAAGTAGCAGCGTTCAAGAGGACGCAACTTGGAAACAAACTTGCCCGCCGCAATAAAAATTGTTTAAATGATAAATCCATTTTTCAACTTTGGTTTGATTTAATTAAGTATTTCGAAAGTTACCATAACAAATTTTCAAGTGGCCGCCACTTGGAAGCAATATAATGGAGCAAGTTGCCTAGCAAACTCATCCAAGATATTTGAAGCATAGATTCCCTGTCCAACTTTGGTTTCGATTCAGTGCAGTTTTTCAAAAGTTATTGTTATGGCGAATTTTCAAGTGGCAGTCTAAGTAGCTGCAACTTGGAAACAAAATGGCGAAACAACTTGCCCAGCGAAATCATCCAATATATTTGTATAAGTTCATTGTCCAGCTTTAATTCAAATTAAATCAGTATTTCAAAAATTATCGTGATATGAAATTTTCAAGTGGCACCATGATTTCAAGTGGTCACCACCTGGAAAAAAAAAGCGGAGTGAGATGCTCAGCGAACTTGTCTGAGATATTTGAATGATAAATCCACTACCCAAATTTGATGCAAATTGATTCAGCATTACAAAAGTTACCATAATGACGAATTTTCAAGTGGCCGCCTTTTGGAAATAAAATTGCAGATCAAGTCACCAAGTGAACTTATCCAATATATTTGAAAAATAAGTTCACTATCCAACTTTTGTTTGAATCAGTTAAGTGTTTTAAAAGTTATCGCGATGACACATTTTCAAGTGGACGCAACATGGAAACTAGATGTTGGAACAAAGTTGGCCACTGATCTAAGATTATTATATGATAATATCACTGTCCAACTTTCGTTCGAATTTAATCAGAATTTAAAAAGTTATCAAGTTTATAAATTTTCATATAGTCTATATATACATCGCCCTTATATAGTCTATTATATAGTCTCCCTTATATAGTTTCCCTTATATGGTCTATTTATACATCGAAATTCATGCAAATCTGGTCTTAAATACGCTTTTTACAGTGTGAATTTGAAATTTTCAAGTGACCTCCACTTGAAAACCAAACGGCGGAACAACTTGATTAGCAAACTCATCCAAGATATTTATAAGATAAGTTCACTGTCCAAATTTGATTCGATTTGGAGTATTATTTCGGAAGTTATCGGGATTTTAAAAATTTCATTTGGGGGCCTGATTTCAAGTGGCCCGTTTAGTATAAGATATCCGCCACTTTCTTAAAAATGGCGGATAAAGTTTATTAATAAATTTGATTGAGACCCTTATATTGTCTATGTGTACGCAAAAATTCAAGCAAATTCGGAATACGCTTTTTACAATGTGAATTTTAAATTTTCAAGTGATCTCCACTTGAAAACAAAATGGCGGAGCAACTTGGTTAACGAACTCATCCAATATATTCATAAGATAAGCTCGCTGTCCAAATTTGGTTCGATTTGGAGTATTATTTTAGGAGTTATTGTGATTTTAAATTTTGAAGTGGTAGCCTGATTTCAAGTGACCACGTTTATATTAAGATATCCGCCACTTTGTTAAAAATGACGGATAAATTTCATTAATAAAGTTCATTGAGAACCTCGTGTGGTGTATATTTACATCAAAATTGAAGTAAATCAAGCCTTAAATACGTTTTTACTTTCTTCTATATGTAATATAGAGAAAGTATTGGATTCGTAAAAATTTTCGACCTCGGGTTTTTGATGGATTTACACGTTTTGAGAGCTGTAGAACACGATTTGACCATTTTTAGAAAATGTCTGTCTGTCTGTCTGTCTGTGTGTGTGTGTGTGTGTGACAAAATTTTGTGGCAACTGTATCTCAGGAACTACTATACAGAATTTCATACAAATTGGTGTGTAGTTGCACCTTGACATAAATTAGTGCCTATCAACTTTTGGTGAAAACTGTCTTAGAGGTTGCGTTGCCATCCCGCTTTTTTTAAATTTTTAACATGGTGATATAGGACAAAATTTTGCATAAATGTGCATAAAGAGAATTATATTTTAGTAATCATTATGAAATTTACAAGAATTATTTATAATAGAGATAGTCAACTGGGAAAAAAATTTTGTATGCGTAGGAGCCCCGCCACCCTCCCCTGGGGGCAGTGGCGTATGCAAGGGGGGGGTTTGGGGGTTTAAACCCCCCCCTTGACAAAATGTATGATAAGAAAAATTAGGCTGTTCCTTACATTTATTTTCACATTTAAGGCGGAAAAAATATATGGCAAGCGTAGAATGTTTTTTTCTACGAAGTGGTTTAAAATTATGACTAACTTTTGTTTTCATTACTCTGCAATAAACACTCCTGAAAATAACTAAACCACTTCATTTGCGCGGCGCGAAACATTTTTACCCTGAAAACAATTCTCTAAAAGGATTTCACATTCTCTCAAAGTCCGGTTTCCACTACGGCTTTTTCGACGGCTTCTATTCAGAATCCTTTGATGTGGTCAGCCGGGCTCAAAACCCTCGAATGGCGTTGGAAGACCCTGGTTCTAACCCCCAGCTGAGATAATTGATGGGCCAGAGGCAGATATCTTTGTCAATTTTGCATGCTTTCCTTTGAAGTAACTGCGCAATCTGATAAAAAAAGGTTACAACTGATGACAAGACATTTGGCTCTTTGTGTGCGGAGCGTGATTAATGGTTTTTTTGGACCTGAAAGCTCCAACTCTAGTGGAAACCGGCCTTTACGAGTTCATACTCAAGGACAAGTGGGGTCGACCATATGGGGAAAGGGTGACCATTGAAGTAGTGACCTTGAATGAGTGACCCAAACAATGCCCCAATAGTAGAAGACATTTTAAATGAACTAGCGAAAACTTCTCGTCGATTAGACTTCGCTCTGTAAATAAGAAAATTCAATGAAATATTTTGCGTAACTATGTATTGAATTTTATGTTTTGTGTAGCAGTTTTTACAGGCTCTAAGTTGTTCGTCGCTAATTAAAGATTTTTTAGTTTGATCTTCTAATTGGTGAGTTTGTTTTACTATTTTTAATTTTCTTACTCTTATTTTCGGCAAGTAATTATGATATTTTAAAAGATTGTTAAACTTAATTAAAAATAAACTTAATTAAACTTAATTAAACCTAATTAAACTTAAATAAACTTAATTAAACCTAATTAAACTTAAATAAACTTAATTAAACCTAATTAAACTTAATTAAAATTTCGGAAGGACGAACCCCCCCCTTGGAAAAATCCTGGATACGCCACTGCCTGGGGGGGAAGTCACCCCTCGAGGGGAGTAAATTTTCAAGATGGGTATCTTTCGAAAGGTCTCGTCAATACCTTTAAAACGAATGGTTGAACTATAAATCTGTGATAATTTAAAACAAAGTTATCGATTTTTTTTACATTTAACGAAAAAAAGAAAACTTAGGAAAAAAAAAACCTTTTTTTTTTTTTTTTTTTTTTTTTTTTTTTTTTTTAAACGAAATTTAACCAGACTTGGTATTTAGTTGGCCCCTGACATAAACTGTGGCTGATTAGATTTGGGGATCAATCGCTCAACAGGTGGCGCTGTGATCGTATTTTTTCTAAATTTTTAACATGGACAAAAGTAGTACAAAATTTCGTATAAATGTACATAATGAGAGTTATTCTTAACCTGTGATTGTGAAATTAATATGAATTATTGATAATAGTAGTAGTTAATTAGGAAAAAATTTTGGGGCATCGCTTCCCCACTAGGGGGAAGTACCCCCCGGGGGGGGGGGTAAAATTTCAAGATCGGTATCTTTCGAAAGGTCTCGTCAATACCTTTAAAACGAATGGTTGAACTATAAATATGCGATAATTTAAAACAAAGTTATCGATTTTTTTTTACTTTTAACGAAAAAAAACTTTGGAAAAAAATCATATATATATTTTTTTTAAATATTGTTACTGCGTGAATTTGTATAAGGAAATATAGAAGAAAGTCTTGTGGTGGCCACAACATACTAGTTTACAATGTGGATTTGAAATTTTCAAGTGGTAGCCACTTGAAAACAAAAAGTTGTAGCAACTTGGTTAACGAACTCATTCGAGATATTTATAAGATAAGTTCACTATCCAAATTTGGTTCAATTTGGAGTATTATTTCGGGAATTATCGTGATGACAAAATTTTCATTATTGATAGATAGATAGATAGATATAGATAAACGAAGTTATTGCAATAGGTCGATTTCTAAAGAAATCAACCTAAAACAGCAGTACCGATAAACATAAGATGACAGGGAAAGAAACTGTGCTAAAGTAGATTGAAGACATGTAACTGGTAAAATGTTGAATTTTCGGATGAAAAATGTTTTATTCTTGATTGACTAAATGGTTTAAATTGTTAGTATAGAAAAGTCTAAAGCAGTGTTTCTGAAACATTTTGTAGTCGGGGTGCATTTAAAATCCTACAAATAACTGTCGATGCTCTATTCGCAAATTTATGAGAAATATGTTATAATAATTAATAATAATATAATAATTCAAATATAATAATATAAAACAATATATTCAAATTTAATAACATTTGAACAAGTCATAAACATCATAATAATTTTCGTTAATAATGTTAATAAAAATTAGTTAAATAATGTTAATAAGAATTACAAAACTTTTAATCAATTGAAACAGACTCAATATTTGCTGGTACTAAAACAATTTAAAAGGTGTAACAGTGTAATACCTCATAAGGGACAGTCTACTTTTAAATAGAAAAATGAAGAAATTTTCGATCAACTTTCGGAATTTTTTTTTCTTTTTTTTTTTTTAAGAACGAATTCATGTACAAACAAAATTTTCTTTTGTGTTAACTAGTATGACATTATTCTATTGATTAAAAATATTATTTTGGTTTTCTTTAACCCGGTAGCGCCCAGTGTCCTCATTTGAGGACAGCTAATAAAATCGCACGTATATTTTTGTGGTTTCTTGGAATGATTTTGCTTTTTAGAGACAGTTTATAGTGTCACTCTAAATCTGTATTGATAAGTATAAAGGATTTAAGTCCAAAAATGTCGATTTTGTGTTAAGTACATAGTCAGACTCAGAAACAAATTCTCTAACGATTGGTATAAAGGATTTAAGCCCATGTCATTTAGTCTTTGAGAAAATCCATTGGTATAAAAGATTCAATTCAGAAATTTAGCATTCATATTTGGTATAAAAGATTTAAGTCAATTTGACGTAGGCCATGCTCTAATTAAGAGACAAAAAAAAAAAAAAAGAAAAAAGAAATATGGCATTTCAAGTATTCAACCCACATGATTGGTATCAGCTTGTGCGGTCTACAGGAAAGAAAAATCAATTCAGTGTTAGAGAAATGACTCACGATGATTTTTTTGATTTTGCATTACTGTTAAAAAGTACTCTCGTTGTAAGAAAGTATAACGTTGATGGGGAGCCATTCAGGTGGCAAGAGATACAATAGTTGAAGTATTGGCAGGAAGAAAGTCAGGTATTTTATAGGAACAGCCTACTTGAAGGCACTCTCAAAAACATCAGTTTTCTTTGACGAGGCAAATCAAATCTCCGAATTACCCAGATTCAAAAACGGTATAACAAATGTGTTCCAATCTGAGTGGAGAAGAAGAGAGATCTAGTTACTTTGCTTCCTCTTGTGCCTCCAGTATTACATGACTTCTACAAAACTTTACGAACATCAGCTGGTACAGAGAACATTGACCCTGACTTAGAATTTAGTCATACTGCTGAAAATGACCATTAATGACCATCACCCATGATTCAGTGGAAGGAAACACGAATATAATATTGTGATGGTCAATATTCTATCAATCCTAATGCTTTGCATTTTGAGCTTTAACTTTAGTGTTTTGCTTGTGGATTATTAATGACGTATTTTGTTGCTATTTAATGGGGTGATACATATTTTTGTTTTTTAATTTATTACTATATATATATTTTTTAATCATTATTATTAACTATTTTCAACT